>JAJVSH010000001.1:0-44293 GCA_021460005.1 Tetramorium alpestre
TATATATATATATATTCACTTCCACATTTTCTTTTATTAAGTAACGTATCGTGTTAATCACACATTTGCATCTTGTTAAAGAAATTTTATGCAGTACGGAGCATGCATTTAAAATCAAACATCCTCTAAGCTTGTTGAAAATCCGTCGAATCATTCTCGCGTGATGTGGTTAACAAGAACGGAAGAAGGAGAGAGGGAGAGGGGGAGAGAGAGAGAGAACGGACACACGGAAACTTAATCTTATTTATGTAGAACAGTCGAAAGGGAGAAAGAGAAATGAAGAGAAAGACGAATGCGGGTAGAAGTGGGTTCACGATGTGTAAGCGGGTGAAGTCAAATAGAATGCTTAATGGGTGCGTACACAATGGAACGTTCGACCCATGCGAATCAGTGTCGCCGCGGGATTTCGCACCACCCCGAGTACGGTGTAACTGCGTTTTCGTGGGGTCGGAAGGCTCGAGGGGGAGAGAAAGAGAGAGAGAAAGGAAGAATACAGGGTAGGGCAGCTTCCCCATATCAGCCCCACGGCGATGCCGACCTCATGAAAGCGCGCGCTCTCTCATTTAATAAGCGCGCACGTACAACGTATCGGCCAATAAGGCGAGCGCCGCGGGGTCAGATCGATGGAGTAATCACTGAAAGTGGCAGTGTTTTCCTGCGGGAGATGGCCGCCAGCGGTTGAGGCATGATCATTTCGGCAAATAAGCGTGAAATTCTCGATTTGCTTCTGTACCGCCCGTACGCGGTAGAGGTAGACGGCACGCCGTGGTAACTTTACCTCTATGTAAACCCGTTCGGGCTGCATCGAGAATGAGTATGCAGGTGCATCTCGTACGTTGCACGATGGGGCATATTAAAGTCTCAGCTAATACGTCCATCGCACTAAAAGTTTTACCAGAGATATGTAATCGATATCTATTTACTGACTATTAAAAAATGTTAGAAACGATAGTAAAGGTTAATATCAAAATAAAATATTGACTATTAATAGATTATCTATTTCGATAAGAAACTTTGACAAACATTTTCAAATGAGCTGACACGATCTCAAAATATCTTTGAACGTCTTTATTCAATTAGAGCTATGTTCAAATTAAATATGATTATTCCACAGGACCGTTTAAAATCTTCGACGTTTTATATCTCTATAAAAACATAGCAAAATTGCAATATTGTGTGATCTAACAAGTTAAATAATATTGCATCGAGAACGCAAAAATATTTAATCATTGCGTATAAAAATCTATGTAACTCAAATACACGAATGGCCATGACGCTAAAGACAAATTATGACATCGATAAACATGAATTCCCGCAGAACAAAATAAATGGCATTTATTAAAAACGATGGACATAATTATATCATTATGGATCAAGTGCACCTTGTAAGTCTGTCAAAATTGAGAATATAATTTCTTCCGTATTGCCTCTTAATATCTGAAACGCCTGGTACGAAGAAAGAATGAACCTTTCCATTAACTTTACTACGCTGTAGCCGTTCGTGCAGACGCTCTCTGCGATGCGACATGTGTGCGGATCACGCCGTCTCCTTTCCTCCTTCTATCGTATCGATACTTCGGACTCTGTTTCGAGCCGTGCGTTACCTTTCCCTCTTGATCGTGCCGTCTTTGTTTCACCAACGTCACTTCTCTGCTGCATCGCGCTCTACCCTAATCCATATGTGTTCTCTAACGCTCTCTCACGAAAATCGGGCTTCGTGGTGGACCTCAGATCGGACGTGGTGAATAAGAGTGACAGGGAAAATGTACGAGTAAGTAAGAGGAGAAGAGAGTATTACGCGTAGAAGAGGAGAGCCGGACAGAGTCGGCGATAGTGGTTTGCGATGGACGAAAATATATTTCTCTCCTACAGAGCTCTGGAAGAACCGAGATGGAAGGAAAAAGAGAAAGAGAGAAAAAAGGGAGAGAAAAAGAGACAGACAGACAGACAGACAGAGAGAGAGAGAGAGAGAGAGAGAGAGAGAGAGAGAGAGAGAGAAGGAAAGGAAGAGAAAGAGGGAATGTGAGTTGAAGAAGGATAAACCGTGAATATATGTATATCGTCCCGTCTCGAAAGGGAGAGAATCTGAAAGAGAATTGGTTGGACGTAGACAGAGAGAAAATGTACTAACACGTATATATAGCATCAAAACGATCTATAGGGTGTTCTAATATATAATATTAATTTCAGACGGATTTTTGCACTAATTTACATTCAACTTTTCTTTAACTAAATGTTTAGATGAAATTATGAAAAATGGAATAAAGAATTTTTGACTAATTAATTGCCGAATGTTCAAAATAAAAGAAATTTGCCTATTCTCATTTAAATTTTTAATAAAATAAAAATCTTAATATATCGTCTTATTATCACACTGTTTAGCAAGGAATATTAAAAAATGCAATAAATAATAAAAATATCGATGCCAAGAATTTATTCAAGAATATTAAAACGAAAATTTTAGGTCACCGTATAGAAGAAAAGAAGAAGGATTCTGAAAGAATAGAAAGAGACGAAGAACACACGGTTTGTACGGAATAGGAAAAGAGGAAACACGAATGAGAAAGAGAGAGCGCGAGTCCGATCGAGGTGAATCGCATGGAAAAAGAGGGAAGATTGGAGAAACAGGCTGACTTCTGCGTAAGGCGAGAGACGGAGATGGAGGATTGTTGGAGCAACGACAGTATGTATTTACTTCCACTCCGCTGCAAGAAAGGGAAAGAGACAGAAAAGGGAAGAAGATGGGAAGAAGCGAAGCGAGGAAGACGATGCCGGTGCACATCTACTACTGGCGCATAATCGGTGGGAAGGAGAGACGATGAGCAAAAAGACGGAGCCAAGGGTAGAAGGAAGACTGGAACATCTACTCGCGTAGTACGAGGCAAAAAGGGCAGAGTGAGTGAAAAATGGTGGACGTATCTATCCGCGCGAGCGAGAAAGACGGGAAGAATGAATGTAGCTCGTTCAACTGACAAAAAAACCGACGTCCCCGTCCGATTTTGATGAGCTTCGGATATCTTACAAAGTAGCTTAAAATAAGAAACACGCACTTTCTTATACGTATCCTGATGCACACTGAAAGGCTGAAAGGATGAAACATCTCTTGCAAAACTACCTCGGCATTTATTTCAAAGAAATATTGCTGAAAGCGTCAGATATATGACAAGTCTTTCACAGTGTTTCAAAATAATCTTTATGGTATTAAAAGCACTTTGCGGCGCAGTCACATTTTCCGTGAATAGCGCCGGAGATAAACTAGCGGTTCTACAAATACTCGATCTCAGAGGCAAAGTATGCACACTTCAATTTACTTAAGTATCGCTAACGTCCCTGCTTGCGCGAGGGAAAAGGCGAGAGGGAAAGAATCGGAAATCAAAAGAATGAAACTTCTCGCTGCACGCTCGAGCGAAGAAGCGGAAGAAGGAGAAGAAAAAGAAGAAGAAGAGGAAGAAGAAGCCGGCGAAGGAACAAGGAAAGGAAGAAGTTAGCAGATTGGTAGCGATTGCTTCCTCGCGAAGCGCAGCTTCTCGTGATCCGCGTTTTATCGGAGCTATCGTTTAAATCCCCTCACACGTACACGGCGCACACACGCGCACGTAGTTTCATAAACACACAGCCGTGTATTCTCGAGTACGCGAGTACGCCTCGATCATGCTTCGCGCGCGCGCGCGTGTGTGTGTGTGTGTGTGTGTTGTGTACGCGTTGTGTTTATAATTTACATCCGCGCGTCGATACCGCTTACTCGATATAATGCAGGCTCGTTCGCAGTCGGAGCGTGTCTACTGTGAATGATACAACGCGTTGCGTCTGGTCCGACACTTTTTATCTGATGAAGACTTAAGCGTGGCGTAATGCAGTCGTTGTACATAAATCATTTTAATAGGCCGACTCTGCCGGCCGTTAGATAATGCTCGTTAAATCGTTAGATATCCGAGCTTTCGTATGTATGGATTATTCCGCCGCACGGATACGCTTCATCGGCGGTCAGCCGTGTTATTACTGTGTCGGACGCTTTCTATGTATTCTCTCTCGTTGTCGACGAGGATAATATTGCTAATACTGTATCCAGATATACCTCGGTCACATCCATATATCTCTCGAGCCACGGCCGACTGTTGTTAACTACGTTCATATTTTCCGTGTCATTTCCGATTCTAATCGGTAGCCGAGTGTTAATAATATATTTGTATACTTTGTACGTATGTTCCGGCATATCTACTCTATAATCGACATACCTATTTTTTATCTAAACGTCAACTTGTCTGCATTGGTGTGTGTGTGTGTGTGTGTAAGATACTCATAAGAGTATCTGGACACAGAACGTACTAAGATATCCTCGTTCATAACTGGATATTTTCTTTTGCAAGTATCTGTGCTTGCATTACTATGTATATCTTCAACATTATCGACGCTGCTCGCTCGAGCGTGTCGTAATTTAATCGCGCCTCCGATTCTTTTCGATGTGATCCGATATAGACGTCATAATCCGCATTCGCGACGGTTCGCTCGCTCGCTCGCTCGCACTCGCGCGAGAGATCATCTATCGATATAAATTGAAAACACGCCGCCACCGGTATCCGCAGTAACGTGCAATTAACGAGCAATGTATCACGTTGCGAGGAAAGTCGGGGCTATTTATTTTATCTAGCGGTCGTCGTCGTCGTCGTCGTCGTCGTCGTTGTCTAGTGTATAGGCAAGTTGGTGTAATATATTGTTCGCCGGTACGCTACTATATTTAGGTGCACCGTATGCAAACGCCAGCCACTGGAACGCTACCCCCTGCTGCTACAGTCCGTAAGATTGCTGCTTTCGTTGGACTACCATATAACGCCCTGTCAGGACTAAAATTACGTAAAACAACCAAGTTTCAGCAGAAGCGGGGAGTGTATCTTCCTAATCTGGATATGACGTCAGATATAATAATACAGAATGAATTACATTTTACGGAATTGAATCGGATTCACTTTTTCGCAATCACGGTTTTTTTCAATTGCAATATATATATATATATATATATATATATATAAACACGAAAACTGTACAATTCTCTTATTCTTTTAGAATTGTATAATTCTATTAAATATTATGTGTTACGTTAAATCATTTAACGATTATTTATTGAATCGAATAATAGGAGATAAATTTATTTTTATTCTTTAGTTATTTCACACATTTTTGTACTAACTCCTAAAAATTACGAAAAATTCTCTAATAGATATAATTCAAAAAAAGATTATAAAGCTACAGAGAAAGTAATATAATACAATAACCGGATGTGAGGCCATCAAAAGAGTTAACAGAGCAAGTCGATATACGGGAGTGAGACAATGAATAAGTCTTTAATTTAAAATCCGATTCACCCTCCGTTTTCATTCGTCTACCATTATTATACTATTATAACGATTGCTCGCTATACCGTTTATCACTAATTCGCTTTTAATACGCCGTAAACTATAAACGGGCATACAAGATATTTTATCTGTGTATATGTATACTCGAGCTATTACATGGACAATTTAATCGCTCGGTGTAAATTTGAAGTAATTACTTAGACTTTTTCACTTTGACATAATAGAAAGTGATAATTAAGATCTTGTTTCTTTTTATCGACACAATATGCGCATTTACTTTCTAGCTTTTCTTTTATGTAGTATATTTTATATTTTTTAAAAATAAATTATAAGCAGATATGTAAGTATTCACATATTAATCATATCTATTAATCTAATGGTTTACGTTACTTAGAGATATTAATATTATTTCAATTATTATTTATTCCATTAGATTAAATCATTTTTTAAAAGCCTCAATTTTTTAATACATGCATAATATTCGACAGCCGTTGAAAAATTTTCAAATAATACTTGAGTCTTTTAATCGGTTGAAATATATGTATACGAGAAAGCAAGCAGAGATTAAAATGGCAGCTACAACTATTCATTAACGGTTGGGCTATAGTAAATCAACAATATCGAGAAATAAATTTAAGCGTTTTAACAATGTGCGAACTTGCCTCGTTATTTCGCGGAAGCGGCAGTTTGCCGCACGTTCGAAATAACGTATGCACATACCGCGGATGAGATATTAATGTAACGCATCTCGTAAGGTCAGTATCCGCCATCGTTAATTCCCCGCGGCGAAGGGAAGCATACGTATACAAAAGTACGACGATAACATGCGCTCGCGGTCAATAATTCTCGGCCGCGTGTTAACCATCCGCCGTGTAGCGTACGTATAAACCACCCGGTAGCTGCTCGAAATGATGTATGCGCGAACGTTACTAGCTATTTACTCGGAATTGTATGCATATGTAACTTAACTCAATACCGCCGCTGGACTCCATTACCGTTTCGACTGCGGCGGCGACTGCGGGGTCATACATCGTTGACCCGGCCGGTTTGCGCGCATATTTACCGTAGCTCGTGAGGTTTGCGGACAATGTTTGCCCCTAGGAGCGGCGCGCTTGCCTCTTCGATATCGCGGCTGCCGAACATGCTTGAATCTGATAACGTCACAAGTATCAATATCAAATATCGTTACCGTGCAGCGCCGATACCGCCTGTTATAATCAGTGAAGAGACCATCCGCGAAAATTGAAGAGCAAATAATTACTATCTGTCCGGAAGTACAATCAAATAATTAATGTCCGCTATAAAGGTACAAATATTGTATGAATATTGTGTTCGACAAGAGGTAAGCGATATTATTTAATATTACGAATTAACTAATATGACCAATGCTTTTATACAAATACTGACGCTTCTAGCTAATGACAATCTACATTTATTTAAGATAAAATAGTCAGTCAAACGAATAGATTATAATATGTTCATTAATATATTCATATATTATAATGATATAGTTTAATAATATTAAATTATGCTCGATCACATATCGGTAGTAGTTTCATTGAAAACTATTTTTGACCGTAAAACATTACGTTCAAAACAGACCTGACATATATGATATATTATACCGTGCTTCCACAATGGAACGNAAAATTAAAATTGGCTCGGATTATGTCTGCCCGGATAAAAATCATCTATTTTGCTATTTGTACTCTCGGATCGGGGATCTTACAATGCGCGATCGAAAATTCAACGGAAGCTGGGAAATGGCAGCGGGGTTATGAATTTTTACGACAGGCTAGGGAAGCGATTTTCAATCTGCAGCGCGCGTTATCGATTTGCGCTGTGCGGAAACGATACGTACTGCTAGCGCACTGCAGAGCGTAATAAAATCGCGCGACTTCCCATCACGTTGGTTCCCAGCCGACGCGCTAATTATGGGAATGCACCGCGGCACGTATCCCTAATTACGCGAGAATTCGTGTCGTCCGTGTCGTGTAGTACGTGTCCGCCGACAATGCTGACCGCGGGGATAATGAACTTAAATTTGTCGTTAAACATCACCTCCGCACACGTGCTATTAGCCGATGGAATATCCGCGGAAAGTGGCGATAGGCACGCAAATGCGCAGTGACGTGCATGTCATGTAGCAAAACACTTCCTTGCATTTCGTCGACGTGTAGATCGATAGTTCAGAAATACGATTTTTAAAAACTCGTTTGCACATGTATGTGTCTCCATCTCTCTCTGTTTGAAAAAATATATAATACGCTACAAAGTTCTCGTATGCATTCTCTGATATTTCCGGATTAATGAATCACGATGTATTGCAAAATGTCTGCTTTATCGAATAAATTTCGTCGAGTGAATTGATATATTAGCCAAAACGAGTATTACGTGTATAAAGGAGATTATAACAATTATTAATCTTTCGTTGTTTTATTCGTTATTCGCTCTGAGAGCGTGTGGATACATGTCACAAATAACTGCGCGGGCGTCCGTGTAATTAACGAGCGCTCGATTACGCAAGTTACGGGACGTGGAGACGTACGCGAGATTGAAAACTCATTCGCACAGTACGCGTGTAAACTCATCCCCCGCGCGCAATCACGTCTGATTAGTGCAATCAGCTGCGGATTTTGCGTAACAACGGGGTTCGATATCGCGCGATATACGTCGGCACGTAATAATGACGATCAGGTGAACACAAATATGTTTTTAATTAAATAGCGCGTTTGCATTATCCGTTTGGAATAATGATTAGCTGACTCTCTCGAAGGGATTGGGGGAAAACGCGGGGTGCGCGGGACAGGGTTCGAAACAAGTAATCGCGTCGAATGAAATTCGCAAATGCAATGCCGCACATATTGCGCCGTGTATCATAACCGTCGCGTTGCGTTTTCCTGCAATCAAATGTCACGATGCGAAATTAATGGACGAAGCAACAACGTAAAGCTCTAGCTAGTTACATCGAGGAGCTAACAGAGCGAGATCGAGTTGTATGATTGCGGGATAAATTGATGAGCAGAGATGTGTAGGAAGATAGTACGTAGTGAATAGCCATNACTGTTAGTATGAAAAAAAAGAAGCGAGATATAAAAATTGTGTAATCACACAATGCAATATTTACGATCTGGATTTATATCATCCGTTTTTTTTTTTTTTCGAAGTAATCAGTTGCAATAGAAAGAAATGCAGATAACAAAACACGTAACTCAAATTTTTCATCGTTAAAATCCGGCCGGAAATAGACGCCACGTGACTTTCCGTTGCACAATGGAAAACGAAGTATTTTGTTAACGAGAAACGCGCGGGATATCATTGCCACAGAGAGGAGCAGGATCCAATCGTACGGAAAGCAATACCGTGTGTCCGCTTTGGGAACGATCATCGAAGTGTACGAGTAAGTCGAGATGGACCCGAGTTGTTTCGCGAGAGAGTCACCGGTTGTAATCGTTGTTATCAAGTGGAGGTTAGCGGGTGGGTTCGCGTCCGTTGTTTGCATTCGATGGGGTTTGGAAGGAAACACGGGATGAGAGAGATCGTGAGGGATGAAGGAAACGAAGGGAATTGAAAGGGACAGAGAGAAAGAGAGAGAGAGAGAGAGAGAGAAAGAGAGTAGAGGGCTTCGTGATAGGCGGAGCCGAGTGGCGGTCGATATGAAACACCCCTCAATGAAACAAGCTTCATCCTTGCCTCTTTCTCGCTCCTTTCTCTCTCACTCTCTCTCCGTCTCTTCCTCATTCCGTCATCCCCTCGCCGACTCTTCGCTTCCCTAACCACTCCCGCCTACACTCATTCACCCTCGAACGCTTCCACCTTCACTCTACCCTGCACTTATCCACCCTGAAGCTTATACAACGTGATCCGTCATAACGGCACACCGCGAGACTTTTAACCCCCTCCGTATCTCTTTTTGCACCTGGTGAGGAAAATTTCGTTTCAACGAGAATGAGAGAGAGAGAGAGAGAGAAAGAGAGAGGAAACGAGGCAACGAGGCGCATACAAAGATATAAACTCGCTCGCCGGTATATCGCGACAGTTTTTATGCTGAATAACGAGTTTACGAATTTATTCGTCACAAATTACAACAGTAATTTGCGAAAACTCACAACTGACTAAATAAATTAGATGGAACGATGGTACATAACTGACATTTTCCTCCTCGTTTCAAGAAGAAGCGAGACAGTCTAGAAAGTACTTAATTAATGTAATATCTAGTACTTTTATATAACGCTCTTTTCATGTTCTCTACAAAGAGAAAAGTTTGGTAGCATAAAATCGTTGAATCTCTGGTTACGCGCCACGAAACATTTTCAACGGGATTAAACAACGTATCGACGTGTAATACGAATGCAGGATTACAGGGTAGAATTGGCGTGAAGTTGACGGCACGTTGGGCAACGTGTAATTTGAATTGACTATTAATCGTCCGCGTAAACATTGGCTCGCGCTGATTTACATCGCGCATTCAGCGCTAAATGTTTATTTGTCTAAAGCCAGCTCCGAACGATATGCATCCGCTCGTTAAATATTCCAAAATTCTGTATTTACGCGATGAATTTTAGGAATATTCAATATTGTCGTGTGAAATCATGTGGTTTAGCTTTAAATGTACGGTGTGCATACAAATGCCACCGCTCTCTTTTCTTTTATTTTATATATATTTTCAAAGCAATCGCGATCGAAAGCTTCATCACGAGTATTGCGGAATTTCTCGTTGTTTTTCAACCTTTTAAAATTTTGTAGAAAAAGGAAAGCAGATTTGAGCACTAAATGTAAATTTTGAATTTAAATATTATTACGATAGGAAACTTTCAACATTTTCTGCATTTTTCAATGACGATATTTAGATTATTTAAATATACAGCAATGTTCACAAATATATCCTCGTTTTCCTGTGTATCTATGATTTTTCACGTGATTTTATATTCGCGGAATATTATTTGATATCAAACACTACAAATTTGAATTTTATATTTTTATGAAATGGCATTCGGTACGACATTCGGTTCTTTAATTTATTTTAGTAATAATTTTTCGCATGTATTATATACTCGTATAGATAATTATTGCTTGCAATTGTTTGTTTATTCTTAAAATTGAGTTTTTTTTAAATTGAGAATTTTTTATTCTTAAAATTGAGAATTTGAAAAACGATTCTCAAGAAATTTCGCTTTTGATGCACAATAAACATGAGGCAATCTGACGTCGTCGGCGTCGTTCGCGGATAGTCCCGTAATGTTTCGCAGGCGATAGTCCCGGCGAGGATTCTGATTTCTCCGTAAATCCTGCTCTGGATTCGGCGTACCCGGTGGTACCGGCGAGCGAAAACCGACGCTGTCAACGAATCGATATCCGGATGGGCGTGGCCTTGTCGATCCTCTCGCGGACGGAATAGAGCGCGCGGAATACCCCGATGTGCTCTCGCAGATGCTCGCGCCGCGGAAGATTTAGCGGCTCGATTTAGTAGTATTCAATATTCTCCCCGTTCGTCGTCGTATCCGACGTCGACAACTATAATTAAAAGTCGTCCGGATTTCGTTGCAAATTCCGTGTGATAGATAACGTGTAACAAGAGGCTTCGACAATTTCTTTCTTTTTATACAGCATGCTGTTTTGTCAAGTCTATATCGACGCTTTTTTAGCGGACGTTCAATGAAACATCAATATTGAATATTTTAAACATAAATGTAATGAATATTTATCGAATTCTATTCGACAAAATATTAAATAAAAATTCGGCAATGTCTGTTAAAAATAAAATGCATAGTTATTGATTTGTTTAGCAAATATCACATAGTAAGATTATGTTACTGAAATTAATTTAGCAACTTTGTCATCAGTCGCTTATGATATCACGATACTTCTATTGCGAAATACTCGAACAATCTATCGATGAAAGGAAATGGAGCACGTCCAAGACACCATGTATAATCATTCTCGTGACGTGTCAAAGTAAACTGTTATCTGTGGCGGAATATTTCATTACGCCTTAGCGCACGTGAACGAAAGTGTATTAACGACAGAGTTCAGACCTTCCCTCCACCGCGCCCTCCCGCCCAGAATGTTGCATATAAAACGCCTTAATGGCAGTACGATAAGGACATGATTTATCGTCGCTATAACTCCCGAGTGTCGCCGGGGTGTAGGGCATGTCAGCCGACTACTTGCTCTCAACGAGCGCGATTAACGTATTTATTCACCTTCCGCTTTTCGCACTAAACGCGACGCTCAAAACAAACTATAGATGCTTAGCTTCGACACTAATACAGAAAAAATATATGGACAGCACATTCAGTACCGAAGAGAAAGTATCCATAACTTGAAATCTCGCCATTTGTCAAGATTAGTATTTATGACTAGACAGAATAAAATGACTTATTAAGCAAAGACATTAAATAATGTATAAAGCGTTTGTACTCATCGTATCTCGCAAATTCATTTATGATCAATTAACTTTCTTTCTAAAAATATATAGAGACATCATTTTCGAGTTATAAAGGGATCTCGAGATTTAAGCAAGTTTTGAGGAAGCTTTGGATCCATAAAACTGACTGATAAAACTTTGTTCTTAATTAAATTCAAACAGATTGTACTTTCATAGGATTTTAATTTCAAAGCTTAATCATCATAATATTTTACGCTGAAAGACACGCGATGAATAATGATCTCCTATTAAATGTTCATTGAAGAAAAATCCAAATAACTCTAATAACTCCTCATTAAGATTAATCACTTCGTACAAAGAGCGAATAAAATATGAATTTATTTTACGTGCATAACGCATTAATACCGTAAATGCTGTAAAAGAATACTTTTTCGGTTCTTTTCAGAAAAGTAATTTTTCCACGGTTTGGTGCAGGACAAGAATATAACAAATAATATATTGAACAATGTATTAAATGAAAATACTCGGAAATATATCCAATAAATGGACGAAACGGCAGATGGCTAAATTATAGGACATCTTCATTTAAGAAGAAAAGTCGACGCGTGAATACTTCAGTATTCCGGTATTATATCGACAATACTCGCTCGACCCCAGGCGCATTAACGAATGTAAATCAATTAATCCTCCGAGCAGGGTCCCCAGCTATCGGGGCGAGCTAATCCGCCCAGCGAGAGGCAAAAGGGGAGCCAGCCTGAACAGGAGAAAGAGCAGGAAGAATAGAAATCCTTTAATAAGGCAATGTCACACTTTGTGCGAAATCATTCGCTGTAGCGTAATCAAACTCATTAAAAAAATTTTCATGATTGTCTCTGAAAAATACTATTTTCTCTCTGTGTGTGTTTCTTATATCCACTAATACATTATAAAACATGTTAAAACTTGTTTGGTATTTTACGTTTCAGTAAGTAACGAAAATAATGATTCCGGGTATCAATTTTTACTTTTTTTCCTGATGAAAAATAACACAAATATAAATTAATGAATCAAAAATACATTTAAAAAAAGACTTAAAAAATGGTATAATATTAATGTACTAATAGTACTTTAATTTTCACATGTTATATAGCATCAATTCTTGTTTTCTAAACTTCTTTCTATTTTTTTTTTTCAGTCAAAGCTTTCGCAATCACTTTTCTGCATAATCATTATAGTTTAACGATTAATTACATTAGCAATCAGAATTAAAAATATATTATTTCATGACTTTTATTAAAGTATCTTTAGAAAGAGACTCTGAGGAAGAAGTAAAGAGACAAAGACGGTGGCAGTAAGTAAACGTGAAGTATGTACAGGGTTCTCTCTGCGAGAGTAGCTGGTCGTATCAATAATAAAGGATTCCGGTGGAAAAAGGAAGGAAGAGGCGAAAGAGAGAGAGAGAGAGAGAGAGAGAAAGAAAAAGAGAGGAGGCAAGGGGATTCTTCGGGGCTCATGTTTATATGCGGGTTTATTTCTTTCACGGTCTGGTCCTCATTCACCGTTCGCATTATCTCACTCTCTCACTCGCATATTCCACCTCTTAGACCCGTCCCCGCTCCTTCCCGCTCCACTCTTCCCGCACCCTCGATGGCCATTAAAATTCTGAGCGCTACACTGCTGAAAAATTACAGGGCCTTCCCCTTCATCCGCGTCCTCCTCGTCGTGCTCCTCGAGAAAATCCCTCTCGCTCACGCCAATTGAGTACAAACGCGTCGCGTTCCTTCTTTCCCTTCATCTCGCTATATCGTCTCTCTATCTTCTCTGGTTCGTTTGGGTCTCTCCGCTCTCCGTCCTTGTCGCGCTGCCGTATTCACCATTCGATTCCTCTTTAGGGTTTACTCTTTGACTGGTTGCCTGTTCCTTCTTGCATCTGTCCTATTCTCTCGCCTTTCGTATATCTCGTGTTAGTTCATACTCTTCTGGGAGTCTTCTCTATCCTTATCTTCTATCTCTCTCATTCTCCCTACCGCTTTCACTCTCTCTGTCTCGTAACCAGTTTGCTTCCTTGTCTTTCGTCTATCATCTATCCCTTACTATTTTCCGCTGATATTCTCGTTTATCTTTCTTCTTTCACTCTCTCTCTCCCCTTGTATCTCACTTTCTCTCGGTCACGCATCTCTTTCCTGTCTCGTACTAACTTGTACAATCTGCTTTAGTCCCCTGCTTCCTTTTCTCTTCTTTGGTCTCTTTTTCTCTCTTTGTTTTTCAATCTGTCTCTTGCTAGTTCCTACTAGGAGTCTCATTTATTCCTGTTTCTTTCTCTCTCTTTAGACCCATTCTCTGTTGTAATTTGTTTCTGTCCTTTTCTTCTGCTTTTCATCTATCTTTAGCTAGCTCGTTTTCGCTCTCATTTCCTCTTATGACTTATTTACCTCTTTGTCTCTCATGTTTCGACCGTCTCCTTTTAACCTCTTTTCTCCTCTCTTGCTCTCTTACTTCCTCTTACAGATCGTACTTCCTTTCATCTTTAATATGACTCTTGCTAGAGGGAATCTCTATCTCTGTTTTATTTTCTTTCTCTTTTTCTTCTTCATTCTCACTCTGTCTTGTTCTTTCTTTCATGTATTCTCTATTTCTTGCTAGCTGTTGCAGGAATTCTTATGCTTGTTCTTTATTTTCTCACTCTTTCTATCCATGTTTTTCTCTGTCTATGTATGTATCTAGTATAGGGAGGGTTTCTGCTTTATGTCCCCACTCACTCTTCCATACCATCGGCTTGTCTCCCGACTCTTGCTGACTTTACCTACCTAAAGGACAGCTCTGTGAAATATCTATCTGAAGGATCGTCGAGATTCGATATTTGAAGAGGCAACCTTGTACTCCGAATAAATGCTTGTGAGCGACCAAAAGGAGGGAAGAGAGCCACTCCTTCTTGCCCTTCGCCCACCGAAAGGAGCAATAAATTCCCCAGCCGCATCGCGCGTACATAATACGTTACGATGTACAAGATTTCAGCCGATGCGTCTGTATATGCGCCAAACGCGGCAACGAAGATCGATGAGAAAGCGATGTTGCCTGCATCGGTGAAGGAGCGTGTCGTCGCGCAATCGGGACACCCCGAATGGTTACTTTAAAACGTCGCTCTATTGTGAAGTAGAAGTAAAGTAAGCACGTTTCCTTTAATCCCTTTGGAAGCGAGTCGTTATTTATTGAGAGAGGAATCGGATTTTTCGGTGAGACGTTTCCGTGAGTTTTTCGACGCTTCGGGAACTTCTTGAAGATTTTTCAAGAAGAAAGTTATCAAGAATATAAATCCAGTTACAGATACCACTTAATTATACAACACAAACATATCGTTATTTTTATTTTCTTCGTTATCTTCTCTGATGTAAAACTCTTGTTTCAAATAAGTTCTCGGAAATTGGCACTCTTGGTGCAATTTATGCGAATTTATTTCAATTACGAATTCTTATGTATATTTAAAAGGAAGAAACACATGTTACTATTTGTGTTTCTTTCTCCTTAAAAGCTTGATATATCTTTTGCTAACAAACATCAGAATGGTCTCCCGTATTTTCTAGCCGTCATCGCGAAAGCAGGATTATCCCGCTGAAAGATCGAATCTCGCTTACGTCGCAGCGCATCATCGCGAATCACCGCGATCGCATTTAACCCTTTGAGGGCGAAACAAAGTAGCGATATTGTGTATTGATACGGTGAGGCGGACGATCAAAAGAGGCGCCAACCGAAAACCAGTGACGAACGAATCGCATTACGCGGCTCGCTCGCATTGTGCATCCGCGGGATAACGCATGTATCACAGTCCGGCCGCGCGTCCACCTCCCTTCACTCTCGCGGGACACATCGGCCCTTTCTCTCTCACGCGCATACATCCCGCTCTTTCCTCCTGGTCCAACCAGTCCCGCTCTCCCGTTCTCGCCGGAGTCCTGTCTCGCCGCTGGAAATCTGCTCCCCCTCGTACCCCTCTTAACTCGACCGCGCATCGACGCAAGCTCCGCGGCTCGCAGCCAATCAATATTAATGACATATCAATTCATAGGAACAATGTAGCCAATTACGGGCGGCCATATTACCGCAGCTGTCTCTCATTCACTCACTCACTCATTCTCTCTCTCTTTCTCTCCCCCCCTCTCTTTCTGTCTCTCTTCGTTTCTCTCGATTCTGTTCTTCCCTTCTTTGTTTCGTTAACTCACCTGGTCGAGACAGGTGAATGCGGTCTATTATTTGATGGTAATAATTATTGTCAAGATCTTCCCCGAGCATTGCGAGCCAGCATCGACGACTACGAAGGAGAGAAATGGAAGAGTCGACGACGAGGGTAGTCGATAGTACTTGAGAGCGTTTGATATTGAGAATTAATTAAGTATAATTTGTAATCGAACCGTTTTATTTCGTCTTTTATAGGTTCCTTCTAACTTTATCGTGTCTACGTAAAAATTTAAAGGGTACGAAAAAATGAGCGGGAGATTCGTGAGAGGCAATCGATATCAATATACATAATATAATTAATACGAGATTAATATAAGGATTATTGTAATAATATATTATTATGCAATATAATAGAAATTTAATTAAATTTACAATATATAGGATTTCATGACAGATTGATTTTATATCAGAATTACACACAAATATACATTACATTTCAAAATAATGTTCAGATATGATGACGCATGCACATCCGCATGCGTTATATTATTCGGACGTCATTTTGACTTTTGGAATAATAACAGATTCAAGAGAGAACCAAAATTCATTGTTTGAGAAACCTTTTAATTTTCTTAATAGCAGAACAAATTGAGCAAAGACATCTCGTCACTTCGTGTTCGTTTCACGAACAATCAACTGAGCTGCAGCTAAGTTACTCGTGATTGCAATTGCGAGAAGAGCGATTTGAGTTGACTGGCTCTCGTTGGAAAACTCCGGCAGCAGTTTCCAACTTGAAAGTACACTTCGCGTACTGTCATAGACATCCGCGAAAGAAACATGAAGAGAATCGCCCGGTCGATTCGGTCTCACAAAGTTAACATTTAGGCGAATATGACAATTGTATGTTACGTACGTCGGCACGGCACGCAACGTAACTCTGTATACCGCGATGTATTCGAACGGAGAATAGCACGTCGGAGTTTCTAATTAACGCCCGTCGCAATTAACAGCGCTACGGCTAATGACCGAATTGCTGTTTGCGTCCCAATCGCTGACAGAGTAATTTTGATTAATTATAGGCGCGGTAATGCCGACCGTGACCGTAGCGGAACATCGGCTTTGCGTTCGAAACAATACGCGCGCTTAGCGCGACGTGCGTTTCGCGGTACGGTTGCTCGGGTTCGTGACGTACGTGAGTGAATATGTATGTGAAAATGTCAGAAACGAATATGTGTCTGTATAGATGCCACTTTTCGCAAATATGTGTATAAAATATACGGCAATGCGTTTAAACAGACATTTAAAATTCTTGGTTTCTTATTTATATCTTTTGCTCGACATTAAAATCAAAGAAATTATTTTCTCGCTAAATCCAGAAACACACACAAGAGTTCGTGAAAATCGTACGATTAAAAAATATACAGCTAAAAGATTTAAGACTTAAACTGTAAAAAGCAAATTTCAAAGGAAAGTAGAAAGATGAGCAGTTTATAAGTTTAAGTCCTTATTATATGAACGAATGAAAAATATATGAGATTAATGCTCATTATAAGATCTATATAAAATCTATATATAAAAATACATTTTTGAAGAAACATCTGACAAAGAGATCATTCCACATTTATTTTTCTAACAAATGAAAATCATACTTTGTTAAGATACGGAAAAGAAACTTTTTGATAATTCTTTTGGTACTTGACCACGAATCACTATCGATGTGACTTTTACTTTTTTTGTTGCGTTTGCAAGCAGAACAGTACACAGTATTTACACGTGATATTTGGCTGAGATGTGAAATTCCGCAACTTTCTCGCCCGTGAATTCAAGAAGTACAGAAGGGGACGAGAAAAAAGGGCAAGAAGAAGACGAAGGGATACCGGACTCGACGCAAAGATCTCACTTGACAATTCCGTCACGTTTCGATGCCGCTGGGGGGTGTTCACGGCATGTGGTCTCACCAACCCTCTGTCCCTTCTCCACCTTTCGCATCGCTCTCGCCCTTCCTAACACACACACACATACACCCATACAAACTAACGATTGCCTTTATCCTTGTCGTTCCTGCTTCCTCTTCGTCTATCCTTACATCCCTCTGCCGATCAGGGCACGTTTCACTCGATGCAGGGAATGATCCCCCCGGACCTCGAACCGACCGTGGCCGTTCTCTGTCTACCCTTGTTATAAATACTAATTGCTCTATACAAACGTTCAAAATGTGTTTAACGTTTCTTTGGCACGTGATCCCTTCGTCACCCTGTTCCTTTTCTAAACTTTTTTTCTCCTTTCTATTTCTCTCTCTTCCTATACCTCTCTTTACATAATGCTACTCAGAACGGTTCCCCTCTTCTCTCCTCTCTCTGCGGTTTGGCAATTATAAGCGTAATTAGAATTTCACTTTGATAATCCATTGAGGCTATTAGTTCTGTTTCATCATAAATTGTGTCGAGAAGAGATGCGATTTGAATTGTATAATATTTTGTCTCCTATCAAAGAGAACCGCATTTTTTTTAAATGCCTTAGGAAATATATTTATTATTTATATTATATGCATTAGTTTTATTAAGATGGTTCCATCTTTTTGGTTGGTTAAAGAAATCGTAAAGTAAAAATTTAATTGGAAATTGAAATTTTTCAACCATTAGTTTTTCGGTACACAATATTTATTCGCTATTTTGTCGCGTCCGGATTTAATCAGCTATGTGCGCGGTATTAGAGAGCGTATATCTTGTGCCACACAAGCGGTCCGGCTGGTTAGTTGGTAGTCGCGTTACCTGAGATCATCCGTCTATCCCGGGATCCGGTAGATAGCGGAGAGATTGCTTTCGCTTTAACCGGATACAAGCATACCTACACACACAGTTCGGTATGCGTGCGAATGCACGAGGATGAACAAGGCCGTCCTTGCTCATCGCGCTGCTCATGGATATGTGCGATGATTGATACTGGCTTGCACATATGGACACACCTAATGAAATAGATAACGCGTATCTTACGCGACTATATCTGCGCCTGGACACCGGCTTTAATGGGTAAATAAAGCTGTGTGCATTGGTACTGACGAATCAGTGTTCGAGAATGCGCGCAAACGTCGGATTAATCATGTAAGAAAATTCAAGAAATCAAACAAAGAACAAATATCTTTAAAGTTTTTGTCAATGCTTTCATTTTTAAACGAATAGATACTACTAAATAGTACCCAAGTAATAAATACATGTTACTTGAATATATTTGCATATAAAATAACATGATTCTCAAACAATGAAGTATATTTCAAAATTGTAATTTATAATACAATATTTTACAAGACAGATTTTTGTAGTTTTTATTTACATAAAGAAAGATTATAGCACATTAATTTTTATCATTCATGATATATATTATCATTTATCATTGCTACAAAAAACTTGTAGCAATGACTTTTAGTGACCAAGTGCGAATATAGTTCTACTGAAAATCAGAAAATTGATAAAAATAAAACGGATATGTTGTGTCATGCGTTTCAATTAAATTAGTTCCGACGTTTGACGCGAATCCATCGGAACACCTGTCCACTATAATCCCCGAATTCTTTTCTTTCAGGCGTTTTCCTTCGGGCAATTTTTTGGGATTCGCTCGAACGAGCGAGGGAAGTAGGGCGTTGAAAAATCACCAGATAATAGATTAGTCGACTGACAGATGGCTAGCTATACCATAGAAAGGGAGATACCACGGTGTCGGGTTTAACAGAGGTTGAAGGAACAGCCACGTAGTTGGGCATGACAGAATATCCCTCGATTCTCCCTTCTCGCTTTCCTTCTCCTTGCTACCTCCGTTTGTCTCTCTTTTAGGATCCCTCCTATCCAACTCGAGTTTCTAGATTTAGTATCTCTCTCATGGTCTTAGCAATAAAAACATAGCAAGAAAAACATATAATTACAAACACGATGCTATTTATGGTTTTTATTGCATAATTCTTGCACGGCGTTTGATCTTGGAATATATGTAATGTTGACTTTTTCAACAACGAGAAATCATTACGAAGGATACTACGCAAAAAAATGGCATGATTTTCACACGAAATTCCATTTGTTTCTTTAGAAGAGTCTAGACGTTAATTACGGCGAATAGTGTTTGATGGAAGGTATGAATAATTGACGACTCTGTAACTCTTTGCTTTTGCCGAAGTTAAGCGGATTTCCTCGCGAGCAAGTCGTGGCAGCGAGTCCTCTATAATTGACTATAGCTGTCTCTTCTCTGTGGCACTGCTGGACGGTGTGGCAACGAGCGAGTGGCGCGAAGTGGTTGGAAACAAAAAGAAGAAAGGTAGGGAAAATCTGTTGTGCCGCAACAAAGTGCTTCCACCGTGACGCCTTCCATTCTGTTTACGCCGCCATCGATACGTTTATTTGCACGGCCACTGGTTACCTGTAGCCCATAGCGTCAACGGAAACGACTTGATTAACGACGAGATTATGTTCGTTACGGAACCGAGAAGCGGCTCCGTTCCACAAACAAACGGAACAGAATGCCGAGTGTTCGTGCAGAGTTATTAGAAGTCATGTACCGTGAAATTGTGAAAATATATGTATTTATGAAAACAGTCACAAAAATATCGTCGGAAAAATGTTGGCGCTATCTTAATCAAACATTTTAGCGGATAAGTTTTAAAAATAATGTTATATCTAGAATGATAAAAATGAGAAAATTTCTATACACTGCAATACTGATAATAAAAAGTAAGAAATTAAAATACTTTATTAAATATCTTCTCAAATAATATTGTTCTAATCAGAAAATTTTTGTACATTCAATATTTTCTAACTAAAAAAATTATTTTCATATAGGTAGTTATAAAAAGGAATTTTAAATCAGAGTATCCTCTAAACAAGAAGAAGCATTTAGAAAGTTCTGTATAGTTTTCTAGATTGTAAAGTATATTCAAATAAATGTTTGCCTTTACCATTACGCGCGCGCGAGCATACACATTTTTTATTATTGCAAAAGGTATTGCAGATTTCCATTCGCGTCGTTCTGTGTAAACCGTGCCAATGGCATGTCGCGAAGGCCATCAACGGCGCGTATGGTCGAGGGCCAACGAGGACTGCAATATCTCGCGATAATCAATTCCAGTTCTTTAAATCACGACCGAAAAACTCGATTATCCTGTTTACCTTGGAGCGAGTTGTTCTTTCTGCGGCCTGTAGCGTAACGAATCGTGCGAAATTGCCGCTCAGGTAGCCTCAGATATACAGGGTGGTCTGATCTAACCGCACAATTTTTTCCAAAACTATCGATAATCTAACAATCACCATAAAAAAGAGAATCGGTCAAACTTTAAAGATACCTCTTGAAGATAAGTGGAATAAATATTGAAGTTTGATAATCTGTATGATTCTTTTAACAACTTTAGACACACCATAGTATCTTTATGGATAATATAAACTGTAAAGTTATAAATACAATGTTTAATACTACTTAGAAAAATGTAACTAATCTTAAAAATAAAAATATCTACGAACACTATATTCATAATAAGTTCGAGACACATCGAGTTTGAGATACAAGTTTTATCATTTTCAAAGAGTTTTCGAGAAAAAAGTGAACAGGGAAATAAAAACGAAGCACCTTATACATGGCGTTTTGTACTGAATAAAATTCGTGCCTTGCATTACAATGTCGCAAGTTTGCCGGGGTATTTTCACGAAAGCCCCTCGGGTAACAACGACGGGAATTTTCGCAATAAGGAGTCGCGTTTATTGCCGGAGAAAAACGCGGTGCCTTCCGCCATTCTTTACAATCCCCCTTACGAATGGGTTGAACAATTTTTACAACAAATGACTCGGAAGACGCTACTCGCGGGATTCGAGTGTGACTTGTGCGCATATCGAGTTAAGTACACCTGTTAAACTCTCTCAAAAAGAGCCGAATCGTACTAATTCAATTAGAATGTAACGCAATTTCTCTTGCCAATCACTTGGCTCACCGTAAGTAGACTAATTACCCTTTCTTCTCATGCCGAGTTGGGGTAATACGCGGCGCAGCACTATTCACGCGCTAATTGAATTTCACGTCTCGTCACTTCGGAGTTAGTTGCGTAAGGACATCAACCCATTGATTTCGTGCGATTTTCCTGCGCACCAATCGGCCTGTCGCAATCTATGTCTTTTAATCGCAACGTTTAAGCACGATTAATTCTCCATTATCGCGTACACGTCAGACATATAAAACAAAGTAAATTTTCTAAAAATTAAAATTAATGAAATTATCTTTTATATTGTCTTTCAAAGAATAGACTGTACATGATTATTGATTGTTGCAAAAGATCATTAAAGTTCTTTTATTAACAATATGTGAGTTGTTAGCATGTAAGCACTGTTTCAAATTCAAAGAAAAAGTTCTTTATATAAGTTATAAATATTTATATAAATTTTCTGAACATTTAAAGTAACTGACATAGATATCGAAAATTTTTGAAAAAAAAAAAAACATTCATTTTTCAACAGATGTGCTTCCTAATCTTTTTCAATGTGTTAAGTTTCGATA
This sequence comes from Tetramorium alpestre, assembly GCA_021460005.1. Classification (NCBI taxonomy): domain Eukaryota; kingdom Metazoa; phylum Arthropoda; class Insecta; order Hymenoptera; family Formicidae; genus Tetramorium; species Tetramorium alpestre. The sequence continues at coordinate 22,411 of JAJVSH010000001.1, forward strand.
TGTCTTGCAATTTTATTTTGCTCTGCAAGTACGTTAGGTAAAACTACGACACATAAACTTCTTCGCGGAGTTGGTTAGTATAGGAAATAATTTACGACGTTTCTAAGTCAACGAACAGGTCCGGCGTGTGAGCATGTAGAGAGAAAAGGTGAAGCAAGCGGAGCAAATAGGGCAGAGAGAAAGAAGAACGTACGGAAGAACAGAAACGAAACAAAGTAGAAAAGAGACAGAAAAGAAGGGGAGATGAAGAAAGGTAGTACGCGTAGGAATCGCGCTGGATAAAGAGAGGGCGGGATAAAGGACGACCGCACACACTTGCTCTTGCGGAGCACCGGAGGCAAGGAAAAAAGAGAGGAGCCGGCGCATATACAAGCGCACAAGCAAAACACGACAGTACTCGCCTCTGCTCCGCTCTCCATTGTGCATAAGCCCTCCGTGCCGCCCTGCTCTGCCCGCTTTAAATAACTCGGTGTCGTGCTCGTCATTTTACCTGTCTCTAACTACCTATTGAAATCTCGATGATAAAACGCGTGGCGGCTACCCCGTCCGCGATTCGGCGCCTGCGGCGACGCTGAATGAGGCTCATGAAGGGTTTCTCTACGAATACAAAAATAATAAACCGCCAAGTCGAATTGTAAAAGGATATAAGGGTGTAAAAGATATAATGGAAAAAAAAGAGGATTATGTTACCGCCTTTTAATTGAAAAGATATAATGTCCGGTTTCATCGAACAAGTTCACCGAGTTATCCGGTTTCGCCGAATAGGTCTGATTTTATCGAGACGCAGACCGAAGATTTGTCTATATTATTTCGACTAATTGAACGTTAATGATCCGTGAAAATTGTATCATTTAATTTATAATGTCTAGCTCACATTTGCACTAATTTAGAATATCATATTGTATCTTCAGGACATTGCACCTTTGCAATCCTTACTAATTGGTTTAAACAATAACTTTGAATTCATTTTATATCGTCGTCAGGTCGAACGTTTATGGAGATACCAACATCACTGATATGAAAAATGAAAAATTCGAATCGGATTATAACGCAATCTGCTGCTCGTATACCCTTGGTAATTCAGAGTATCGGTGTCTTATCCTTAGAATACGCTAGCTCGTTTACGTTAATTATTTGAAACGTTATCTCGGTTTGATAGAATATCATTAGCGTTCACGGTACACGGGAATTAGCGCCTCGCGATAACCGGTGGGTTCGGATTTACGTGATTACACCGTGATTATAGACTCGCGTGGCGTTTAAGCGCATCGACGAGGCCATCGATATTCGCTTAGAAATCCGTGTCATTCCACGCGCGTAGATGTCGGCGAATAATTACGTCGCATGGCGATTGAGTCGTGTAAATTATTGAATTCCTTTCTCACGCTCACCGTGTCATCATCCAGTGGAACACACTCACACGCACACAGACACGTATTATTTTAAATTCAGACTATATAATAGCTAGGAAAACGATTTTCAATTTGCGATAATAAAGCTCGGCGTCTCTTCAAATAAATGCAATTAATTCTGCCATTTTCGAATTATTTTTACGCGTTGGTTTACAAAAATAAATGAATAGATATTCTTTCTTTTAGGAAATATTATTTTAAAATATATCAAAATAACGAAATACCTCGAGTAACAATTAGCTCGAATTAGGATAGTTTAAATTCACAATTTTTTTATTAAAAAAAGAAAAGAGAAAAATTGTGGAATACATGTTCAGAGTGTAATTCTACCATTTTTTTCCGTTTTATTATGCTACCATCAAGCTGTCGAGAATTTTGTCAAAAAAAAAAGAAAAATTATCCATTTCAGAAAAGCTTGTCTGGAAAGAAGGGGTTAAAGGGGACCTTTGCGGAAATCACTTGACCGGTATAGACGAGTGTTGGAGAAAGGCGAGAGCCGAAATAAGAGAGTCTGCTGTTCATTATCCGGTCCAGTTTATTATCCGAAAGCCGTATAGAGAAAGAAAGAAAGAAGAATAAAGGGAAAAAGAGTGAAGGACAGCACGGAAGAAAAAGATTCCCCTTTATTTTCACGGCTGACTTGACGATTGGTGACAAATTTTCCAGTCCGCACAAGCTCCGCTTAGTCCTCGATCGAACGATTCCGATGTAAATCACTTCATCGTCGACGCTTTACACACAGTCGATCGGGCGAGCCATCGCGGCTATATCCGACAGATCAGCGTCGTTCGTAGACCCGTAGCTTAGACTTAATTACTGCGATTAGCGTGAGAGGCGGCCCACTATATCTGCGAGTATTACACGGTCCGGGGCAGCTGCCCTCAACTCTCTCTCTCTCTCTCTGTCTCTACCTACCTACCCTTGAGAATTCAGGGGGGCTCAGAGGCGTAGGAGTGGTGTGAGTGAGGCTAGCCAGCAGTCAGTAAACCCCTCTAGTATGTACTCGCCACTCTCTCGCTGTGTATACGCCATCGACCCCCCCCCCCCCATCAGTGACGGAATTACCGAACGCTCGCCCTGTGCTGCAAACCCTACGTTATTAACCCTAAATATAAGATCAGATTTTTTTTCATTGATCCATATAAACTATAATATTTAAACTATAATGGTACATAAAGCACATAATAGCTACGAAACGTTGAACTGAGTCATCGAGCACAGTAATGATACAAATCAATAATAAATCATCTATTAAGTCGATAATAATTTTATATTTTATNTTCAACTTTATAGCAAAGATACTATAATAATATTAGAATCGATTTAAGCATTTTTATCAAAGGTATAAAATAATTATGAAAAAGTGATTTCATAATGAAAATACTTGATCTAACATTACTGCAGTATCTTCGTTGTAAAGATAAAAAAAAATTTCTCTCAATTTCATTATTATGTATATGCACACACATACACAGAAGCAAGTTAATAAATGCATGCATGAACAAAAGATTAAAAGATTGAGTGTTATGTAAGAAAATATAAAATATATATATACACACATATATATATATATATATATATATATTGACATGTGGTTAATGAAGTAGGTAGTCAGTTTCAAGGATCTCAAATTGTCAATCATGTTTAATGTTATAAATTAACGCGTCATAAATTTTTTGCATTTATCTCATTGCGCCAAAAAATATGTAATCAGTATACTTTATGTTGCACTTCTAAGGAAATCCACCTTCAATAAACTGGGAAACCGGTTTTTGCAACAAATCCTTCAATTGGAATCACACAAATAACAGCTTACGATCCATTAGCGACGGCGCACGCGCGCGCGCGTTGCGCGTTTCAGCATAATTATTTAAAGCGATTACATTTTATCGTAATATGTAGTATTCAGTAACCGCAAATGCATCGTCGACCACAAAGTTGATCCGCCCGCTCTCTGTTCCAGAGATACCGGGCCAAAGGCGTAGCCTACGTACATACGTACAATTCAGCCTGGCGTCTGCCAGTGACGATGTAGAATGCATCTACTTCTCTCTGCTATCCTCATCTTCTATCCTCATGTAGATTCCCATGTTTCCGTTTCCCTCAGCTTCCGTCTGCGTCGTGCGCTCTACGCCATTTCGCATCTCTCTCGATCTACATTCCTCTTTTCTCACTCACTCTCTCTCTTTCTCTCTCTCTTTTTCCGTTCCCACTATCTCGCTCTTTCTTTCCCATCTTCCTGTCTTTATTTATCTATCTGTCCATGCAGTGGCGTAAGTAACATTCGCAGAGTCCCAATGTAATGTAAAATAAAGATTTATCTATCTTTAATTTTAAAAGATATCAGTGTTCTTTTCCTTTCTTTCTTAAATTTTTTTTCTTGTTTCTTTTCTTTTTTGTTGTTTTCTCTTTGTTTCTTCTGAGTTTTCTCACTGTCATTCTCGTACTTCTTTATTCATTCTTCGCTTTATTTATTTCTATCTTTTCTTCCCCTTATTCGTCATCTCTCTTTTTCTTCAGATTCTTTTTTCTTCTTCTTTTGATCTCAAGAATTATGACCCGGGGTTTGCGTTAGTTACGCCACTGTGCCCGTCCCTTTCGCTCTCTCATACATCTGGTATCTCTGTCGCGGTTCTCGTGTCTCTCCTGGTTTCTCTCATCCGCGTTCTCTCCCTCTCTTTCTTTCTTTCCCTCTAACGCCGTCTCCCTCTCGCCCTCTACATCTCTCGGTATTACTGTATACCCACTGTGAGGATCTCGGAAATGAAGTCGACCCTCTTCCTCGCCCCTACCATCCACCGTGTCCTCCGTCCTTCTCCTCTTCCTTCTCTTCCTCCTTTCCCACCTCCCGTCGTTACTAAAAGCCTGGCGGGGTTGTTACGCAGACAGAAATTCAATATAGCCGTTACTCTTAGGTGGTTGTATGTACTTACTGTCTCTTCTCTGTGCTCGGATAACGTATTATTATCGAAGAGCGACAGTGCAAAGCGGCGACTGAGCGGAAGAGTGGATTCCTCGTCATGGAGAATTCACGAATCCGGGAAATAATCTCTTTCTCTCCTTCCCCTCTCCCCTACCGTCCTTTTCCACCCTCTGTTCCCTCGCACAGCACTTCTTTCCCTCGTCGCGGAAATTCACTGTACGAGCGATCGGGTTTTATACGCGTCAAGGGGATGTCATGAGTTGAGTACGCACGTAATTGGTTAATGTGACCGGGAGGGGTTTGATTATCGAGTTATTAAACGTTAGATCTTGACGTAATAGGAATCGAGAGGATTGCGAGAGGACAGATGTGAGTTGTCGTTGTCGTCGTATAACTTTCTCTAACATTTAGATATCATACATACACATGTCGGAGGATGCATCATATATGTATAGTATTTACGCACACAACAGCAATAACTCGCACATCATTTCTATCAAACATATTAATTATTCGCGTTAATTTTCAGAACATTGCAGAAATTGATGGTTACAGAAACTTTTTCCCTCGGTTATCATCACAGCATCGATATCGCACGGCGCGAGAGGAAATATCGAGTAGTATCGACATATAATTAAATTTCATCATCCGTAATCGAATTGCGTGCGCACCATGGCGTGTTCATCGCTGATTCATTACGATCGCGTTGGTCATTAACATAACCACGTAGCAGAGGCTTTGTTGCTAATTATTACGATAATTGGTACTCCGCGGTACTGAATTCCGTGCCGTAACATTGTTGGGCTGCCGCGTGTTCCTTTCACGTCGGAATTAATTTGTTTCCCTCTGGAAAATCGGACGAGCTTTGTGTTTACATCCGCAAACGCAAATGCTCGTTGCTCCAGAAATTATTTTCAACAACGTTGACTTTTATAGGTTTGAGGTTTCTATACATTTAATTAATGTTTAACGTATTTCCTGAGATACATGAAAATAATAAAGTAATCAAATTAGATCAAATAAGCAAAGTTATTATCGAAATACGGTCAGCCGTGGTAATTATGTAATGCTTGTCCGTACAAACTTTATAACGTTCAATAATGAGTTTCGGTATACAAAAATTATCGACTATATGAATAAATCATTAATTTTGTGTTTACGGTCGCTAGATTCTCTAGACTCGAATTTAATCATAGTAAAAGCGTTGGAGTACTACTTAACAGAATTAACTTCCCGGCAGAATAAAAAGAATTCTGAAGCCGCTTATAGTAGGAAGAAAGTAATTAACAAGCAACGAAGATTTTACATCCATTAAGATTACTCGCCTAATCAAACTATCTTAGCAATTATTTCTTCTATGTATTAAATAACTAAAATCATTTCTTAACGATTTCTCCTAGCAATTTTACTCTCTTTTTCAACATACAAAATTATTATATAAATGTTCGATAAAAATTTTAGTAAAATATATATCAAATAAAAATTTGATCGCAACGGCAAAACTTGCACTTTTGAGATTCGCCGAAAAATCAGACATAGGGCGACGAAGTCTGCGGTTACATCACTGCACAACTACCCTCCGGCGGTTTGGTAGGTTGCTAGGAAACACCCCAGTGTCGAATCGCGCGCTTCCTCTTTCCGCGGTGCCATCAAGACGAAGAAAGACAGAACGATACCCTTCGGTTTCCTTCTGCGCGCTTCAATCTTACGGAGCATCTCGCACGAAATTCTGTTGGGGTTTCTAGCGACTCAAGAGGGTGAGGACGATAGCCTCGAAAACTGTAAGGAAGGAAGGATCTAAAGGCAGCGAAGAGTAATGAAACGGGCGAGAGGAAAAGAGAGAGAGAGAGAGAGAGAGAGAGAGAGAGAGACACAGCACGAAATGGCGAAGAGTTCGATGTGCACGAGTTGTTTAGTGGATATGACGACGTACGATCCTCGAAATAGATATTTGTCACCCTAATGTGACGGAGTACGAGGGCCCGCGTATCAAGTGACGCGGTTGAGTGTCGACAATGACTGCTGGCTCCCATCCCCTCTCCGTAACCTCTCCGTATGGCCTTTATCGAAACAAAGCCTCGACACTCATGAATTAAGATTGAATGGCTGATTAGATTGATATTATCTACTAAATTGCTCTAACTTTCTTGAAAATTGTTATATCATTTTATTGACATATCTACCGGGGATCTCCAATATTTTTATGGCCAGTATAGTCAAGAATTCGTTTCGAAGTATTACGCTGCCAATATTTTATTAATAACAATCATTTCTCCAACAATATTTTTTTTCTCGTTTTCACTTGTTTTTCTAGAGATCTATTAATTCATTTAATTTGCAAAACTCTTTTACAAAAATAATATATCATCAGTCAGAGAAGTTATATATAATAATTATTATGAAAGAGATCATTATATAAAATCAAAATATAAAAATTTTCACAATTTTTTCTCTATGATATGAGCATTATAATATAATTATAATGCATATAAATATAATTGTAATTTTTTAATATTGATTATTAAGATGTGAAAGGACGTCGTTAAATTATCATTTTAATGCTTTTTCGGATTAATGAATAATTTTTAGGTAAACAAGTAAAATTTTCAAGAATTCGCTTTGGCGCCAGTCAAGTTTACTTTTCCTCAAAGAACTTTATTTTTTTTCACCACAAGAAAGAATGACGAATGACTAACGCGCAGAACGTTTTCCAATTCCGGAAACAGGAAAAAATGGCAGTGTTAAGTATTCTTCGAAGAAATCGCTAGTCATGAATGTTTAAAATATATTGGAACTTATAAACTTTGACCCACAGCTATATTTACACAGCACTTATTTAATTATTAAAATATTATAAAAAATGTGTAAAACTACATTTTACAAATGTTAATGCTTGTCTATTTCAAATAAATCTATATAATTAAATAACTCTGACTGTGACTTGCAATTATTTCTTTTACATAATAGCGTTAACAAATGTAATAGCACTTTTATTACAAATATTTGTTTATATTATATATTTTATATTCTCTCTGTAACTATATCATATCTTATATGTGATTTGATTCTTGATATTCAACTTGTTTGTTTTTAATTTTCACGCTACGATACTCGTATTAGTTCGTACTTATGCTTGTCGCTTATGTTTTTATACAACTATATCGATATCCCGAATTCTAATCCATTCGTGGTTAGTCTTGCGGCACGAAGACTAACCACGCAAATTTTAGAAGGCGATTTGCGTCGTTTTATAACGGTAGCTTGAACTGCGGCTATAGTGCAACGAGAACCGAAACAAATCACGCGGAAAGATATCGTGAAGCGAAGCGCTGAATCGCGCTAGCTCCAGAACTCGTTCCGGAGCCTAGAACTCCAACCGCACGCTGCTTCAAATAATTGGAAATGCGATTTGGTGAATCACACCCCGAGATTCATCGTTGCCCGATCTCGGGCAAGAAATTCCACAGTTTTTCTACCGACCGATTAAAGTCGACGCGCACGGTTTCCATACAGCATCTTCTGCCTCATTTGCCAGAGGCTCTTCGTTTGAAAGTAAGCACGACACACCGACTGGGTGGGCCGAATCGCATTGTGAGAAAATCCAGAGGAGCGAGAGAAAAGAATCTCATTCGAGACGAGCGTTAGTTCGATCGAGATAACCGATCGATAGTCTCTCAACACTAATAGCAAACACGGACAAGATGTGTTAAGGCGACAAAGAGGGAAGGAAAATAGGTATGGCAGGACAGAAGGGAAAAAGATGGGGAAAAAGATTCGAGCGAGTAAGAAAAAGTTAGATAAACTGCTTGAAAATTGTGCGATGATTCGTAGAAAAGAAAAATTAAAGAACATGAAGAAAGAAATATAGAGTGAAATAGAATTTTATCAGTATTACGTGAAAAATGTTTTTTCAATATAGTTTACACAAGGAAACTGATATAGATAAAAATACCTACGAAATTTTTAGATACAATTAAGGAAAATTCATCATTTACCAATAATATTAAATCAAAATTAACTACAATTTGCAATTGTCAAATTATTGTAAAACTCAATTTGGCATTTATATAAATATTTTTCGTGCAAAAAGAATTTTTTAACATAGAAAAAAATAAATATAAAAAATTAAAAATTATTTTAATCACAGAATAAATATGGAATTTTTAAATATAATTAAAGTAAAATTATATATTAAGTGATTTTAATTATCTAAATAATTTTTAGTAAAACCCTTATAAGGAATCATGTATTTTTCAATCTTATTAACGTCATAGAGGGGAATGGATAGCTCATAATGAAAGAGAGAAAAAGACGGATCGAGAGGCAGCGAGCATGACGAGCGAGAAGAAAAAAGGATATAACAGAAGAAGGGAATGTATCGAAGGATCTAAGCGAAGCTCGGATCGCAAATTGCTACTATCTTGAGGATAATAAAACAGTAACGATTTTCGCGGATAGCAAGCGAGGAAAGCACGAGCGAGCACGAAGAAAGACAGAAAGAACAACGAGGACCAAAAAGCGCGAGAGGATGCAGACAGGAAAGGATGACGAGAGGATCGGCTATGAGAAACACGAGCGGCCGAACGGCGGAGAGGAGGACAGACAGACGCCGCCGTTCACCTTGGAACAAGAAAAAAAGAGAATCAAACGCGAGAGAGGGAGGCTAGGGACAAAGAAAAGGACTTGTCAGGTAGCGGGCACCCTGCGTCCCCTTCCACCCCCTTCGACACCCTTCGGCTTTCTTCGCCGATCCTTCCCTTGCCTTGCCTCGCACCCTCGTACCTCCTCTCGCCCACTCTTGTTCGACGACTCCTTCCGTTACTACTACTCCTATAGGACGACTCCTACAGCCGAGGAGTCCTCGTTCTGCGAGATTTAGCACCGCGAGTCGGCGAGTTCTGTACAAGGGCTTCATCATCCGATCGTTTCTCCTTCACCTATATCGCGCACGACTCGGCGAAATCTTTTCAATTTCTTTATTCGATTCTCTCTGTAAATGTTCTTCGTTTTCCATCATTTCAAATGTCACAAGAATTTTATTCCATAAGAGAATTATGCGACTACATCTTCAGCAAATTTATGTGAAAATCGTCGTTTTGTTTCTATTTTTAAAGAAAAATTGTGCGATCAGGAAGCGTTTGCTGAAATTGAAGCCGACGTTTCCAAGACACGAAAATGCGTAAAACGAGTATATTAGTGTGCTTTGCACTTTTATAGAAAGCATGATTTCGGCTGCAGAAGTCGCCGACGAAATTATCCTTGACAAGTGTTTAGCCGAAGCCAAGCGAAGTTTAACTTTAAGCCGATCTAGAAAATTGCCTTTGCGCACTCGCGGCGAAGTATGAAATCCCCAGCAGCATTTTGTATCGCGGCGCTTGTAGCACGAAAGCCGACACTTTATAGGTTGCGAGCTTACCCACATATGACTTCGTTGACATATCGAAGTATAAGCCTTTAATCGGATTCGAAGCATGTAGCATAACACTTCGGTAAAGAGCTCGACTCTGTCATAGATAAAACATACCATCGCATGACAAGTTTCTTCGCGTAATTCTATTACGCGAAGTACTAAAGTGCTCGAATATGAATATTATTCATCGCGTTATATAAATTTTTAATAACGTAACGAGTAATAGAAGAGATACAATTTTTAATCATTCTTAATTATTTCGTAGAAATTTCTAACGAGACGATTTAGGATAATTTCAGGGTGGATATCTCTAACTTTTTTAATTCTATAGAAGTTCCGTGTGTTCATTAATCTTACGAAACGATAAATAAACGTACGATAAATAAACACGTTGTGCGCAAAGCGTGAGTAAAATCTCGCCACTATACGCGAATAAGAGCAATGGAGAGCAAGCTCCTCGTTTCAGCGCTTCCCTCGTAATGCGCCGCTAAAGAGTCTAAAGAAGATAAAAACGAGCAAATGAAAAATAATCACCGGACCTAGTGCGGTTAGGAGGGCTGACGGGAAGGGTGAGAGGCGAAGGGAGAGGAGAAAGAGAGAGCGAGGGAGAGAGAGGGAGTCAAAGGGGAAAGAGCGGCAACCACCATCGCCTGCTGTTGGAGGTAGCGACGTTTGAGAATACACGCGCCCCCTTCGGCTAATGGAAATAAGTTCGCCTTTCTGACCCTCCAGCTGCGAGCTGCGAGTTGGGGGGTGAATGAAAGGCGAACGAACGCAGACATCGGGCATTCGGGGACAAATTCGGCCGGTGGAGCTTTCCGCCGAATTAGACGATAAATATCCTTGATTTACCGTGCGGGAGTCTCCCGACTCACCGCGAGTTATGTTCTTTGCATTGTCGATGCATATTCACTTCATGAGCGAATTGAAATGGAAAATCATCATCCTCCATTTTTACGATGCAGAATTTTTAGAATTAAAAAAAAAGAAAACGATACTTATAAGATATACACATGGATAATGCAAAAATGCTTGACTGTTACAAGAAAATTCGCTGAATTGATCAACTCATTTCAAGAAGCCCAAAGATATCAACTTAGCAAATATGAGCGTGTACTTCAAACAAAGCAAGAAACAGCCGATAAGATAAGTTAAAGTTTCAAGGACGGAAACTTACGATTAATCGGTTCTTAATAACGCGATAAAGAGAAATAAGCGCGAGAAATTCCAAAGATCGAAGACACGATGGACCGCAAATTAGATCCTCAATCAAGCGGCGATTATGTCGATTCAAGATCTCAAGGATCACGTCTTTGCGGCGCGTTCGAACGAGCCATAATTCGCGGCATCGCAGCCAAAGTGCTAATTCATTTATCCGGTTCCGCGCGCATAATCGATGCCTCGATCTCTTGTCACGATAATTAACCTCTTCGCCTCGGACAGAGGAACCTCGGCAGGGAGATAATTAGCCAATTAGGCGTTACACGTCGCAACGCGCGTAAGGCCGAGGGATCGACGCTGGTGTCTGACGGGTAAAATTATCGCGAACGAGTATTGCCGGGAAACATAATTATCGGCCGACTCGCGATATATAAGCCACCGACGTAATCGGAAATGGACAATCCGCAAACAGCTTGAGGCGTTTATCGCCAACAAACATAGAGAAGTCTCATCGTCGCAACATCATCATCATGAATCATGTGATATATAATACTGCTTAGTTAACATTTTTCCGATGAAAGTCTATTTTAATCTCTCGAATCGTTGAACAATTATTTCACTTGCAATTCTGGATATAGTAAACAAACAATTTTTTTTATTTATTTAATAGCTTCATGTAAATATTATATTTATTTCAAGACTGTTTTGCTTTCGGTTATCTTTTTCTGATTCACGCCATCGATTCGATGGAAAACCGCCGCGTGTCGCGAAACGAATGCATCTCAGATGCTATGCATGCTATTTACCGCGACGCGCCGTCGAGTGGAAAGCGAACTGTGGCGGAAAGATTGCTCCATTACAACGGCGACAAGTGAGGTGCGTGTGCAGCATCTCCCTGCCGGGTTGGAGGAAGGAGCTGGCGAGCGGAGAACTACCGGGAAATAACAGCGTATGCGAGATCTCAGATGTATTTCGATTTATCTCGCACGAGCGAGCGGTTTCAACATGTACGTGCATTGGGCAAGCACTAATACCAACGACTATAAACCGAGTTGTATTAGGAAATCTTCTGTGTGTCGTTTGTATCGCTCTCTTCGTTCTTTACTCATGCCTCATTCTAGCTGACTCTTTCCCGCTCTCTCTTCCCCTTACTCGCGCTCCCCTCGTGTCGAGGGAACATGACAATAATACGATATGAGGCTACGGGCCGCAGAATATAACGTAACTCGCCTCAGCGGGGTTCTCTGGTGCGGGGTTGCCCCTCACCCCCTACCGACGAAGGGAGAACAACGAGCTGGAGAAGAGAAGGAAGATAGAAAAGGAGGAACGTAGATAGAGAGAGAGAGAGCATGAAAAGAAGAAGCGGCAGGCGCTTGTAAAGTGCAATAATGCTGCCCGGCGGGGACATTCTTAAGGCGCGTTTGCGCCAACGATTCTGGTGGACAATTGCGTTACCAGCGATATAAACGGGTTTCCTGCAGCCAACAAGTGTTGGCTGACTTTACTGGTCGACAAAGCAATAAATTTTGGGACAAATCCTTTGTTGGCTAATTTTCTCAAGAACTAACCCGAAACTAAATGTGCATAAATGTCCAATTAAAGTTCTAAAGTTTCCTATTTCTAAATGATTTTAGAGATAATTTCCATCTTTACGACTTTTTTATATTTTCATTCTTATTCTATTCTTAACTCTTATCTATTTTTCTATTATGTTTCATAATACGTTAAATGCAGTAACATACACACACACACACATACACACAGTCAGTAATCTTAAGTATAAAATATATATTGATAATATTATTGATTTGTGCATAAAATCTAATCAAGCGTATTTAAAAAGCTACGGTGAAGAGTCAATTTAACAATATAATAAATATATTTAAAAATTGCATTTATTACATTATTGGACATATTATTTAGACTCAAAGAGAGAATAACACGCAATCAATATATTGTATTTCTGAAATCTGTAATTTGAAGGTACAGTGGCCAAATTCAATAAATGCAATCATTTTGGTATCGTTACAGAAACAACGCTCGCTACGCGAGCGATGTCACGCACATAAAGTGCCGTACGTCGGTTTATAAGCTATTTATGCTAATGGTGCATCAAAGAGAGACAAAGAGAACGAGATAGAGAGAGAGAGGGACAGAGAGGAGCGGTCGACTCATCGCCGTCGGTGAAGTCGTAATTGCTTTTACGCGAATGCAATTACGGGGCTTTAACGATGACGCGACGCGCTTAATTGCGTTTATATTCGCGCGGGATACCTACGTAATGAAGAAGACAATGGGGCGGGAGAATGGAGGCGAATGGTCCACAGATCGCAGCATAACGCTACGTCAACGGGTAAGGCAGATATCGCAATTTTTTCACGTTCCGCGCATTCTTTTATTGCGACTTTGAGAATAGAAAGATGCCCGTCGTCGTTGTCGTCGTCGTCGTTGTCGAGCACCCGCAGAAGCCAAGTTTCCAATTAGCGAAGACACAGAAGACCCTCGTTATAAATGGGAGTTAGGGATCAGACAAATGCGTTTTATAACGAAACGATTTACATCGCTGAATTTATTTCCATAAGATTTACCGCAGAGCAGCTTGGCTGCGTTCCCTTAAATCATCACACGGTACTGCTTATCAGAAGTAATACAGAAGTACTAATTAATGTAACATTGATAAAAGTAATTGCGCAATTAGGTAAATTATATTGTACCAATAATTTTTAACCCACCTTTTAAAGCTTATTTTTATGCCAATTCTTCGTTGTCTCAGGCTATTGGAAAATTCGAAAATTCGAAATTTTGTTTGAAATATTCCTATACAATTTATTATATATTAAATAATGATTATTAATTACTAAATATTTCATTTATAAATAATAAATTTTTAAACTTTAGAAAAACTTGTCTACGCTGTTTTATAAAAATCAAACTTCACATAGATGTAGAATTCGAACTACTTTAATAAATAACGAAACGCGCGGATGCGATGGATAATCGGAAGTGGTTTCCGAATCGCAGCAATGTTTATAAATGAAAACAGCAGTTTTCAGGGTGGTTCAAATGAACGCGCACGCAGACGGACGTGTGCCATTAGATATTTACGCGCGTCGAAGCTCGTCGTCGACGATTCGGTCATATATGAGTTTTATTGCCTCTACGTCGGATCTTACTTAAAGTAATAAAGTGGAACCCGAGATGGGTTAGCAATCCGGACGGTGGGTCGTAAATTTCTCATACCGTACGGTTGCTCGCTCGGCCGTCTCTTCGAGCTCTCCAACCTCTCATCCCCTTCCCTCCCCATACCTCCTACCTTCTGCTCGCTCGTCGAGCACGATTTCAACCCTATTCACTCGCCGTGACCCTCTGTGCACCCGCTTTCTATATAGGCCCTTACCATCGACAAAGCAACGAAATAACAGATTATTACAGCGATGATTGTTTCGGATATGTGCCACCATCAATATGGTGGTTTTAGATTTATCCGGATTATATTATGAGATTAACTTTAAATAAATTGAATGAATTGAATGAATAATTTCTTTAAATAAATTGATTAACTTTAAATAAATTGAATGAATAAATACTGTTTTTGTCTTTTCGCAATAGGTGTCTAAATTGTCGATATCACTGCCTCCAAGTTGTGTCTAGAGGCCAAAATTTGCAAATGTATAAAATATAATATAAATGCGTTCACTCACCGATAGTTCGAACTATAGTACCAGCTACACAGGTCCTCCTATTAACAGAAATTAATAATGTTATAATTATTATAAATTGTATCATCCGTTGTAGAATAAGTTAAATATTTTGATTAAAAATTATTTTTATTTTGACTAAAACGCGCAGCTATACATATACATTTAATTATAAAAAATAAAATTAAATATTTTATTATTCAACTCAATGTTTTGATAGTTTAAATATTTCTCGGTTTAATTATTCGCAATTTTATATTTCTCTTGCTTGTATGCTAATTAAATTTCTATTGGAGAATTTATTCCAATTACTGACGTTTTTCAGAATATAAAATATGAATGAAGAGTCAAAACATACAGTATAAAATTTTTATTAGATTTCTAAAGTTTATTTAACTGCGCACCATTAATATAATTTCTAATAATCCGTAATAACTTTCAAAAATAAATATCTTAATAAACTTTCTTATATAATATATAAAAATGTTTTTCTTATTATAAAAATTCTCAAATACTTTGATAAATATTTAATAAATAATTAATGTTGTTTACATACACATGCATGTTACAATTATGTACATATTTAAATAAGAAATGAAGAAATAACTTTAATTTAATCACCAAAAGATCGAATGTCGCTCTACTCGTTGCAAATCCTGCCTTAAGAAATCTTCATTGACGTGGAAGAAAAAAACGATATATACAGTACACTTCATTACGCGCACTACTGAACTTTACGTACTTTACATACACGCTTTAATTATACAAACTTTGAAAATTAATTCGCGCACATCACTTTCAGAAATCGCGAATTTACGCCGCAAATTTGCCACAACGTGGTACACGAAACGCAAAATGCGAAGGTAGGACACACTTTGTTCCACGACGCCTCCACGCACGTAATCGTAACCGATTCTTCTCATTTATGTACGATGGCGAATTTTCATTAGAGTTAATAATGACTTCAATTAGTAATAAATCTTATAAAAGTCTTGAAATCAACTTTAAGATTATTAAGATATTAAAATCCATTATTGTATCTACATATAGTCATTTTGTATCCACATATATATAAGATGATAGTTTGTTGATATTCTTTTACGAGTATCACAAATGTTATTCTTAAATACTTATTCTGAATAATTTAAAAACATAAACTGAATATGATGATTTTTATAATCGTAGCAACCGTAACATTAATGAATTAATTAATTCAAGCTTGTAATTTATAGAATCAACTAAGCAATGTTAAAGGCTATCATAATATAAGAAATTATCAATCAATTATCAATCACTATATATTTCAATTAATTTTTGCATCTAATCTTTTTAATTTTCTAAATTTAATCATTACATTGATTACAACAATTTTATGATTTATTTATTAATAAAACCCGGCTATAGCTACAAGTAGTGATCATGGCCAATATATAAAGTACTCAAGTACAATATTATCTCTATATTACTATTACTATCTCAATTAATTCATTCATATACATGCATAATCTTCTAAACATAATCAGAATATTAATTATAGTAATTTTCCACATTTCTAAGTTATAAAACCAACTACAAGCAATGGTTACGACCAACAAAAAAATATAAACGTATTCACTGCTAATTATTTTTATATATGTCAATTAATTCATACATCCTTTAAACTTAATGATCACAACGTCGAGTATAGCAATTTAAGAATTTTAATTTACAAAACTAACTACAGCGATCACGGCTAATATAAAAAAATAAAAAATAATCGTGCTCACTGCTAATTAGTACTATCTCAATTAATTCATTCATGCATGCATAATTTTCTAAACATAATCAGAAAATTAATTACAGCAATTTCATGTTTCTAACAAAACCATCTACAAGCAGTGATTGCAGCTAATATAAAAAATAATCGCAGTCTCACTGTCAATTACTACTATTAGTATTGTATATTCTAATTAATATATAATCTTCTAAATCTAATGATCGTAACATTAACTAATAGCAATTTCAAGCTACAGAACCAACTACAAACGGTAATTACGGCTAATATAGAAAATAATCACGGTCACTGCCAATTACATTATTGCATATTTTAATTAATTAGTGTATATAATTCGTTAAATCTAATAATTGCAATATAAACTATAACAATTTCAGGCTTCTAAGCTACAGAACCAACTACAAACAGTGATTGCGGCTAACATAGAAAATAATCGCGGTCACTGCTAATTACTATCGGATATTTCAATTAATTTGTACATATGCAACCTTCTACATATGATAATTACAATATTAACTACCAAATTTCAAGCTTCTAATCTATCAGTTATATAAGCCATGATTGTGATAGAGAAAATTATTAGCGTAATTACTAATTACTGCATATATAAATGTTATCAATTACTACATATTCATATTGTCACTCTTATTACATATACAAAAACACTATTAATTATACTAAAGATACAAGAATTATCAAATATGGATACAAATAAACATTTTAATTAGTTTATTTTACTAAATTATGAAAAATCAATCATGATAAATGATACTACGGTTGCATTTATTTAACGGAATTGTTGTAATGTGCATTGCTGGTGGTAAATATCGTATCCACTAATGCTACGATTGCACGAAGTATAATTTGACGAATTTATCACATGAACATGTTATACATCAACATGATAGATGTATTATATCCGGTGATGCTTCTTCTCCGGATTCTTCTTCAGATGCATACCTGTAATTACAACAATCTGAACATCTGGCATACATGTATATAACTTTATATATTTTAATTTATTGGATTTTTAATTGCTTTTGCTCTTTTAATTTGTATAAGATATTAAATNAAAAATAAATAAATCTATCAATTAAATTGGTCATTGGGCAAAAGGAAGATACAAGTTTTTTGTATTTCTATACAGAAAATGTTCATAAAACGTATAATTTATATGTAATTAATTTAAACATTTATTGTCGACTATTTCTTATATAAATTAATTTATACTACTATTTAATTATCTAGACGTTATCGAAGTGGCTCACCATTTTACAAGAAATTTAGCAAATATGAGTTATATGTAACGAAAATACGCCAATCGTGCTACGATTACGTCGAAGAGACATAAGGGTCAAATTCGTATGCCTACTGTATCGAAATCTGATCTTACCGTAACGATACGCGATTTCGAGGCACGGGCTACGTCGATCACGATCGGCGAATCGACATTCATCGCGAAGATCGGCGAAAACCTATACGTTCCAGCGGTCGCCCGTCACTCTAATCGGCACTTCCGGCAAATATTCGCACTCGCTATGCACTAATAACGGGTAAAATCCGCGATTAATTGCGGAGCAGTCGCGCTCGCCGCTTACTGAACCGTCGCGTATATAAAACTGTCATGGAGGGTGGGACGCGGACGGGCCGCGGGCGTGCAACGGCGAAATGTTTGAAAATTGTTATGCAATTAGTTCGAATTCGCAAAGGGAATTTGACGCTTTCTATGTACTTGTCAGCGAGCTACGGCGATTAGCGGTGGTTTGCGACGGTTTTCTATAGAAATTTTAATGGACTCTCGCATGAAAGACGCGAAAAGGGATAAAACGGCTTCATTAAAATTCCGAATTGCTACGAAATGCAACGCGGGCTAAACGCATCACGTGACATGACGTGTTATGACGTAATAGTGAGTTCACGTGATCATGGCGTGATATTCGCGTGAAATTATAATGAAATTAAATCAAATAGCACAAAATCACTTAATATATGTTTTTTCCAATTTTTCTTGTAATATCTGCTAATCTCTGTTTTTTCAAACTTATATTATCTTATTATGGTTTTACAAAAATAAATTTTCTTTTTTCACCCCATCCTAGAAAAAATTTCGTTAGAAACGAATAAAACATGCATCCTATCCCTCCTATTTCTAAATGTTTTACTATGCGTTTCATTCTTGGCAATAGTAAAACAGTTAGAAAAGGAAGAAATAGGATACATATTTTATCTGTTTCTAACGTTATTTTTGCTAGGAACAGCAAACACAGTGTTACATGTAACATACATGTTAATTGTAATTTCCTACTCAACAATATAACTGTTATACAACGCGTATGTTATGTATAATAGTTACATTGTTGAATAGGAAATTACAACTAACATGTATGTACATTATAGGTAACAATGTATTAGCTCGAATTTTTCTTCCCCGCTTACAGATTGACCTTTTCCCTGAAATACGTATTACATTATTTAAAAAAGCAAATCTTATATTATTAATTACATTATGAAATACTTAATTGTGGATTTCTCTTTTTTATAATATTTTTGTATTCATATACGTTTTATATATAATATATATCTAATCCATTATAACAAAATCAGTAAGAAACGTTTCATGTATTATTATCTTGTTTGAGAATAATGCCGAGACTATATCATTGGTAAATTTTTCGTAAAAAACAAGTTTGTTTCGAAATTAGATTTAGAAAAGATTCCAATTCCAAAGAGAGTATCAGACAAGTTGATACATAAAGCAATAGAAATTATTTCATAAAGATTACGTGGCATGATGAAAACGCAAGCCATAAAATTTGTGATGATACGATGCAAATCTGAATTGATAGAGAGAAATTAATGCAAAATATCGACGAGATGATATTACTCATTGTCAGAGCAAAGAAATTTCCCTGTCAGATTTATTATATTGATATTATGATTAATACATGTTAGAGCTAACATTTCGCAAATAAATTAGATCAGGTTAGATATACGTAATGTATGCCGGTGCAGCGCAAATTTCGTAAATAGGTTATATTGGATCACACATATGTGTACTATGTTAATGCACGGCATATTTCTCAAAATACATAAACTATTGGCTTTATGAATATTCAAACAGTCATTAACATTGTTTCTATATGATGGGTTTTTCATTGCTTATGCAAATGTATGATGAAAATTGCAAATATTTTCTACTGAAATCACATTGTCGCGATCTTAACTCGTATTGCAATTGTTCTTATTTATATGTTCTTTCGTCTATTATTTAATCAATTAGAGTGCTATTACAAGTCTAATTAACATACGAAAACAAAGATATAAGTGCTAATCATCGTTGTAGTTGATTAATTACTATGATTTTATGTTTTTTACTGACAATATATGACAACAAATACAAGTAGTGACAGTAAAAAAATCGCAATTATTGCTAATTATTTCAATTAATTTATGCAAATAAACAATCTGTGGAAAATTCAATATAGGAATAATGCTACGATCACACGAAGTTCACTTGATGAATTTATAATATGATCAACATGATTATTATATATTATTATATTCAAAACATTTTTTATTCCTTGCAATAGACTCATATTCACATTAATTCTATTATTTTAAAAAATAAAACAATTTTGATAATAAGTTTGTAGAAAAATATGGATTTGTTATTTAGCACGCTTTCTCATCTGAGCTTTATAAATATCTGTGACAAATTCTGAAAACATTTGGAACAGGAAGGAAGTTGATAAAATTTTATGACTTTTACGCTCATAATATCACCTTTTACTGAAATGCCAGTTTGGAAAAAAACTGTTGAAAAACTGTATTTCTCTTCTTATGCAAATAATTATAAATGTGCAATTAATAAGAATAATAGATAACATAATGATGAAAAAGCTATAAAAAAATTCTAAGCTAATTCTCGCAATATATCGTCGTTTCCGAATAAAACAGACTCCCCTAGAGTCTACATTAAAGAATAATACTATGTTTTTAGAATGAGCCCAGATGCTTTAATAAAAAAGTTTAATTCATTTGAAATTTCGTATATGAAAATTTTTTTTCTGCATGCGAAATCGGTGAAAAGATAAGACATAGCAGTAAATTAGTTCACATATGTAATGTGTTATTGTCTGTATTCTGATTCTATTATTCGGAAGCGACGATATTCTCTTTGCTGCGATGCGGCGAAAACATACTGCCAGCTCCATCTTTTAGAGAGTCTCCAAACCTGTTCTCGGCATTTCTCTCATTCCAATCTATCGATAATAATATTTTATAAAAAGTTGTTTTATAAATTTTTTTTACAAGAAACAAAATCATTATTATATTGTTTTAATATGACTCTGACTAATCTTTTTATTACATTTATAATATAAATACATAACAAAATTTTTTGTGTTTTCCAAAATGATCCATTGATGGATGGTCGATTGATAATTTTTCGCAACGTCGTTTGGATTCGTCGTTTTGTTAACCGTAAAATACATTTTTAAGCTGTGTCGTTACATTCTTTAATTTTCTTTCTCTTTTTCTTTTCGATATGTCTATTTCATCTAGAATGTAAAAAAGTGCAAAGTAGTGCAGCTACGAGAAGCACACCTACATTCATTAGACAAATCAGCAATCGTATTGTTTTTGAATATTCATCGCGGACATTTATATTGATCTCGAGGAGTCGCATCTACGTTGGCAATTTATATTTACAAGCACGAATATTGGAGCCGCGGAACATCGTAAATAGCATCCAATTTGCGCCTCCGCCGCCGAATTGCGACTTTGATTAGCGTATTCGGAATCCGGCGATCGGTAGATAGCGCTCGCGATCTCATGGCCTTTTCCTGTTCACGCTTGCACGGACGAAGACGTGAACGTAAGTTAGAGAGTAGAAATAGCCGTTACGCCGAGATAATTTCGTGACGAGGCGGTGCGAATCGGCGTCGTTGAGCGATCGAGAACAGGCGGGAGTCGTGAGTGATCGTGCAGGTGCGAAAGAACGCGCGAGATAATCATGCCCGGGACAGCGGTACATGTGACCGCGTGGCCACATGTGTTTTGCCCGTTTCAGTGCGACGATACTTACTCGTCGGATCTTTTCATTAAGAAGTTTCACGAATTAGAGCGTTTGCCTCGCTTACGATCAATTCGCCGCGATGCCAATCCACGTGGTGCCGTGTCGCCGATTTTTTCCCCGCCGTTTACATTTTGGCATTTAGTTCCAAACAAAGCGACCAGTCCCTCCCACATAAATATTTTCTTCGTTAACAAATTTATCAGAATGCAGCATCTATTTTTTTAATTTGTTAAAAAAAATTCTAAAAATTCATTGATATATTCTGGTTGTGCATTTAAAATTTGCTGAAAGCCATTTCATTTCTGTAGTATTTATTATATTTTTTTCAGTTAAAAAAAATATCAATTTAATGATACACAAATAATTTTTATCGTGTTATATAATTATAAATTCAAATTAAATATTTGGAGCAATGTAAATATATTTTA
>JAJVSH010000001.1:44998-93163 GCA_021460005.1 Tetramorium alpestre
AATATATATAATTTAGGACGCTAATAGAAAAATTGTTTCACAGTTTATTAATGTATTTTATTATAGGACCGAGTAACAGCTTTCTCTTTTTCTTTGACAGATAAACAATGGATGACAAGGAAGCTTTCGACGACATGGTGGTGGCAACCGGCAATGCATTGCAGGTGGCCATGCCAGCCGAACTGCCAGAGATCAAATTGTTCGGTCGCTGGAATTGCGACGATGTGCAAGTGAATGATATGTCTCTGCAGGATTACATCGCAGTTAAAGAGAAGAATGCTAAGTACCTTCCACATTCAGCAGGGCGCTACGCGGCTAAACGTTTCAGGAAAGCCCAGTGTCCCATTGTGGAGCGTCTTACAAATTCGCTTATGATGCACGGCAGAAATAATGGAAAGAAATTAATGGCTGTGCGAATCGTTAAACACGCCTTTGAAATCATTCACCTTCTCACTGGCGAGAATCCTCTACAGGTGAGTTTTTGCTTTGCATTTGACTTTACATGAATAATATATGAAATATTTTAATTCAATTTACGTTTATTATTAATAAAATAAAATGATAATTCTTTACTTCATATAAGTTGTATTTAATTTATGTCATACAAATATGTGAATGTTATTACACTCGTCTGATTTGAATACTTGTGCTTTAGGTTCTTGTCACAGCCATCATCAACTCTGGGCCGAGAGAAGACTCCACGCGTATTGGACGCGCTGGTACTGTAAGGAGACAGGCCGTGGATGTATCCCCATTACGTCGTGTTAATCAAGCCATCTGGTTGTTGTGTACTGGCGCGCGAGAAGCCGCATTCCGCAACATTAAAACAATCGCTGAGTGTTTAGCCGACGAACTTATTAATGCTGCTAAGGGTTCGTCAAATTCGTACGCGATCAAGAAGAAGGACGAATTGGAGCGCGTCGCCAAGTCTAACCGATAAACATAACTACATGCGGAAAAAATAAATAAACGTTCTATCTTTAAATTGTTTCTCCATTTATTTCTTTTGGATCCACTTTCTCATCGAGATGTATTTTAACAAGTTTAATGATCTTTCCACGATGTAGATAAATATATTCTAATTATTGAAATCATTAATATACATTGTTTAATGTTCTAAAAAGTTAAATATCGAAAATGTAATTTTTATAGTTTAGAAAGCTGTCATTGCGCGGATCTTATACATACAAAAAGATTACAATTGATGTGTTCCGAAACTCATCTCAAGAGCGTTATGGTCTCTCGCCCGTAAGAGGTTATATGACAATATAAATTTTGAGGTTAGAAAACTGATGGAGTGAAGAGAGAGCTTTCTAATATATCAAGTGTTAGGTAATACTGCTTTGACCATGGCAGGGATACTCAAAAAGGTAATTTATTTATACATGCAGCACAAGTAAATACGCAATTTTTGTTATCCCTCACAATTCATATCTGTGTTATATTCGTCGATTTTAGTTTAGATAATAGTATTCTTTGCAGCAACTCAGAATTCGCTTTATGAACATAATCATTGTCTTTTGTTTGTAGTCTACGAATTTAAAAGGATTAGCCGTCAGCAAGACCCCTCATTTGGAGCTGATTCCTCTGTATAACAGAATTTTGAAAGGGCTGGAAAATTTTCCGAAGGATTACACTTATCGGAAAGAAACGGAGGGGATTGTCAAGAATAGATTAAAGATCGTGAAAGAGGTAAAAATAGTGCTCACCGATGAAGCACCGATAATTGTTCTGTATAATAATAATATTATGTACGGTTTCTGATTAAGCATCATATTTTACAGAATCAAAGCGTACAAGCTATAGAAGACAAGATAGGTTGCGGACAGGTGGAGGAGCTTATAATACAGGCAAAGAACGAGATGACGTTAGTGGAGAAGATGTTAATCTGGAAACCATGGGAGAAATTAATGCAGGAAGCACCACCCAATCAGTGGACGTGGCCGCCACATAAATCAGCCTGAATTAATATATATAATTGATAGATACTTGTATATAGCACACAACTGATATCAATGCGAATGACTAGATTGCGCATTGTGCCCAAGCTCGCAATATTAATGTGACATATTATTATTTAATAAATGTTCTCAGTAACTCTAGTATTTTCTTTGCAGCCTAAAAGCTTAAAAAATTAAACAGTTGAAGATTTGAAGGCAATTGAAAACAACTAACAGATAAATCTCTGAAATTTTCCTTATCTCTTGAATCACGATAGATACATTTTACAATAAAAATAAAATATTTCATATTTATTTCAAACTCGTGCAATTTTTTTTGTTATGCTACACTGTGAAATTTGTTGCGCAGGACGATTACAATTATTGAAACTTGATACTTGAATTTGTTTTAAGCATGAAAAACGGTTTTTTGTGCATTTCTTTATTAATTATAAATATTTGATCGCAATTTAACTCGAGTATATAAAATAAATATTACCTATAAGAAAATATCAAAGTAAATCAATTCTAATTTTGTGAAATGATTCGCTAGTTGCCGCCACAATGAAGTTTTGGCGTGTCTTGCGAATGTTTGACAATGCGAGATGGCGTGATGATAAACATTTTACTCGATCAAATGCATACCGTATTGAATCTCGCCAGAGATCAGGTGCTAGTTAAAAATGGAAGAAGATTAAATGTATGCATCTTGCATGATTTATTGCAGATTCAAAAGACACTCGGATGAAAGAAAAAATATAGATTCTTTACAGACTTTGTAGCTTTAAACAAAATGCGCGCAATTCTCGGACAGGCACATTAAAGCCGATAGTAGGAAAGTAATACTCGTAGGGAAATAATTACAGAAACTGAATAATAGCCAACACGGTTCTTTAACTTCTTCCGGGTCCGTCTGCAATCACATTCGTTAGCTATCTTATTGCGCGCCGGCTATATTGGCATCTCGCTCTTTATTTCCTTTTATTTGTATCTCTCAGCCCTAATAATCACAGAACCGGCTGCCCGTTGCTCGGTATCGCGGTGGTCCGTCCGAATCGTTCGTTCGGATCGATCGTGATTGGGTTTTGCACACGGCTAAGTGCGCCGACGAAAAAACAAGACGGTCGAGCGCGGAAGCCCGAGGCACCGTAATTTCCTGATCGTCCACCGAAACCTGACACGGGCGGTCTCTCTCTCTCTTTCTTTCTCTCTGTCGGCAAAGTGCACGTTGCGCGCAACTACGTTCTCGATTATTACGAAATATAAAACACATGTTCTTCGATATCTGCCTTAATAATCATTTAACTGCACGAGTAGCCCTTTAAAAATGATCATAAACAAGTTAATAACATTTATCATTTTCCTCGCATCGAGAATGGCTTCATGTGTGTATGTGTGCATCGTGAAAGCGAGAGCGCTCGATTAAAGTCGATGTTTGCAATAAAGAATACAATGATTTTCAACTAGATTTGATTAGAATTTATTAGACTTAAGAACGAAATATGCGTTTACTTGTAATTAGGATCAATAAGCAGATCCTTAGTATCGTCGTAATTATTTACATCGTATTATTATTTTCTCATCAAAATTGCATTTTACGAATGAACTAATCCCTTACGCACTTTGTAATGTACATGTAGTTTTCTTTAGCAAATTTTAAATTAAGATCAAAATTTAGAGATTGCATTAAAGACTGTAATAATTTTTCAAAGACTACTTACAATTAGATGTAACTAATATTTGATGTAGCATTCAGAAATACATAATGCATAAAACTTGAAATGAGGACTAGCAGATTTTCCAATTAGATGTGCATACAAATGGATTAGTCCATTTTTCAGTCTAAAATACGATCTTTTTTTTTAGACGATACTGACATATCGTCAGTATTTATATATCGGCACTATTTGATATGAACTTTAATGATCTTTAATTGCACAAAGTCCTTCGAAAATGATTAAAACAGTTAATGACATTAAACACTTTGTCGCAATAACAATCTATTTATGTATTGCAAAAGAGAATCTTTAGTCAAAACGAAATATTCGCAACAGAGAATAATATAATTTCACGGAAGCTATTTAGATTTGATTAATATTTGTTTAATTAAGAAGCAATTATACATGAATTTTGTAATTAGGGAACTAAACAGATTTTTAATATAATTATATTCTCATTTGCATTTCCGAAATGGACTTTCATTTTTCGGTTTACGATGTATGATTATTTAGGTGATATGGATATATACATTCCTAGATATCAGGTCTAATGATCTTTTTAATTGTACGAGTGGCTCTCTGAAAATGATTAATCAAATTAACGATATCACTTGTATCACTTTGTTGTACTGAGAATCGATTTGCAAAGTGTTGTCGCGAAAGCGAGAGCACTTAATTAAAACGAGATTAATCGAGGAATAAAAAATGATTTCGCAGAGACTATGTAGATTTGATTAACTTTTATTGAATTAAAAAGCAAATTATACATGAATTTTGTAATTAGGGTACTAAATAGATTTTTGACATAATAATATTTTCATTTGCATTTCCGGAATGGACTCGTTCATTTTTCGGCTTACGATGTATGATTATTTAGACGATATGGACATACACATTCTTAGATATCAGTTCTAATGATCTTTTAATTGCACGAATAGTTCTTTGAAAATGATTAATCAAATTAACGATATCACTTGTCGTATCATTTTGTCGTACTGAGAATCGATTTGCAAAGTACTGTCGCGAAAGCGCGAGCACTTAACCTAACCAAAACAAGATTATTCGGAATAAAGACTGACATTTCGCAGAGACTATGTAGAGTTGATTAATATTTGTTGAATTAAGAAGCAAATCGTACATGAATCTTAGAATTAGAAGACTAAGCGGATTTTTTATGTAATAATATTCTCATATGAATTTGCATTTTACGAATGGATCCAAGTAGAACAGAAAGTCATGATAATGTCACAGTGATGTCAAAATGACGAGAATATGATTACAAAATTCACCTTTCAATCATAATTTGATGTTAATCATCCTTTTGTCATTTGAGGTCACTTTGACATTATCATGACTTTCTGTTTTATTTGGGAACTAGATCTTTTTTGTTTCTATAACGTACGATTATTTAGACAATATGGACATATCGTTCTTTAATAGCAATTCTAATAATCCTTGAATTGCACGAATAATTCTTTAAAAATACTTAACTAACCAAGTAATTACATTCGTCACTTTGTCACATTGAAAATCGATTTATATTCTATTTTTGCAAACAATCATAAAAATAAAAGCATTTCACTAAAAGTTCGATGTTTGTAGAGATCGCAATGATTTTGTAGGTAGATGTTAGATTTGACTAAATTTTTTGCATTTTGTAAATCTTAAATGCTTCTTTTATTCTTTTAATTAAGATTAGCATGTACATTTATAATTCTTAGTGAGAGAAAGAGAGAGAGAGAGAGAAAGGAGAGAATTGATATTTTGCAAATAAACGAATCCATTATTATATTTAAGATATGTATATAATTTTCTCTTTGAATGTTTTGTTTCGTCTTTTAATTATTAATTCTTTTTGTTATTCATTATTTTACTTTTAACAATCTCGGTTGACGTAATATTTTTGGGAAGTATGTCTGGTTTTTAAAAATGTTAAGATATTTTTAAAATATTTCAACAATACAAAAAAATCATACATTGACTCGGTTAGGAGCAATGTCGTTATTAAGAAACCAGTAAAATTGTGTATATTTTATTTAGGACGTGTAAACGAAGATCTTGTTTAAAGGTCTCATTGACGAAGCAAAATAGGTTAATAGGTTACTATTCGTTCTTTACATTCTCAACGATATTTCTTATTCTATATCACTTTTTAGATATTAAAGTTGAAATATCAGTGTCAAAATCCTCTTAATCTTAATTTTTAAATATTGATATTAATATTTTAAAGTATTTTAAATATCTAAAAATTTATTTCATTGATTTATTTTGGCATTTTACAGATTATATCTCTTTATTGAGATTAAGATCGCATTATCAATTAAAATCCAAGAATACATGTATCAAGTCATACATATTGCTGTACATATCAATGCATGTATTAGGCATTAACAGATTTTCTTTCTGCAATTAATATTTTTATTTTCGAAGGCACGGCTAATACAATTACTAGTACAGTAACTAGCAGTGAACGTAAATTAAATTCAATCTGCCCAAGTCGACACGCCATTGGCTGAAATTGCCACGAAAAATCGAACGATGAGTTCCGACTTATAATTTCCATCTCGCCGGCCTCGTTTTGATTGGTCGAGCCCCAATTTCCAACGCGCCCTCTCAATTTTCAATGTGACAATCTAATACGGAATCAAGCCACGGCAGTTGAGCTCGAGGACGCGCCGTGAGCGGCTCGCTTCGCGTTATCAATCTCATTTCCCGCGGAAGAGAGCCGTCCTTGCGTCCCCCTGAAAAAGTCGCGGCGGCGCGGCGCGCGAAGGATCCACGGGGGCCCCGGGGGAGGCTGATAGAGGAGAGCGAAATGGAAAAAGGTGTACCGTTCTCCGGCGAGAGAGGTAAACGAGCGGGTGGCGTAGCTCTCGGCTCGCGGAGCGGCGCGCTCCATCCCCACCGCCGCCATCGGTCTCGGTTGCGCGCCGCGGCGAGCCTGCGCGGCTGGCACCGCACTCGCCCGCGAGACGCCGCAGCGACAGGTAACTCCAGTACGTACGTCGCGCACTCCGCCTTTCTCCTTCTTCTGCCCCCTTGCCGCCGTCGTGCGATGTAAACACGGCCCGCATTCGGCAGGTGGTCGCAGCTGCGAACGCGCGCGCGGTGCGGTACCATTCGCGGCCGCGTGTCGGGAACGCGGAAGAATATCTACGAGGGGGAGGCCGTCCTGTCTGCGCGCCGCGCGTCGCGTTCGGCAATCGACAGTGATCGTGACACAGTGCGTGACATCCGTCAGCTCGTCCGCCGCGATCGAGAGCGCGCAGTGCATTATTCTTTCTCTCCGTCGGACGGTGCAGTGATCCCCCCCCGTGCTCCATCCGCGGACCTGGGTTCGCGAGTTCGACTCGAGTGTCACATCGAGGAGAGGAAGTTCCCTTCCCGGACACAGCTCGCTTTCCTCATCGTCCGAGACAGCCCGGCGGCGACGGCGTCGTGGGAAAGAGGACAACGCCGTGGATTTATCGGTGAGTTTGTCTATTATTTTGCATCTTTGATCGAAAAGGATCGGTTGACTAAGCGCTCGATGTATTCGCGGAGTAATTTTCATGCGATGGATGGATTTAAGGATACCTTTCGAATTGAATGTCACAGAACGACATTTCGTATTGTAGAAAAACAAAACGCTATATGAGATTATTTCGTAGATTGCTCCGATTGTTTACAAAATTAACGTCGCTCGTGAAAAAGTTTTGGTTTCGAACTTTGTGTGTTTCGATTAAAATTACAGTTTTAATTTATCTTGACAGTAAAAACAAAGATAATTTATGGTAGAATTAATTCACGCGATTCGAGAGATATTTATCATTTTTCCTGACTTTGCGATCGAAATTCAAAAGCGCGCGTGTCGAGCGCATTATTTTTGTCAGATTATTTATTCCACATTCATTTAAATATTCCCCTCGTAAAAATTACTGTATTTCGGATTCGAGGCACGTTGGTACGTAGGGTAGGCGCGTTTCTAAATAACGAAAGGATTAATAAAACCTTAAAGCACGGAAATAAATTATGCGCGCCGCCGTTCGTGGCCGCGTGAATGCATGAGTAATGCGTATTGAAATAACGCGATACACAATTAACATGCTATGCCACACGCGCGGCATTTACTCGGAATAATTTGAATAGACAAATTGTAGGGTTATTCGAACGCGCGTCATGATATACTTGGCCGCAATGATTTATTTTCGCAGCGGTGGACGCGCCAATTTTTATCACCCGCGTGATATTGGCGCACATCAAAACGACAGGATAAACAGACATTAATATTAATGTACAAGACGTTCCTGTATTTATCTGCCGCTGCAAACACGACGCGACTATTATTCATAAATGTTCACGACTCGCGAACCTGTCGTTATCAATATTATACAAAAAAATTTATGTTCTTTGAATTTCAAGGATTCAGCCTTGAATTATAATAAGATTAAACTGGAAAACTTGCGAAAAATTTATGATATTTCTATAAATAACTCGCGTTTATTTAACAAATTAAACATTCGATTTCAAGGAATTTGATTTAACGCTCTTTTTCAAAGAGAGAGAGAGAGAGAGATTGTGGGTTTCAGAATATTAATTCTTTGAACCAGTGGCTCTTTAAAGAATCAGAGCATTACTTTATTAATCTTTAGAATTTTGTTAAAAAGAACATAACCATAATTTAGTGAAACAAACTTTTTCTCCTTGGTAGAAAGAGAGCTGGTTCTGAAAAGATTAAATGTAGATTAGTACTCGATGTTGCACCGAATTCCTCAGTTTACGACAGCGAAAAATAGGTCGTGAGTCGTGATTAATTCCGTCGAGAAAATTGCGGCATTCGCACGTGGGCACGCTCGTTGACACGGCGAGCGGGTTGCACGCCCTATTTCCATTCGTACCTTCGCCACGCGTATATCGCCGTGCACGTGTGTCATACCTGTGAGAGCACAGGTGATATCTCCATACGCGCGGCGGTCGTTCCGAGTCCGATTAGTTTTCGACTATCTCGCGTGACGTTGACCTGCTTTCGAAACGTTGCGTCGCGATACATTCTCACGTGGCTAATCGGGTTAATATCCCATCGGATACGTCGTTAAATTTGTTTTTAGATAAACGCAAATGGAACGTTCATTACACTTTGTAGAATGTCGCCTCTCGTCGTCCGCGCAGCAAAACCAGCTTACTTAAGACGCTCATAAATCCTTTCTCTTAATCGCATTTTAATTGCACCGAGCATAATCGTCGAGTATGATGAACCAACTTAAATTTTTTTAATCGTAATATTGGGCAAGGAGAAGGTTCGAGAAAATGAAAGGGAGACGGGACGAATGGAGGGCCGAGAGAAAAGAGAAAGAACACTGTTAAACTCGTAGTGTCAAATTATACTCAATTTGAGTCATTTTTAACTATTCCATAGCCATCACCTCTGCTCCTACTCAATATTTCAATAATTTTGACTAAAAGGAAGGTAAAATTTTGACTAATATGAAAATTAAATTTGCTAAATTAACAACATATTGAGTAAGGCTTGCTCAATATGTCGCTAATTATATCTCATTGTTTTAGTCAAATTAACCAAATATTGAGTAGGAGCAGTGGCAACCCATAGGAGTTTACAGTGAAGGACGTCAAGTCCAGACGATTCTCGCGATTCGTTGCCGAGCCATCGATCGTTCGCGGTGACTATAAATCCCGAAACGCGGCTCGGCGGCTCATCGGATTCGCGTTTAGTTATGGCCGTACTCGTTACGCGCCGGTCCGCCAAGTGCGTCTCTCGTATGCACGAGCATCTTGCAAGCACACACGCACGCACACACATACACGGCGATATCGCGTGCGAACGTGCGTACGTGCATGGTTGAGGTATGCGCGAAGAATTTTCATTGCGCGTGATCCGGATTTTTCATCGCTGCGTCGGTAGCGTCGCCNCGCGAGGTGAAGATAGTTGTTTACCTATAATAATTCCGCCGCAGGTGATCAACCTCCGCGCGAAGCGGTTATTGCGACCATCCCCGCGTTATGGGAATGCGCGCCTGATTATCGTCGTGATTTACGGGCCTTTAAACGTGGGAAACGCTGCCGCTTTTGCGTTACGTTCTAAATTTTCAGTCATTTAGGCTAATGACCGATTTAGCTCCGAAAAAGATATTCGCACCCGAGGTATGCAGCTGTCGTTTGGGATTATCTCCCAGGATTTAGTGGAACGTCTTTTCATAGCTCATCTTGAAAAAGTGTATACATAATCAATCCGCTAGTAATCGTGGATTACCATTAACAGATCTCTTTTATCAAGTATTATGACGACAAGTCTGCCAGTTTGCAAAAAGTTCTCTAACAAAATTTGGCGTATCTTTGAATCTTCGAAACTTTTTGTATCTTTATATTGTGATTGGAGTCGAGAATAGAGAATAAGAAGTTCCCAGTTAAAGACCCGAAATTCGAAAAGAATCGACGATAATTAATTTAAAAATTCGACATATTTGCACGAATTTTCTTAAAACTGCTCTATTTAAAATAAACTTAATCTGGATGGAATCTTAGATCGACTACTTTGTGAATCTGGTCGAGTTTTTTTCGTGTCTTCTCGTACTTAGTTTTTTCGCGGCCTGAAAGACAGGCGCAGATTGCGATAGATATTTCCAGATAAAAAGAATAGTCGCGCGGCGGGCTATGCGCGGGAAACAATGCCGACGGAGATGAGC
Source organism: Tetramorium alpestre (assembly GCA_021460005.1). Lineage (NCBI taxonomy): Eukaryota > Metazoa > Arthropoda > Insecta > Hymenoptera > Formicidae > Tetramorium > Tetramorium alpestre. The sequence continues at coordinate 55,337 of JAJVSH010000001.1, forward strand.
GCATCTTTCCGCTTGCAGCCAAACACAATGCGCGATTTTTACGAGCACCGGTCGGTGGAGGAGATGTTATAGCTTTCGCGGTATAACCGAATGAGAAGTAGCCGGATGGACAGTTGAAAAATTTCGCATGGCTATATCCTCGTACGAGATTCCCTTGTGCGCGGCTCGCCTATAAATGTCGTATTCCGCCGCGACTTACTGCGTTTCGGAATGTCGTTTCCTTCCCTCCGCATTCTGCGAATTTTCCACTCCACATTTATTTTCCCGCGCGTACTTCGCCGAGGTTGCGATCAATTAAGTCGGAAGTACTTTTACCCTCCGTTGCTGTGCATCTTACTTTGACAGGTGGCCTGTTAAAGTTTCTTTCGGATAATCGCGATAAATTTATACCTCACGAAACTTTGTTATGTTTGTAAACCTTTCAANTCTCCACAAACGTCTCAAAATAAATAAATTAGGGGGAAAAAATATCAAAGTCAGTTTATCAGCGAATCGAGCCTTGATTCGCCGACTATTTGGCGGAACCGTGCCGCGGAAACGATGCGCGGATCTGCGATTTCTGGTCGACAGAGTATGGAAAATGACCGCGGAAAGGTAGCCCCTCCGCATTGGTAGAACGTTAACGTGCCGTGACGTTGCCCCGTTAGAATACTCGGCGGCGGCCTACCATCGCGTTCGTGCGCCGATCGTGAACTTTATATTTGCACTTCTCCCGTCGCGTCGTGCCGAATCCGCATCTCGCCCTCCGCATCTCTGCCGCTCGACCGATAGCCATCTTTTTCACGAAGTTACGGTACCCGCCGTTCGTTCTCGCACCGAAATTCGTGTCCCCCCTCTGAAAAATTCATTATTCACACTCGCGAGGGTCTTTTTTCACACCTCGCCTAATTTAGCAGACGCGAGTTAACGCGGCATAACGCAGACGTCGTGCGAACGTTTCGTCAGCGGGCCACAAAATACAGATGTTGTTGTTTTATATATTGTGTGCACGCACCTACTATTGTCTCTTTTGATTATATTTATATACGCTTGTATCACGTGGAGGAAAGAATGTTATTTGTATATTAATCACCTTATCATGCCGTGCGTCTGAGTCATTCGTCTTGCGAAATTGTATAATTCTTCATTTTAGTCGAAAGCGATATGATTATTCCTGATATTCAAAGTTTACGCGTGCCTGAGAGGCATCGTAAATCCAGATAGCGTGAATCAATATAATAAATCAATGGGAAATATAACTGCGCTTCGTGAATTCACCGCGTTTATATATACCGGTTAGCGTCAGAATTAATTGGATACGTGGAGAACGTAGCGTTTTTAGATTCGTAAACGGCGCGAAATGAATTCGCGGAGTATCCTGAAATGCCGCATAGCGGTTCTGGAGTATGCCCATAGGTCAAAGGTGAGACGAAAATTGAATGACCGTCGCGAATGAAACGCGGAGAATATTTGGGAGAGTCGTGACGATGACTGCTGCGCGCTGGAATCCACGACGAAAGACCGAATCTGAATGGATGTCTGAATAGTAAATTAGTAAGGTGTCGTGCATATTAAATGTGACGGGTGGAATAAATGGCGACCCGCTGTGTTTTCGTCATCCGACTTTTGCGTATTGGCGTCGAGAAGCCGACTCTGGCTGCGCGCACTCAAGGTGATATTTCTTAAAAATTAGCAGGTCTGTGAAATTGGCTCTCCAAAATGCCAAGTTTTACAAAATTGATGTGTCATTTGATTGTACACATTTATCCATAAATAATCATTTTCGTTTACTTTGCAAAAATATTAAAAATAAAAAAGTTTCATCATCAGCACTATTAAACGCGTTTTTTCAAAATCCTGGAAAAAGAAGAAAAGAAAGCAGTAGATAATATTATTTATAGACGAATATGAATAAATGATGGACAATCAAAATTCATATATAATTTTAAAAATAAAAAAAAACCGCATTTAGGAATGTTAAAATAATAACATTTTTTTGTTTAATTTAAATTTCTTAATAAGAAATGATTATTTATGGACGAACGTGGACAAATTATGAACAATCAAATGCCATATTAATTTTGTAAAAATTCGCATTTCATGATGCCAACTTCATCAAGATCTAAGATTAGCTGCGCGTGTCATCATCAAAGGGTTGATGATGATGGATTTGCTTATGAGTTTATATATTGCGGTCTATCGACGTGACTTACACGTTGCTTTGATAAAAATCTCACGATAAAAATCTTGTGGTTAAATTCTGATAGGCCTTTTATTAAGAATACGCCACACATTTTTTTATTATTTCAAGAATATTTTTAATAGAAAGCTCGATGAAAAAATGTACCATTTTAACATTGTAACACGCGTGAAGGCTCAATTTATCCGCGCAAGGCGACGCATTAATTAATACGTGGCTATCAAGACGAGAGTAAGAGGTCAGAGTCTCATCCGAACGGCTTGACTTCGCGTTTCAGCTCTCACCTTTTGGATTTTGTGGGTCAACCAGGTTTCAGGTTAACGATTATTACACCTCTTGCTTCCGAAAGGTGATCGATACCATCGCTGTGAGATGGATAACTGAATTAAAATGAGATGAAAGCCATATACCTCTCCTCGGTCCTTTTCTCTTTTTATAATGCTGCTTGCTTTCATTTTAAATAATTTGTAATCGCTATCGGAATGAAATTTGTTAAAATATGCTTAAATTGATATAGTAATACAATTACATTGTAAAGACGACTTAGTCGAAAACTGCATTAGACAGAACTTTTATTTTTAATTCTGAATCTCTGATGCGATTTGCATCTTATACTCCCACACAGCTGTTATTGCTACAGTAAAGCAGTCCGTACCGCATCTCCGTGAATTCTCATCTCGTTTGGGTACGCCGGTAACCTTGGTACGCGGAAACGAGACCTTGGCGTGTGCAGACCGCCATAAACTCTTACCTAATGTTAAGGGGCCCGGGGAGATAAGGGCAGCGTGCCGCGCGAATGGCGAGCGCGCGATATAGCGAGCCTCGTTCGTCGTGCTCAATGGCTCGAGACTTTCACGAGCATTCCTCAACCGACGCGTCCTCCGGCTCGTTCTCTCTTCGCGAGAGAGCTTCTCTCGACTCGTCTCTCTCTCTCTCTCCTCTCTCTACCGGCCTCGCGCGCGGCTCCGTTCATCTTTCAGTCGCGTTCTCCACCTGCCTCGCCCATCTTCGGCTGCCGCGCGAGTTCCTCACCGCGTACATTTCTGCGGAGCAACGAAGGAACACGAGCAGCGTCGCGGAAGTCCCGTTTAACCTCTCGAACTCTGATTTACGAAGCGCCCGACTCGCTGCGGAATGTTCATTTGAGATACAATGTCGGCAGTACCGCTATACGCAACCGCGAAGACACACTCGTTAACCCTTTCGAGTTAACGCCCGTTAAACGTGAAATGACGGCGGCACTTTGGGTGCGACCGCACATGTCTCGGAACAATCTATAAATTTTAAACTGTATTAGTTGCAGGTTTCACTTTGGAAAACGCGATTCGTAGTATTGCAATTTAATCGCGTGTATTCCGTGGCTCCCCATAATTATTGTTAGGTCATAAATTTATTCTCTTTCATGTAGACGTTAATACCCCTCTACCAAGACTGGTGCTCGAAATATTGAGTTTTGAATATGCATATATGTTAAGCGGAAAGTCACTCTCTTTTAACGAGGTATGACCTCACTTTCTCGTAAAATATATTATTGGGCGTTCACTCTCTCCTAATATACATGTAAATTTACCAAAGACGAAATTCGATATCGAGAGAAAAGTCACGTGTCGCATAGTTTTATTTCGATTTATCTTTCCGATAAGTACCGACTAACGCCTCGCTTTTTTAAGCCGGACAAACAACTTCCGAGGACCGTAGGTCAGGAGAGATCGTAAATCTCCACCTTAACTGAGACGCGATCTCAGTAAACTTTCGTGAAGCGTGCGGAGCCTAAAAAGCGCGGCTAATATATTCCGTCCTAGAGATTCCTGACATGGATTTTTCTGAGATATCGGCTTGGCGTACTGTTCATTCATGCCAGCGGCATATTTAAATTGTTTGAGACATACCTCAAGTTATTTTAGAATTTCAAGGATAATCTTTTGTACAAATTAAAGTGAAAAATAGAAAGAAATAGAAACAACTGAAATGTGAAAAAATGTCTTATGATATTTCTATGTATTATTTATTAATATCCAAGTGTAAATATATTAAATATTATGTAATATTAAAAATCGTTTAGGAAAAAATAAAATCAGAATTTTTATATTTCGGGATCCTTGATAATCGAAAACTTTAAATTTGTGTTTAACGCTCATATTATCTGAATGTGCCAATATATCTGCAGCGTATGATATTTACGTAGGAGAAAGTCGGACAAGGCGAGGAGATATGATGCGTTTGATTTACGTAAATAAAAATGCCGATGTGTAACCAGCCGACTTCACTCATATTTGATCGCGCGGCGATGGAAAGGCGGATGTTAAAAGGATCCGTGCCGCGAGGGAAATTGCGCGACACGTAAGAACGAGCGCGCTTCGCGCTCTCGTGCCACGTAAGAGGGTAAAACTCATTTCCCGCCGCCCGCGTCTGTCCCATCTTCCTTCTTTGCATCGCGCGGTTTCCCAATGGTCCGAGACTGAGCACGAGCGGTTATTCAAAATGAAATTACACGAGTAGTTCCCTTTCGCCTTACGTATTCGTATTCACTTTGCTGGAGAAATAATTTAAGATGAGAATAGATCGCATAGTTCTATGACGGGACTTTAAATTGCTTCAAAAATTTATCTCTTCGAAGGATTTTAAATTTCCAATTTTTTCTTCTTTTTAGAGACAAGTAGAAATACATATTGAATGTGTATGTCGCGACATTTATTGTTTGAGAAATAATATTGAAAGTAAAGTAGGATATATTTTCTTTTTTTAAGTTAACAAGTCAAGGCAATATTGTTTTGGAACACTTGTTAAAAACAGCGACGAATCGTGTCTCGATTCTTAATTATTTGAGAATAATGCGAATGGATCGTGGAATTTCCTGTTAAAACTATGATTTTCGTTTATGATAGATCGTAAAATAGCCCGTGCGATGATGTACGTGGGAGCTAAGAAAGCCGGGTATTTCTAAGGATTAATATTTGACGTGTGTCTCGGTCGTTCACGAGCGCTAAACACCGGCGCGCCGCTCGAACGGTTTCCATGCAATATTCATCGAACTCTGAATAGCGGTAGTGCCGTGTGTATTCCCGAGAAATGATTATCCTTTGAAAGGATCTGCATTCCAGCGGGCCCCTTTTTGCAAGGCCGGACATTATGGTCTCGATGCGGTTGCGTAACGTACGCGCGCGCGTGCGAGAACCCGCGTCCTTTTGGCCTCATCAACGTCGCGCGTATTTCAGCTCCATTTCATTTCCGTTTTGTTCCCCGTGAATAGTGTTGAATTTCATTCAAAAGGGAAAAAATGCATTGTATAATAAAATTAGAACGAGAAAAGAGAGAGGGAGAGTTTATAAAAGATCTTTTATCCGTGATATTTAAAGCAAGGAAAGAATTCGCTTTTGAGAGACGTTAGAAGAGATTATCATTCAATAATAAATTTTCTCCGCTGTTAGAAAGAGATAGTGCTACATATCAATCATTATAATAGAGAGTATAATAGCATTGAATCATGTAGCTATATAACAATTCTTATGCTAATTGTGCTTGTTTCAACCGGATGGTCAATTGGTATTCTCCCGACATACCGTACCGATGCGAATGTAATAACTTCGCACTATAGCGTGTGCGCCGACTACGAATTCAAAATTAGCCCTTACCTCTCTTCCTGAAATTATTCCAAACTCGTCACGTACCATCGACAGAATAAGCGACCGAAGAATCGGACGAGAACGTGCCGTTCAATCCTCCCGATATCGATTCAACTTGACAATGTTTTGTAGAAGAAGTCGCACCGAGGTGACTTATCGATGCGTAACAGCTTTATTAATACGATACGTAACACACCGGTATTAATCCCGCGCAATTGAATGATTACCAGAGTGCATTGTGCGCATTGTAATTCACAACGCGACTGCGACTCGTCGCGCCAATTTTTCGCTCCACAGAATTCGATCTCCTTTTTTATGAACCGGAAAATTGATGACTCCGCGTCGACTGTACATCGGTGTCTCATCACCACTGATTGTTTTTTCAATTAGAGTTTCAATTTAGATTATCTCTTATTATCTCTAGCGAAAGTACCTCCGACTTGAAATAGAACTTGACGTCCGGTTTTCGTCTTTTTTTATTATTCAGAAGTTATTTTAAAACCCAATTTCCATCGATATGTTTGGCGAATGATTCCCTTTGTTGAATTTAATATGCGGTAGTGAGTCGGCTTATGTATTCTTCTCACGCGTACGCATTCATGCGGAGTACGCGTATGCGATAAAAATACATGCATTACGCGCTGCCGCCGTTTACATCGATGATGCGCCTTTGCATCGACATTTATTCGCAGTTATTTCACCGAATCGATCGGCGCGCGCGGCCGTAGAACACGGAAGCCACGAGGAAGCCTGGGTAAAAGGGCAACGTTACGGGCGTAGAAGAGGGAAACGGTGGGCAAATGCGGAAAGGGAGGCGCGAAGGGACTAATGGTCCTAGGTGTATAGATACTTTCGTTGGCAGATAGATGCAATCGCGCGGAAACGTGGCTCGCTGCGCTCCGCGTCGCGCCGCGCCGCGCCGCGCCGATCGCGACGTAAAAGTCCCCTCGGCCGCGCGGCAGAAATGATTATCGCTCCTGCGAGTCGAAGAAAACTTACGCGTGTATACAGGCGTAATTATATGTGCATATCCCGGCACGTAACACACGGGCTGAAACGGCCCGTGAGCGCTACGAGCAAATAGCTGCGAGAAAGAGGTGGAGAAGGAGGGAGAGCAGCGCATCCGCATGCATGCGTGCCTAACCCGCGAGTGTTCGCGCTCCGAGCGAACACTCGGTAATTATTTTCTCTTTACGCAGCAATTATTCGAGAAATCGTGTTATAACTTTATCCGCCTGCGCGTTTATTAAAATCACGATTTTTATTTCGTTTACGCGCACCGCCTAATAAAGCGCCGCGTCGCGTCGGCGTGTCCGAGGCGCGAGAGTTTCCTGAGCTGATAAAGGATTCGCGCTAGGAAGGTCTAGTTCTTAATCCCCTTCGGCTCGTCTCCTTTCTATATCTGCCAGACGAAACGCGGCATCGTCCGGATGATTCATTCCTTCAAGCACGGTCGCTGCGCGGAACAGTTCCATTTTACGATGTTCATAAATATGCGAGATGCGTTCACAAATTACAGCGAGATGTTCTCGCGCACAAAGGTAGAAAGTGAGTGCTCCACGTGTACGTGCGGCGTTCTCTATCAGATCGCCTCTATACCGTGAGCGAGGACTGTTGCGCACGTAGCCGGCGTACGGCGCCTATTGTGCCTCCGGGCTCGGGGCGATCGTACGTAATGTGTTTTGGTCGGATCCTAATCTCGACGATGGCTCCTTTCGTATGGCTCGTGCGCCGTATAAAACGCACACGCTCTCCGGCAACACGTTTCACATGTCCGGCATAGCTGATCGCCGCGCGCGCGGCGTATACTCGTACACATTCGACATATTCGACTCCTTCCCTCCCTTCGCCACGCCGCGCCGCCGTCTCTTTTGTTCTCCTCCCAACCCGCGACCGGCGTATGTAATACGTATGGGAATGTGTGTCAGCGAAAGTAATCACGAGGAGCAACGAGCCGAAAACTACGGCCATCGATGAACCTGCTGTGATTCCTTAGAAATTACGCTCTTCGATCCTAGCCATCGGAAGTCTAATCAGTGATAGTAATCACGGATTATAATGGCACGGGATTGTACGTGACCTTCTGTACACCTGTAGTCTTGCAATCTACAAATTATATGTTTAATGAAGCTAATCTTCAGCCGAGAAAGGCGGCTCCTAGATTGTAGTGAAGAAATGCGAATCTTCTTGAAAGTATCTAACAGTTGAACTTATATAGCGATATAGCCATGCGTTAAAATGGCGATCGGAAAAGAAGAAAGATTGCTCTTTCTAGTCTCTGGCAACGATAGTGATAGTAATAAGGGGATGAACATAAATGGTCATCAATTTGCCTGCCACTCTTACTTTAGATTCAGACAATCTAGGTGTAGTTGAGTCTAAGCCTGATCGATTTTAGCTTATTTTACGCTTCTCGGTGTAAGAAAAGATATAAGGAAAGGAGGAAGCGCCATTTGCCACCAATTTGCTCCCCGCTCTCACTTTTGCCAATCGCAATGCACTTGCTAAAACGAGAGAGAGTTAGACGCGGTAGACTTTAGCAATTGCGATCAATTTTAGAGGCTATTTTACGCGAGCGTACCTACGAGGGAAGAAGAGGAGAGCGAGAGAGGACTATCGAGCATAAGGGAGGAAGAGTTATTCCCTCCGATCTATAGATGGACGCGTCGACGAAGAACGTGGCCGGAGGGTTCGTACACCACTTTAAATCGGCGAAGCGAGAAAGAGAGGAGGAAGAACGGTGGCTAGGCGGTGCCCGGGCACCTTCCGCGCACGTATCCGAGCTCCCATGGGTTCTCTCTCTCTCTCTCTCTCGCGCGCGCGCGCGCGCGAGCCACCATCGGCTCCTCGTTCCGCGTAGTCCATCGAGATATCCAAGCCTATAAGTGATCTTAATGACCGCCGCTGGCTATAAACTCCGAGATTCCTCCGCACCGGCACCGGATTCCACCTCGCGCAACTCCCCTAACGTTCCGTAGCCCAGCGCAACGCCGCCGCACATGCCACACCGTTTGTATAATGATTCGTAATGACATCTTACCGATTTACAATCGATCGACCCGGGAGCGGTTAAGCGCGAGTACGAATTCGCGCGTTTAAATTCGTGATAGATTTTCACGTACGAAATGCGAGATAATATCTGGATTTATGGCTCTCCCGGAGTTAAGAACGCACACGCAGGGATAAATTGATTACTCCAATTATATCGAGACGGTGATGGATTACTTGTAATTATGACTGTAGACACTGGTATATGTGCCCGAGGTTCCGGTTGTATCTGTAATGACTCTTAATGATATCTATCCCGCAATCGATTGACCCGGGGAATCGAACGAGCTCCAGATAAGCTCGTTCGATTGCAATTGTTACGTCTGTAATAGATTAAAAAATTGAGATATAAAATAATGTCTAAATTAATATCTATCGTAGGGGCGCTTTTGTAAATATAAGAGGAATAATTTAATTACTCTAATCATACGAAGATAATAGAGACATATAATTTCTTATCAATTACAAATCGTAAGGAATTATAACTGTAGACATCGGTATACTTATTGTTAGATCTGAGCTAGGTATGACAGTCTGACATAATAGATTCTTCAAATACGATTGAATGCTAAAAGACAAGACGTCTATTTTGATTCAGTCTGGTGTAAGATTAGTGAGGTTCTATGTTGGTTAAAGCATATTCCGTGACGAAATAGCTTCCTACATTACACCTGGCGACTCTATTGTATACTTGCATAATGACTCCTACTGGCATCCTACTGATTTACAATCTATAAAGCTTTGATCATGTAGCTTTAGATAAGTCCGTTTAATCTTATTATTGCTAGAGACTGATTGCGAATATTTTTTTTAATTAAAGTTTAATTCTCTAGATCGACTTTCGATAGTTAGTCTTAAATATATCATTGAAACGGTGTTATATTATAATATAAGTTAGAAGACAAATTTATAAATGAAAGATTGTTATCTTGCACTATTAAAAAATAAAATTATAGTTAAATCTCAAGTATTATGTACAATGATAAAATATATAATTTTTTAATGATTTTATGTCGCGTTACCTATTCTTTCGGACGTAAAAAAGATTGGTATGCAATCCAATAATTAATTATAGTTTCTAATTTTACAAATGTTTACAATTTCTTCTTTATTATTATAGTAGAGACACTTACTGAAATTATTCTCCATTTTACTCGGAATTTTTCTTGAAAGTTAATGCTTTCGAACAAATACGCAAATATTCTCTTCTCTGCCGTTTTTCCGTATGAAATTCCTCGCGATAACCATATTAGTTAGGAAAAAGCGGAAACGCGTTTCTTCCTCGATGAACAAACTCGCCGCTCGTCGACTCGACGAGGTGACTCGCGCGAAATTATCGCGAGCATCGTGCGTAACGCGAATTGCCAAGAGTCTCTCTCTCTCTCTCTCTCTCTTTTTCTTTTCTTGTCGTTGTTGGCCGATCTCTCGATCGACAGTGGTTTTCTCGTGCATTGCGATTTCTTATTTTCTCGCGAATGCGCCTTTTCGGGTTTGCCCGCGCGCCGGTTGACTTTGCCTTTCACGTGAAAATCGGGACCGGTTCGCTGTGTTCTCCTCGTTGTCGTTGTCGTTGTCTTCTTTGCGCGACTTCGATCGCGCCTCGAACGGTGGTGTTACGACTGCTCAATCCATTCTCTCTCTTTCTGTTTCTTTCCCTCTCTTTCTCTTACTCTCGACTGTTCTTGCAGGTTCTCTCGCGCCATTCGCGGTATGCGTCGGACCCGGGCCGAGCGAAAGTGAGCCGCGTTCTTTCTAGAGATGCCGATGTTATTACAGAGTATTGATACATTCGGATTGATGCTTTAACCTTTCGAGGTGTAAGATTGCGATAGTATACGATTGGATACTTCGTTTGTTCGATAAGATATTGTTTCCATCATTCATGTCATTCTTTGACATCGCGAGACGTATAAAATATATTGCTTTTAGTTATAAAGATATTAAGTTAAAATAGTAAGATACATGCAAAATACGAGTAAAATGATAATAATTGATTGGAACGGAATAGTCAAAATATTTCCACGAGAAAAGAGCATTCATAAATCATGGAATTACATTTATCTATGGCATTATCGTTATTTGCGCGTCCTACATGAGAAATAACGTTATGCAAGAGAAATTACATCTAACATCGCAATTACGGTAGATATACCAGCATCTAGTATTTCAAATGGACTCTTCATTCATGGGCACTTTCATTAAAAAGAATCGTTGTATTAAATTAATACACCACGTAATGGGAATTAATAACTCACTCATGAGCTCGGCTCAGCTTTCATAATAATGCATCATAATTGCTTCTTATTCCTCTTCTTTTGCCATTTTACGTTTTATTTTTAAGTTTGAATTTTCCTGCGATCTCTGAAAATACGAAAGTCATTTCGAATACCGACAACTCTTTATACTTCGTTTTTCACAAGCGCAGCTGTGACAGGTATAATTAGCAATGGATTTCCACAGAGCAAAATATGTCTCTTGGAAGAAAACTGTAGCCCAGTTTACGCAGCTGTTCAGAAATAAGAATAATTTTGCAGCATTAAATCGCACTCATTCGATATCCATACTATTGTTTGCTCGTCCCATATAAGGAAAAACGTTACGCAAGAGAGCTTATACCTAATATACGCAATTACAATAGAGGCGTACTTGCGCGCCGAAGATTACGATCGTTCACATCACACAGCGCGCGGCTATGAGCGGCGTCGATTGCTCGACTCACCGCCGCTCGTATACTCCGTACAGGTCCTCTCGTGCCATTCGCGGAATGCGCCGCCGACATGCGGAGGTCGTGCCGAACGAACAAAGCGAAAGTGAGTGCTCCCCCGATGCGTGAGCGATCGCACGCAAAACGCCGCTCGATGTTGCTAAACACGTCTAAAGACTGTAGTTAAGACAGAAATGCAGGGGGGGGATTGGTAATCGACAAAAAAACTTTAACAACAATTTATTCTTTATTATATTGTATTGAATTAATTGATACAAGCAATTACTTAACAACTACATTTTGCACTTTTGATACAATGTCCGTTTTGAAATATAAATTGAAATTGAAAACAATTGAGAATAAAATGATTCATATAATTTTATCCTTTAATAATATGCATTTTTATTATTTAATTTTTAATTTATTTTTTATACAGTTAAAGAATTTCTCTACTAAAATATTGTAAATATATATGACATGAATTACTTTTTTTTTGCTATATTAAATTTATTATTACATTATTATAAACAAATTACATCGAAAGTATTTAATATAATAAAATTCTAAATTATTTTCTTTTGATAATTTCATACTTGTCTTGCTTTATCTCGTCGTTCTCTATTTAGACACTTTGGAATTCCAATACGTCAATTGCTAAAACCTGTCGTCTTGTTCCTTACATTTTTAAAGAATGAAGGGATACAAGCTATTTCCACATGCAACGCAAACATACTCACATATACGTATGCATGTATTCGAAACACGAATGCTAACTGAAGTGTACACACACGTCGTCGACTCGTGAGCGATAAGCCGAGGAAAACGAAAGTGAGGTGGGTCGGGCTGAATTGTATCGAATCCGTGAGACCGTATCCTTGGCCTGCGATCGAGCCGTCTCGATATTCCGGCAGTACCGCTAATTATACAGTCAAGAAAATATTTAATTCACCGCGTCGGACTCGAGGGCCTTTTCACGTGGCACATTCTAGAATTTATTAACGACAGAACGTACATTACTGTCACTTATTTCCTGAAAGCTCGCGTACAACTCATACTGAATAAATTGCGGAGATTTCAATGCGGCGATCTCTCGACGCTGGAGATTTCAACGCTTGAAAGTCATGTAGGGACTTCAATGTTCTGATATCTCAATATGTCGTCGATTATCTGTATATGTTAATTCACGTCTACATTTCCTACGTATAATTTTTAAATAAAATAAAATTTGTATTTAAAAATACTAATTAAAATTCTACTATAGACTGAGAGAAATGGATTTCCGCTATCTTACTTGGATTAGCCTGTATATCTGTCGTACACCTGAACCTGGTTGTAGTATGTCGAACAGAGAGGCACCGTTATCGCTTACGATACGTTCTTGCAGCACGAATAGCAGTTGTCCGCTCCTCGATCCTTTCTGGGATACTGACGGCGCACCAAATTGCATATCTGTACGTAAAACTTGCCTTAAAGATGCGGAACACGTTCGTCTTTATGAGCAGTTTCGCCGTCCCATTAGAATAACAATAATAATGACTCGCTTATTAAGCCCCTTCGGAAAACAGTCGTCAATTGTCTGCTATTAACCTCAAGATGCCTAACCGAGAACTGTGAGGATTCCATTAACATACTTACATTTTCAAACTTTTGAAGAACACGATTCTCCTTTCGCATCACATGTTTCCATTCCAAGCGGTTTAAATTCAAACAGATTGACGATGATATATAAAAATTATCGTATAAAATAAAAATATAAATCTATAAATTAACAAAAAATTATAGGTAGCGAATTCAAGTTCTTCTTTGTATTGTCCTAGTCATGTTTGCGATTCAAGTCACGTTTATCGAAAGAGGTCGTGAAAATGTTGCAAATTACATAATAGGAGTGCACGCACGACGCGTCTTACTTCCGTACAGGAAAAATGCTCTAGATGCATTAGGATCGCGGTGGGAAGGGGGAGGGGGAGACAATATGCGCTGGTCATACTGATTGATCTGGAGAAATTCACAGTGCCATTTTGTCCCGGAAACGTTGCTACATGCGACCGCGGTACCGTTTTGCGCGACCAACCAGGCAAGTGTGCCGATCGATGTATTGCAGAAAGAAAATTCAGGTATCTCCTGTTCCATTGAATTTAAGCATGTATACGTTAATCCGATTTTTTCAAAGCGTAGTTAATGAGCATTGGTCGCTAAATAAATTAAAATAATCGTAGACATTAGCGAGATAAAATAGAGAGAGTATAAAATTAATGATAATTCCCTAATAAAGTTTTCCGACATTCCATGTAGTTTCTGATATTGCAACAAAATTTTAAGTAAAGTTTCTCGTCGAGTCTTCACACAGTAATTTAACCATTAATACTATGATATTATTGGCGCACCATAATTTATCGGACGAATAATTAGACGTGATATTACCTTGGTGACAGAGTCGTTATTTTTCCTGCGAAACATACGAATTATCTGTCTACGCGGAATTTATCCGTGAATAATAATCGTAATTTAAACATAATGCGTAATTCTTATGATAGTTGTGCTTTCTCTTGCTTTCTCCGATTTTTTAAGTAAAGTATTTATTTGAGAATATTAAATTAATTTATATCTTTATGAGAGACGTAATGGTATGGTTTTGATATCATATATTTAAAATCGTACCGGAAAGAAGAGAACTGATATTAAAGTCGATGGGCGATTGTTATCTTTTCCTCGTTTATCGAAAATGTTGATTTATCGATCTCTCGGCGAAAAGAGGGACATTTTATAGCGGCGGGTCGTTTGGACGAAACAGTGAACGGTCAAGCGCGCGTAAACGGTAAAAGCTTCGTTAATTATACAGGATAATAAAAATGAGACTTCCTGTCAGGACCGGGTGTAAAACGCTTACCGACATTGTTACACAATTTACGACGAGAAAGCCGAAGACGCCCCGCCATAAGGGATTTTCACTTTAATTTCGCCGCCGCGAGGAGTCGACCCGTAACGATCAGAGGCGTAGTGCCAGGCGAAGTACAAGAATGCACTTGCACTCATCTACCGGGCGAATCTGTAATTTTATACTCTATTATTAACGCGAAAAATAAAGATCAAGACAAACACGAATTATCTTGATTACACAAACGGTGGGAGGGAGCGCGGGAAATCCGGGACATCGTGTATGAAAAACATGCCGCTAATTGAAAGTTAAATTATTGTTACGTTACTTAAGGAACGTCACGTGAATTATATATAAAAATGTGTAATTTTATTAATTAAAACAAAATCTCTTTCTCTCTCTCTCTCTCTCTTTCGCGCGCACCAAGATCCATTCTTGGTTTCACGTGATAAGAGGAATATCTTCCTCTCGCGCCGATGAATGTACTTTTGAGCAGCAATCTCGGTGCGAGACGCGACGAAGCGGCGCATCGCGACTGACGGATCGCTAATTCGCGCCCTCGTCCGCGCGAGCAGGCTTTCGCTCGGGTTTAGGTTTTAATTAACGAGCTGTGCTCTCACGGCAGGCCCAGCAACTTCCTTGAGAACGATTCGCGCGCGGTATTGTCGACGGCGTGTTCGCCGAGTGTTTACTCTTCCCTTTCCTGTACCCCGGCATCAACCGTGTAACACCTTCGGCGCGGCCGCGAACGATGAGCTACGAAGAACGCGATGATCCAGTCGCGATATCGCGAGACGCATAGGTGCAAATCGAGATGGATAGTATTATAGTATCGATACTATAATATGCTTCTACTATGCTTCTACGACAAGTATTTTCGAAAACAAAATACTTCGACAGAAAATATCATGAAGATAATTAACTATTTTATATGGATAAAATATAATGCAAGTTGCTAGAGCATATAAAGTTTAATATATATGTGTGTAGCACATATTAATTTTTTTATGTTTTAGATATGTATCCTAGATACGTTTAAGAAATATCTACAAAATTTATATGAATCATTAATACTGGGGGATTAATCTCTGAAGAGAAAGTAAAAATTGCAGTGAATAAATCTTTACGCATTCTGTTGTAATAGACAAATGACGAGAACATTCATTCGTATATATCGCAGACTTGTTGTTTTATGGAATAACGGTTTAACGAGACTTTAAGGAAAGTTGCGCTGATGCTTATAAGCCCCTTGTGTGAAAAATGCCAGCGGGCTCCGTGATACGCGGATACGCTCGATTGCCAGCGTTATCGATGTAAGTTAGTGAGCAAAACGGGAAGAGGGAACCGCGAGAGAGCACCAGATTTATTATTCTGGGAATTAATATGCGCATAAGAATGACGATGTACGACTGTTTACTGTAATAACTGCGGCGAGACGTGGTGTTAATTAAGGTAACGGTATGCACGCAAGTCCAGCCGATCGCGACAAGGCAAGGTGTACAGTTAAATTGCAAGCGCAATAAATAAATATCTGTCTCTCGCCACGGACGAGAAATTATACTTTATCGCCTATGGGGGCACGAGTGAAATGCCCGGTTTCAACAACCGCGGATAAATTCCGAACGGTTATTTGTCAGGTTGGCTAGTTTTATTTCTTCGGAAGAGGAAATGAAAACAATATTTCTGTGTGAGATTTACCGCAGCTCGTTTCATTTACGGTACGTTCGGCTAATACGAAGGTACCGCGGTTTCCTTAACAGGAGAAAGAATTTTTCGAGTTACGTAATTGAACGGATTGATCCTTTTGCCTCTTACGTGCCTCTTGTGATTTGAAAAAAAGAAATCCCTTGATCTGTCACTTGCTTAAAAGCGTCACATACATCACTTATGAAGCCACAGATCAATCAATCGATCACGCTTTCTCGACATCGGCTTGTTTGCAGCTCGCCGAATGTCGATCGTGTACTCGATTAATCACCATGCGTGAAACACGCTTTTTACATAGGCATATATTGATGTGGTCATTAAACAAATATAATATCGCAAGCAATTTTCGTGTTAGGCAAATATATAATTTGTTATCGCGCAACCATATTTAACTGTATATACAAGAAAGATCTCTTACGCATCTCTCGGAGAAAGGTTTCTTGCGTACGTACAAGTCGCTGCTTCATTTCGAAACGGTACTCGCGAATGACTCTAATAGCAAGTCGTATTCTAGATTGTCCCGTATTGTTCTCAGACCTTTCTCTGAGAGGAAATACCGGTCAATTTTCATCTCGGCGAGAGGAGAAATAATCGCGGCTCACTTATTCCTTCGGGAGAGAGAAAAGAGAGAACGTCGTGCCGTGAATGGAGGGAAAACGGAAGGTAACGAAAAGGCGGAAAGAAAAGCTGCGCGGCGACTTTCGAATGTCGCGAAAACGATTCGTCGGTTGGTCGGCCGGTCCGGCCGGTCGGCACTGTGCACTTTGTGAGAGATGCACCGGCGAAGATGCATCGCCGTAGGGCAGAGACGGAGTAAAAACGAGCGAGCGGCGTTGATGTTTTTCGATTAACTCGCGATTGCTCGCGCAACGTACGCACGTAATGCAAATGTCAAGACGTTAAATTTATAATCGATTGAAAGTCGCTTTTGGATTGATAACGGATATAATCATAAATTTCATAAGATAAGTATTCTTATCGTTTAGCTAATTTAAAGTAAATTTGTTTGAAAAAGAAAGTTACTTTTTATTGGGTTTAAATTGATCGAATCTGTAAAGTAAAAAATTGCGCCCGAACCTTACGTTGAATGGCGTGATTTTTCGCAAACGTTTGCATGTCAATTGGTTGTCGAAATCGAGACAAGTTTTTCTGCGGTTTCAGATTTTTGCTTTTTGTTTTTGCCGGCAACCGCTCTTTTAGTGCCCTCAGGTCATCAGTGATCTGGGTCACAATTAAAAGGAAAGCCTCGCAGTGTCGATACTATTAAGGCTTAATCGAACCGGCTAAGGGACTTTCTCGTCGGCCGAATGAATTACTTTCTGAACATGTGAATACGTTTAAGCGTGATGCGTGCGTGTGAAATATATGTGCGAAGGAGTGTCCAATTAAGAAAAAATATTACGAGACAAAAATAATGTCGAATATGATCAAGAGAGTCATAGGTCTATGAGATTGGCAACTCGACGTGCGAATTTTTACAAAATTAATGTGGCATGTGTGGTTGTTCAGAATTTATCTAAGTATTAAAAATCACTAGAATTGCAGATTATTTTATTGGAATGATCAATCAAGATTGGCGTATTTATAAATGTCTTTTTTATTGAAGTAACTATCAGAACATTTCCAATTGCTTGATATATTCTTATCTCAAATGGTTGTCGTGAGTCATCATATTCATTTTGAATTCGATAAGCTTGAGCTTAAATCCTTTAATCAATCACCAGAGAAATATCAGGCTCGAATCGTTTAATTCTCTTCCGAGGTCGATGCTCGTGATGCAGGCCCCCGCGAATGTAACGCAGTCGCGGTTTGTGGCACGCGTTGCGGCCTCGCTTGGAAAGTTCTTGCTACGCGAGAACCGCGTGTGAACGTACGAGCGGTCACTCACACGCGCTCCGTCACTCACTCAAGCGCCTGTCTACGCGCGTTTCGTTTCGACTAGCTTCCGTTCTCGGAAGGAACTGGACCGGCTCTGGTTCCGGTGAAACCTTTCCCGCGATCGTCCGCCTCGCCCCTCGCGGTTTTCTCCGTATTTCCGAGCACATATTTATTTCTCTTAATGTCATGCCGTGATCCCTATATACCGGCATTGGTATGTCAATGACAGGAAATCTTGCAATATCGTTAACTTTTTAGTCTATGTATGTAATTAAATCTACTCGAGATTAATATGAAAGTTTATCGTTATTTATGCACAAGTGAAAGTTTGTCAATTATAATTTTTGTAGTCTGTTTTTTTTTAGTAAAATATTATTTTTTGTCACCACGGAACGAGTTCCTAGATTTTGCAAGGTGCGTGCCCATCCGGTCGACAGCAGGAAAACAGATTAGAGAACATTGGAGACTAATGATGTTGAAGCGTAGCACGCAACTTGGCGTGTCGCCCAAGTCGAATTCGAGAGATGTTTAATGAGAATCGAAAGTTTCGATCAATGTATTTAATTATCCAAGTCGATAGAATAGTAATTCTTCCAAGATAAATTATAACTTTGCTAATTAAAGATTGGGACCCAAAGTTCAAGACCTACCTTTATTGAATAGAGGTAACGGGACCAAACAATTCTAATTTATCCTCGACAAACATTCGTCCCACAAAGCTACTACTACTTCGAAATTGCCGGGGACTATTCGCGATTTGGCACGTACATTGCTCTAATACGTAACGATATTTCTTGCGCGCTGTCAGGTCGAATCAACCGTTATTCAATACAACGTCGATAGCGAGGACGATGCTCGCGCAAACGCGATTAACGGCGCGCCGCGCCGCCGCGCCGGTTCTCTCGCGCCACGGTCTCCCGATACGCCATATTTCATTATCATCGGATTAGATCCGTTAAAATTATTTATGCCTAGCACAATGGTCACGCGAGGCGCTCTAGGGGAGGCGCAACTGCGCCGCGGCATAATTCCGCACGTCGGATTACGCCGCGTGCTGCGCCGCTGCACCGCGGCCGTTTGTCGCCGTTTTGCGGTGCACCGAAAGATTCGCGGCTACGCGCACGAATAAAGCTGTCGCGGAGTTTACGGCGCGAGAGCGGAGAGTACGCGCTCACGGCCGTGAGAGACCGCTTAATCCCCGTGCGACATGTAAATTCTCATAATGCCAATTAATAATTCCGCCCGGCTTATCCGCATTAATATCAATGACGCCGCGTTACATAACGGTTCGCCCACGGCGAGGGGAAAAAAAGCTTTACCAATGTAATGCATTAAGGGATTTAACGCATCTGCCTGCTGGCGGACTGACGCGTCCGACGCCACCGACTTAGCTCCTTGCAAAAGCTATTTCTTCGAAAATTCATGTGCCAAAGAGCGTCGTATCTCGCAGGTAAACTGTCATTTTAGGGGATTGATTTTTCACACGCGGTATGAATGTGTATAATTTAATTTTATCACAAACGCGGAACGTTTCTTACGCAATCGCACGAATGTAACACGCTGTCGATAATTACTGATGTAGATGTTTCGCACAACGACGACGGTCCGCAGCTTTCCTTCGCGATAAAGATCAGAAAGGTAATTTCAGGTCGCAGTCGAGTCATCTCGTAAGTATGCAGCGATAATCGAGTTAGATTCATCGTACGAGGCCTATGGCATTCCAGTGTGAGATGCGAAAGATTCAAAGACAGATTACGGAGACGCAATGTTTTTGTCGCGCAAATTGCATTCTAAGTGGCTACGTGAAACGCACAGCATCGTTGAAAATACGCGATCGCGCTTTCTCCATCCGGCAGGCAGGTATGTAAAAGTCAAGGCTGTTCGCGGCCGTGGGTGTCCTTGCAACAAATAGGTTCGCTTTGAGAACGGAATGGCGAGTGGCGGAAAAGTTCGCGAGTGGTGCGGCAGCTTTTACGGTTCGGTTGCGGTTTGCGTTTGCCTCTCTCACACGAAAATCCGGACGGAAACGAATCTGAAGAAACCAACACGCTGCGGCGAAATAGAAAGAGAGATGACTCGTCCATTATCAGTCTGACTGCAGCAATCAAAGCATACAATACAATAGCGATCTGAATCTTTTGTAAAATTTAATCTAAATTCAATCCTCTCACATTACGCGATTGTTTTTCTCGAATGTTTATTCTTTTGAGAATTTGAAAACGTAATTCAGAATTAAATAATCTTAGATATTTTTTTTTATTAGTATTAAGATTAATCTCATCGGTTTTCTGAAAAAGTGGATTATAGGCAAAGTATTCTCGACTGACTCATGACTTTCATTTGATACTCTTAAAACGTCTTAGCTCGTAATTCATAACAGTACTGTTGGGTCATTTTACCGTCGCAACGATAGCTCGTCGTGTCTTTGTTGCACAATGAGCGAGAGATGCTCTTCCCTGTCGACCCTGGTGACAACGTAACAGTCTCGTGCGCAGTAACCATATGGCGCACACCGCGGAGCAGTAACAGAATATCCGGACGCTTATGCACGCGCATAAATAAGACAGCGAGTGGACTAGCGAAGGCGTGCAAATTCGCACAATATGCGTGACGCATGACGCGCTTCCTCATAACTGTAAAGAAGAGGTATGGATAACGCGTGAGTCCCTGGACATTAAGGCCCCCATGACGGTTGCCCGCTAGAGTAATTGTCTAGGCTCCGCAGAGCCGTCAAGGAGACTCCGAGTCCTTGGCGCTTGGATATGCCTCTTCAGCCAAAGTCCATTTGCTGTTTTAATCGCTTATAATTTATAATGGAAAATACAAAGCTACGAGAATTGAAAAATTGTATCTCCGGACAAATTATACAGCATAAATCGTACATGTAGTCTCGGCTATTTCTAAGCAGGACGCGATGATATTGGAAAGTTATGACCGTAGAGGTAAGGCGTGCGTCAAATTATCAAGAAATCTAAGCCCTGATCGGCTAGTTCAACTACAGGTTTCTTCTGCCTTTGAAAAAAAAAAAAGTTTAAAGGCTAATGGTCAAGACAGCTCCGTTCGCCGGTGTATAAATCCGCGAGGCTCCGCTCGTTCCCCGAGTACATAAGACGAGTACTCGAGCCGTGTCCAAGGTGTAACGCGATAGAAATCCACGGAGTACACAGGTGTGCGAACTCGGACGCGTACCTCTTCCTTCCCTTCTCTCTGTCTTTTTCGAGACGATTTCTCTCTCGGTCTCTCGCTATTCGTTCACCGTTTTCCGCGAGTAAAAGCAATATCCGCTCGTATCCGAGAGAGATTGAACATTATCCATTAATATCTGTGAAGGACACCGAAGGATCTTCGCGACGATGAAATGCGTGAAGTAACTTAATTTATAATCTAGGAAGAAAGACATATTTATTTAATTGTCTTCTTTCATTTTTGGCACAATTTATATAATAATCTTGAAAATTTTGGAAAGTTTTATTTTGTATGCTATTTATACTTTTGCGAAACTTAAAGTAGAAATTTATTTGGAACTTAAATTGCTTATAAAACGTTGAGAATATAACATATTTTTACAAAGACTTAATTTCGCAAAGAAGAAAGCAATAACCCACTACTTCTAATTATACATATGTTGCTTTATTTTCAATAATCTGAATATTCAAATGAACACTATCGTGATGTAACTTTTTATCTTATAAAGGATCAAGTACAATTCAAGATAACTTGTAACTTTCACATGTTCTCTCTTGCAATCTTGATGAATCAAACAAGATCTCATTTGAAGCATTTGTCCGTTGCAAATAAGAACATCGAGCAAGATCGCCGTGATTTGTCACGATCGAACATCAATTCGAAGGACTGTGTCGAGTCGAAAGGATCCTTCGGCTTATCCGACATCGAATTACCGTGGCATTCACACTCGAGTGATTAGATCGTGACTACGCAAAGGTCGGGGGAAGGATACGACCTAACGACGTTATCCTTTTGATCCTAAATAAATGGAAACGGCGGGGCGTGAAAGCGCGATACCACCGGGGACCGCCGCCGATTATTGGCTATCCGTAGCAATAACCGCGGCGGAACGCTGAAAAGTGCGCGAACGAGCGCGGCCGCTCTAGCGGAACCGGGGCAATAAATAAGCGGCCAGATCGGCGCAATTATGTGGCAGATTAACATCTATGACCACGGTGTACAGTTACAGCGCGGGTTCGCCGCGTGCACGCGCGCGCATGGCAGTCACGAGATACAAATGCGCCGCGTGCACGTATATACAACGCGGCGAGGAGAACGCGCGGCTCGATGCGCCGCGCGTGCATCACGTAGGCCGCACTACCGTGGAGAAAACGAGCGGCCCGTTGCTACCATGGACACGGTATAGACGGACGGAGCAAAGTCTGGAGTAAG
Organism: Tetramorium alpestre; assembly: GCA_021460005.1. Classification (NCBI taxonomy): domain Eukaryota; kingdom Metazoa; phylum Arthropoda; class Insecta; order Hymenoptera; family Formicidae; genus Tetramorium; species Tetramorium alpestre. The sequence continues at coordinate 77,749 of JAJVSH010000001.1, forward strand.
AATGGCTCGGTATATACAGATCGAGAAGAAAAGAGAATTGAGAAACGAAACTAGAATTGGATGCTTAAGGATGCTAATTGGATGGCCCGCACTCTACTCTAAATTATTTCCCGACAAGATGGAACTTATAATAATTGATAGCATTGATTAGAACAGCGCTTATTTCAACGCATGGTAGCTTGCGGGCTCTGAGCTGTGTAACGAATATTAAACTGTCGGGGCTTTCGCCAAAGATAAATCTGCATCTTCGAAGAATCATTGCATGAAAGTAAGCGCGACTGTTCCGGGGGACATCTCTTACGGCGTAATGCAAATGTCGTTCTATCGTGTTACATAAAATTGTAGGATCCTATTAATTATCCATACGTCGAGCGAGGCGAAAGTCCGATCTATCGCGACGGAGGGACGTAACTTCTGAACGAACGGTCCGTTACCAAAGTTACTCGGCGACGTTGCTTTCACTTTTTAATGATGCGATGAACAGCCGACCCACGCCACGGCACGACCGTGGGTGCAGAAACGGAACGCCGGCCGCGAGGATGGCTTTTGCATGAAATACCACTCGGTTTCCTGCTAGAGGCGGACCTCTCGAGGCGTGTGCTGTTGCCGCTTGGAATCACCACCCCGTGTCCGCGCGATGAACATTTTCTTTGATTACGAGAGGCCGACTTCCGGTCCGCGACCGATCGCCGCGAATTGCGGTACGATCATTAAAAAATTACTGTTTAATTACTGTAAAAAAATTTCGCTTCATATGCGTACTGCACGTTACGTGCACAGTACGAAAATGATGAATTGCATCATCTTGCTGATTTAAATTTAAGTAAGGAATAGAGTTAAAAATCGGAAACAATGTTTTCTCCGTTGATTGATATAATTTTACGTAATTACACAATTTATTACACAATAAGATATTTTACAATTAACGCGTAAATATTTTTTATATGTCATTACTATTATTTAACACTATCCTACTCGTTTATTTCTGATATCGAGTTCTTTCTATGCATTTCTATGCATATGCCTCATAAATTATATCGTTTTCATGCCGAGTAGATATAAGTAGATATCAATTGGCTCATAAAAAATCAAGTAGCCTATGAATTATCTTTGATCTGACATGGATATGCAGGAAGAAGTCAAACTGAATTCTAACGCGGAACGCGTAATTCGCGGTTGCAAGTGGAGGAATCTACCACGGCGATTTGTCATACGGTGGATGAGACGACGGAGACACGCGTCGCGATGAGTCTCCGTGCGAAATTACACGCTCCACCACACACGGCCGGCTAGTATATCGAGCTTTTTCATACTCCGCGCAAAACTGACCGTGTATTCATCTCGCATGCACGATTATAGAAACGATAAATCTCGTAGAAATAAATATCTTCTTGAAAAGAGTTGGGAAAAATTGAAAGAAAAACAGAAAACAGTAATTAGTATTTTTAAATCTTTATGCAACGATTACTGGATTTATTATATAAGTTTTTCTTTACTTATTATTGAAATAGGTGTATTGAAATGTAATTAACAGAATTTTACTTTTTATGTTAATATTTCCGCTTACATCTGCTTATATAAGCAGATTGATCAATAATTAATTTAATATTTATGAGATTGCGATTCTCATCACTCTTTTTTTGTAAGAGAGAAATAAATCTCTGTCAGGTGTGCCGCGCTCATACGCATTCCATGTTTTTCTTACGTAATAGCTTTGTTCTTGATTCAAACGAAAAGAATAATACGAACAATGTCTGATAAAGAAGAAGAAGGCCGCTCGTTGGTTACTTCAATTTTGTGAAAAAGCTTCATCGAGTAATCGGCCGGTAATTCCATAGTTTCCCCATAGTAATAAATATAGTCAGCGACGTGCGGGACTCCTATCCTCGATCCAGCTTTTTAATGACCCTCCCTTGTCCCCCTTCGCGCACTTCCAAGGATTCTAGAAGTTGCATTACGTGCGTGAGATCGAGGAGGAAATCTCGGAGAAGATAGCCATTGTAATAAAGATCGCCGCGCGTTGCCTAGCCACGCTCGTGCACATCCCCCGTTTTTCATCGCAAGTGTGCAGCCTACACGATACCCACCCTTGCATGGGTCTCGGGGGTCTTCATTTTTAACATCTTGGGTCCGGTTTGCATTTAAAATTTAAACTTGCGCCTCTCCGCCATTAATTTATCTTCATTTTCTGATCCCAAGATATTTATAATATCCTTCCTCGCATTACATAAAATACTTTAATATGCAATAGCGACGTTTCTCTTTAATTTTAATACATTCCGATAACTGTAATTTTATCTCTCTAAAAGTAGCAAAATATGTCGCATAATAATTTTGGTTAAGATTTTAAGCGTTACTATTTCAACGCTCCAAAAGCTTAATTGTATATATCCTTGAACTTCCGTATAAAATCTTTATATTAATTTAATTGGCATCATAATTTCTGTTATTGATACGCATGCCTGCTTAACACCGTTTCTTTCTGTTTGCTTATTCCATGACTTACCTCGAATGATAATCTAGAAATATAAATATAATATAAAAGCTGACTTTTTTCAAGACCATTATTGTGCACGCAATTTACTTTTCTTCTCTCGTTAACTGACTTATCGTCACCGAAAGTGAATCATGTTGGCCTTGTCTTCGAGTAGTTTAAGTGCTCTTTAAAACATATGGGGCATGCATTTTGACGACGAGTAGAAAAAACTATGAGTGTACGGAAACAAGAAACAGAGAAACAAGAAAGAGAGAAATAGGTAATGGAAGGAAGAGTATGCATTGTGCTAACTCGCAAATAATGAAAGCCGAGAGTACAATATCCCGTGAATCCTACGCCCGCACGGGCGCACGCGTAACGTGCGCGAGAACGGGAGCGGCGAAGAGAAGCGGAAGGAGAGAAGAGGAGAAAAGAAAGACTAAGCGCAAAGAATAGCGGACCCGAGACGAGCGCTATAACCCGCCGCAAATAAGCCATAATGCTTCCATCTAGCTTGGAAGATGCAGTTTGTTTCAGGAATAATTTGAAGAAAACTCGGAATCTCGGAATCGTGACACAAAGAGAGACAGCGGAATGCTCGATGACAGCATCTGCTACTACTTTAAATATTTTAAAATTTGATGTACATTCTGGTCAGTTCGAATAATATCAGGAAAAGTTAATTTAATTCTGTTAATTTCAAAATTCTCTTATTTAGAGACGTATACAATCGGAGAAAATTACGACGTCGACGATTCGTGACGTCAAATCGTTGAAATTATTGCATTTGTTATAACTGTCTCGTAACCGCTCAGTTTCGCCGGCGAGATATGCGCGGAATGTCGATTTACCGCGAAATCGCGATTTCGTTCGCGCGCGAGCAAGAAGCCGGACGATAAAATCGCCGCAGCGATTTCAGCGGCACGCCCATCGACGGCAAGCCCAAGTCGTTCCAGTATCGGCCGCGGGATTGACACTAACGCGATCGCGGCGGCTGCTTTTTCACGCGGATTGGAAAGCGCGGGCGCGAGCGGCCGCCCGTTTTCACCGCGATTACGCGTAAATAAAAGCACGCAAACGGTGACTAATGGCACCAGGTACAGCAAGGACGGAGCTGATCGGGGATTTATGATATGAATTTCACGTCGTTAGTGCGTCAAGAAATTACCATTAGAGATTTTAACAAGCGTGTATTACCATAAATTATTTCGAATAGTAATTATTTCGTTGATAACGATTAAACGACGAAATTCTTAGATTATACGCGGTATTCGTAGATATGCGCGACTATGGTCGATGAATCGTAAATTATCGGATAAATTGCATGATGCAGCGAGGGAATTCTTTAAGGCTACAAGTCGTTGACACACAAACACACTGACATATCACGTAGAAACGCGGACAGCGTAACTTTTGACAGTTTTTCGAACGTTCATTACAGTTTGTTATTCTACTTTTTCCGATGTAACACATCAATCTAATAATAAGTTTATATATTTTAATGGCTTGGCGAAAATTAATCATACAAAGTTATTTTTGTATGTATCATGATATAAAATTAATAATCAACGTTTACTACTTTCCTATTGTTAATTATTTTGGAACATAATTAAGACATTAATTAAACATTGCGGGGTCCCTTGTCTGCTACTTTGTTTAGTTTCTCTCTTTCTCGTTATCTTTCTAATTGTAAGAGTAGCATCGTACCTCAGAGTGTGATTCTTGAAAAAACTGTGGCGAAATTTATCCGCGAATTTTTAACCGGAGCAATAAATTTCAATTTTATTTTATTTTTTTTTATTTTGATGCCGTAAATACGAAAATGATTTTCGTAATTATGCGTGATAACAGAAAGACTTTTCCATATACAACATCGGAAATGGAAGTTTGTTAAAGTATTAAATCGGTACAAATTTTAATTAATTAGATCCTTACAAGAACTTTCGCTCCTAGATCTCTGGGTTTCCAGAAAAAGAGAAAACATAAATACTATAAATTATAAAATTATACATTATTTGAAGTAAATATATATTTGAGTCATTATCTGAATTCCATTCTCTATTACGATTTAAATCTTTATGTAAAATATAGAAAAAAGAATGGAAAGAAATGGAAAGAAAGACCGACAAATATACGGGCGATCATGTAGATACCAACGGCTGCGGGTATGGGGGAGATGATGCGCTTGCGGAACCGATGCATTCATATGCAGGACTGGGGAGCAAGCGAAAAGAAAAAGGATCATTGGCCATCAGCGGCCAACGCATCGGTACACCGGTCGGTGTATTGAAACGAACGACTGAGTTCTCGGGTTACTAACTACGTCCTCACCCTTCTCCTCCATACAACCGCCGTCTGTCCGTCTCTATCTCTCTCTTTCTCTCTCTCTCTCTCTCTCTCTCTCTCTCTCTCTTCACGTATCCTAGCTCCGGACCCTGTCTCTCACCGCTCACGGCTTTCCTTCCGCATTCTGAAATTCCACGAGAGCAGGCGATGATTTCTAATGGCGGTGCGCTACGACGCCGGCCGTGCTCCTTTCCGTTTTTCTCCGTCCGTTCTTCCTGCTCCTCCTCCTTCTGCCGCGGCAGCAACAGGGATCTCCGGCCGCGCCGCCCTTCCTCTTACCCCCTATCGCCTCCTCGAGAAGGAGCACCTCCGGCGATCCTCGCGCTCCGCTACTACCGCCCGTCCTTCTCTTTCTTCTCTGCCCTACCGCGTGAGGCGTGATCGCCGCTATTGATCCGCTATTGATCTCGTGATCCCCGCAGATTAATGTAACACGGTATAATTTCCTCGCCGGAATTTTTCGCGTCACGTGGGAACGTCTGGCAGCAGTTTTTAGACGGCGCGCACGGTTACAAGGCACGCTTGTGACCGCAAGGTTGCTTCGTGATTCTTGAAGAAGACGTTCTAGATTGATTAAGCATATCTGACATTCAATAATATCTAGCAATATTGTCAATAGGATTTCGGTTTAATCTTTCAATTTCTTTTTAACGTTATTGCTTCTTAGAACCGTGATATTTATTGTTAGGAATTTTTACAAAACTATTATGCTGTTTTTCAATTCATAATTATTATTCTCCTTTTTCACATATGCTCGATTCATCACTCGTAAAGTAACTTGACTTGCAAGTTTTTTGACTTCCAAGACGGTCTAATTTACATTCCTCTCATGAACGGTTCGACCCTGTTATATCCGATTGTTAGGTGCATCGCGACGACGGGGAAGTCAATTGCAGCTCCGTACAATGCCTCCGCTCTTCGTTTGCAAACTGCGTAATCACGGCCGATTATAATAAGTATCGTATGGTGTGCACATCTCCGAGAAAGTATGTCATTATTTTTACGCGACTTAAGCCCATAATCCTAGACTTTCTAGACTAAACCAATCCACCTGCCGTGGCGTGAGTCAAGGTCAATGTCGTTTATGATCACGACTGACCTTCGTCACTGTCGTTGTCCGATAGCTCGTGAAAGCCGCAGAAACGAGAGGCCCAGTCGCCATTTAATTCCTTTACCCCTCAACAGTGCCATATGGCTTCATTTTTCAATATGAAGTGTACGTATACAAGGCTTACCTCAGGATGCATCATCGTTTTTCTTAATCAGAAATTATATGATGAATTTTAACTTATTCATTTAAAAATTTACTTATGTCATGAATCAAACTTTCGTTTAACTTTCATCATATGCTACAGCTTTATTAATTTTTTCTTAAAGATAGAAATAATTATTATATAAAAATTCGAAAGATTGTTAAGAATTTTGTGTGGGCTTGTAAATTAATTTTGTGAACTTGTTAAATGCGGATAAAAAGCAACGTTATGTATTGGTGAGAACATGTTGTAAAGAATTCAATTGTACTCGCGGTAGAATCAATTTCTACCGAGACGGATCGACGCTTTTTGCGGCGCGGAGACAATACTTCATGGTAGGAATTAGCCAGGCTTGATTTCGTGAAGCGGTTGCGTCTCTCTTGTCTCTCGCTCTCTCTTTCGCTCCTTCTATGTATCTCTTTCCTGAGACCGCTTCACGGCGTTTTACACGGCGATAGTTTTCGCCGAACAGCCGCGTTATTACATGCTTAAAATCATTTTCTACCTTGGCACGTCCCTTACAGCGAATCTCGATGCTGCCCGAGGCGAATGCCTGGCATTCCAGGCCTTGCACTCGGCAGAAATTCTCTGGCTCTCTTATCGAGTCCAAGGATGCGAGAGGAACGGGTGTTCGATGAGTTTCACTCCGGTGTGCTTTTGGGTCGGCCGACGTTTTCCCGTACGGAATAACGCACGATAATCGCGCGATCCTTATCCCGCGCATTTTTTTTCGCAACTTCATCTCGTACGCGCCGGGCGCTCAGAGATTTTTAACGACGGAAATTACGACCCTCGTTTCTTTTTATTACGGTAACATTTTATCTGCTTTTTATTATCCGTGACTTTCATAACTATATGATAACGAATTCAGAATGCTGAAAGTAAAGAGTTGCGTAAGCATTTGCAGAGTTATTTTGTGGTAAAATAAATCTTGGATCTGAATGTTTCAAAGCAATTCGATGCTTCGTAAATACGATAACGACAAATAACATAACTTTTAATTGTTATAATAAATTTATACTTATTATAATCTGAACTGAATTACAAACGAATGAATCTATTGTCAAATGTTTTGGCACAAATCTAATTATCATACAGAACGATATGCCGTTTTTATGCACGTTTGCACGATAATTATACATACAATATATTCAATACAATAGATCATATAATAGACGTAGTGCGATATTACTACATATCGAGTGTTGATGCACGCGATGATTTTATCGAGATTCTATCACGCACGAACCTCACCGCGAATCCTCGGATCATTAAAACGCATGCTCGGCAGAAATTCTCTTATCGAGCCCAAGGATGTCAGGAACGGCTGCCAGATGAGTTTCATTCGCGAGGCATCTGGGTCAACCGCATTCGCGCAAGTGCACCGACGGCGCGCCCATTCCATTTCCACCTGTGAGCGTGCGTTCCAACGAGTTTCGTAGATGCTTGAAAGCCGACGACGGATTTATTCCGCCGTACGTGCAGCTTATTACGGAAAGGTAGCTTATCAATAACGTATAATTTGTTGGGAAAAAGAAAGAATCCACCGTATGAAATATTTTTTTTATGAATCAATGATTAATTGTTAATGTGACGTATTTCATTTTATTAATTTGAACAATTAATTTATTTCTTTATATTTATATATATATATATATATATATATATATATATATATATATATATTGTCGAAATTAAAGCATGAAGTTAATTTTATTTTTACATTAAATTTTTTATTGTTTTATTAAGCAAAGGTGCAATTAATTAATTGGCAATGATAAGATTGTTGTTTCGAATTGTCTTTCTCTCTCTCTCTAAGATTCTAAGGTATGTTATCTTAGAAATATTTGCAATTCTAATCTGTCCCTCTCGTTTCAATGTGCGCTCAGTCTAAAGGCAGTGAAGATCATTTGATCTCGGAAAACATTCGGCCGTCTGATTGTTGCCTTTTTTCTTTTTTTTCAACCGGTCCATTGTTTGGCTGAAAAGTGGGCCGTGGGTACGCCTCGATGAATTTTCGCATATTCATGAAGACGCGCGTATTGAGAAAGTAAAAACGCGCAGCTCGCGTTTTACGCGCAGCAACGGAAAATTTAATCTCCGCGGGCTTTCTCTCTGTTTTATTGCCCAAATAGAGATTTTCATGCATTTTACGCTGCAAGTGAAATCGCAATGTTGTCAAAGTAATCGATTATGTCTAGTACCGCGAGTAGATTACTGAGTGAAAGATGTCTAACACTTATTCATCTGAATACCGCTCGATTACTACTATCTAGTATTACAAGCCTCGCAAATAGGAAGCAATTACAAGTCTGAAGTGGAAGTTTTATGAAAGTCCAGACGTTTGTAATAGCGCGCGATGCATCGTGTTTTGCGTGTTGATCTCGATGTAATCCCGACTCGCCAAAGAGAGACTGACGCGCGATACGGCAGTATGCGGATCGAAACGATTTACCTCGATGTGAGAAACCGTGAAGAGGCGCGACCAAGAGTGCATCATATAAGCGGACTTAACTGCGCGATTTATTTTTATCATTATTACGACGCCTACTAGCATAGTTATTATAACAAAACGTTTTTGTGCTGCTAATTAGAGCTTATAATGACCGACAGCATATTCAAGTAAAAACGATAGTTATTGTACATTAGCCTTGATACTTGCGAAGTAACAGAATTCTTTAAAATTTTATTACCGCTTTAAATATACATATAGTATACGTTTATTAGTATTAGTAAATAGACTCGATACAATGATAATTCGATATTTATTATCTAAAGTCATTCTGAGGTTTCAGTGTAGAAGGACAAATAGAGCTGAATACATTATACCTCCCTTTTATTTCCAAACCGCAGAATTACATCTCACTTCTATCAGAATACAATCTCTCCAGCTCCGCTATTGATACATGGTAGTAGTGATCTAACAACTGAAAGATATCCACCGATTGCGGGATGCGTGTACACCGCGGTAAAGGATACGCGCAACTACTTTGTTCGCGAGAGATTTATCGATAAGTCTTCGTTCGTAGATGTTACATATATGCATGGTACACGAGATATTTATCAGCTGCTTAAGCTTCGGATAATCCTCTGTACGAGTCCTCCCTTATGGCAGATACCACGGTTGCCTATCACAATCAGGCGGCTTGTCACAGATATCAGCGGCAACGATTTGAGTAAACTGTCTCGATATCGGGTGGTCATCGCGGAACGCTAAAATCGATTTGGATCGGCGTTGTCGGCGAAGACCAAAGAAAATCGCTTAAGCCGCACGGCGGAAAAAACGAGGCATGGGAGATACACGTTCGATTTTTTAACACCATCACTTCGCGATACCCCGCAGTTCCCTGTCTCGCTGACCGTTGCGAAGCAGTGGTTCTTGAAGTTCTTGAACTTTGTAATCTGCGAAACTTCAAGGACTATCATCGATCACGATTTTAATTCAGTGCACAAAAATTTATATATTCGCGAAAATGTGAGTTTATTTTAATTTTTTTTTGTCTTTTCTTTCCCAGAAAATCATTTACTTTAGTATCTAAATTTAAATCGATGAATTGTAGAAATGTATTATTTATCTTTATGTAGATACGTTTTTAAATAATTAATTATGATCAATACAAGTTGAATATTATTACACAAGAATGATTCTTTATGTTTATTTATGTAAACAATTAATTTTGTAAAAATTTACATTTCGGAGTGCCAACTTCACCCTAGAAGTAGTGTGTATGTACACATATATCCGTAATCATACATTTAAAATTTTTATTTTTTTGAATCTAGAATAATGTAAGTATAATCATTTGTTAGATTCTTAAAAAGATGAAGAGCCACTGCTTTTGGTCGATCGTTTTCGTCTTGACGCTACCTGTGTTCGGCGTTATTACATAACAGTAAGTACCGTGTCCTTTAAGCGCCGTTTTGGACCGCCAAGAGTATTATCGATCGATTCGACACGCACCTGCCACATCGAGCGGAAAAGGAAACGTGGCGGCGAGCCAAGCGGAGCAAAGAATTGCCGAAATGTAGCGGAACGTCCGCGCCCAGTCGGAAACTCGAGATCGGATCGATATACTGTTATATTTGAGGGCTATCTCAAAGTCAAGCGAGTAAAGTCGATCGAGATATACATTTATTAATCTCCATCAGCTACTATGACTTCCAAGAGAAATAGTATATCGTATCTTTTTTTATTTCGTACTAGCAAGATTATAATTTTACTGTTAATTACTTTGACTGATTGTAAGTCTGTCTTGAAAAATAAGACAGAGATAAATTTCACTTTTGCTTATAATAAATTTAATAACAAAGCACTTAATATTTATCACAATTGTGGCAGTAAGGATTTCTTCTTGATATTATAGTCTTCGTATTCGTTTTCGTGCGAACGATCTGTTTAAAATAGTATACTTTGACGACTGCAGCGGGTTTATTTACGTCACAGTGGCTGCACCGAGGGGGATTAAATCGAGAAATACATGCAATGACCACGTCCATTCGGCTCTTCCGACGATGGAGTTACAACTGCCATAATGACTATTATTACGTTCACGCGACTCCGCTAATCGTGGCCGAAGCGAGAGGGTTACGGGAGTAAAGAAAGAGAGTTAAGGAAGCACGAAAAAGATCGCCACTGCGAAACTATAATTATGTGTATCGGATTTTACGATCATAACGGGGACGCAGTATGAGCCGCGCGGGCGCGCGTCGCGCATCTCGTCGATTATGGTACTCGCGATGCGACAACGGTAATAACGAACGCTAAATGAACGTCGTCGAAACGCGCGCAATGGACTCGAAATAGTTTCATTTCGAGTTCTCGGGAGCGTTTACGGCGGTCAGCTTTCATCGAGTCGTTCTAATTGGACTCTTCCCTTGCTCATCTCGACGTGACAACTCAGTTTCTCGTTTACTCCTTATTCATTTTAATAAAACATGCAAGCGTCGTTGAAGTCTCTCTCTTTTTTTTTCTTTATAGATGCGCTCTTTCGAGAGCTCTTTTTTTTATCTTAATTTTTATTCGCCTCTATACTGTGATCTTTTGAGATGAAGACAGTGCACAATGCACTGCGTGAATATTCACTTTTAATTTTAATTTTCGGCAAATAATTCTTTTTTAACAGAAAATTTCATTTCCAGAGTACGTAGTGGGGTAAGCTAGATGATGCCTAACGCAGTGATACTTATTCCGAAATAAAAGCGAGGCGGCATGACAATTTGGGCGGATATCTTATATTTCTCCGTCGCTTTTCTATTTCGCGCGTCTCGCGCGAAATCCCGCGCGGAATGTCTAGCGGTGGAAGTAACGCGAACGTATGTAGCCGGCGTGGCCGTTTCCGCATTCACGCCCGAGCAGACGGACCACTCCGGGCATGGACGAGCGAGCCCTCGGTATCCGATTACGTGTATATGAGTATCGGTACTACTCTCTTATGCCCGATGCTGATGCCACCGAGAGTATGCCTCGCTCGCGCATACCGGCGCGCGGAAGACGCCGGTACCTGTATTTACTGATTCCTCGCTGAAGTAGCGAGAGAAGAGGAGGGAAGGAAGGCGTCTTTTCGTCTCCCTTCAACGGCGCTGCGCATCGATATGCACGTTCTTGGGCCCTCGAGCGCCGTCGTTTGGCGAACGTTCTGTGAACGTCGCCGGGAATCGCGTGCGTGCGATTCGCTCGCATAATAGTGCAACGGCGATATCCTACGGAGTATCATACAGTGCCTAGAAATTCAATGCCCCTTCCTGGGATCTAGCCTGGCCCTTTCAGTCGCGCAGGATGCAGATGTAAAGACGCTTAACTAGGGTCTTTACGTGATACTTTTACTTATTCGGAGCGCACGGAGGGTATCGCGTGTCGCAAGCGTGGATATCGCTAGATTCTAATCGGATCTTTGATAAACGAAGGAGGGTACGATAAAGCAGTTGCAATATATTTAATAATCTTATGGTTAGCATCCAAATGGTCAGCATCTTCATACTTTATCCCATCAATCTTATTCACCTCGCTGGCAATCCGGTGTAAGAATAGATATCTAAAGTCTCAGCGTATCCTGGGCATATTTCAGCACGAAGCGGGTCCGAGGTGCCGACGGCATGCACTTCCGTTATATTCGCTCTCGCTTCCTCGGAAAGCGATTCTCGCGCGATTTCGGGTACCGTATTCCTCCGTTGTTATTGCGATAGTTTCACAGCGCCTTGGGAACGACGCTATCGTTCGTCACAACGGTTCGTACGCTCAACCATTTTAAAGGCGTTATTCGGAGTTACGCGCAAGTGAAACATTAAGATATATCTTTACGATTGACGATAAAAATAGCGGGGGCTCTTATTTTTATTAATTGCAGCGTTACACTTAAAGCGACATATATCTCTTCGCGTAAAACGACGTTTAATAGCGTATAACGCGTTTAATCTCTGGCATCGCGGCCGGCGCGAATATGTCGGCCACTCCACTTATCTACAGTTAAAATATTCGTCGCGCTCTATTGACACTTGCGTTCCATCTGAATACAAGTAGGCTGTACACGTGTGCGTATCTCGGTAATGACGGAAGACCGGGCGCCTCCGGACGGGGAGGAAGTGCGTTCTCGAGGAATCGCGTAGCGCACCTACGTACGGCGAGACTAGCGGCGAGCACAAGCCGGGCAAGGATTCTCTCGGTGGAAGGATGTGCCCGTTATGATGATTATCGTGCGTCTTGGACGTGGTTAATCCCGACGACACGGCGACGACGAGGACGCCCCTCGTAGTTCTTTCCACGGCCTCTATGCAAATTTTCTCATGCGCCGCGCTGACGCGCTATAATTCGCCCCTTTTTGCGGATACCGTTGAGAATCAGTACCGGATGAGTCTCTCGTCGGCTCGCCGGTGCATACCAGTGCATGCCGGTACACGCTATGCGTTAGGAACACCTTTTATAGACGCACCGAAAAAATACTTAGAGATCGTTCTCTATATATTTCACGTTATGTTTTTATAATACTATAATACGTTAGGTTTTTATAACTATATAATACGTCGGATAATACGTCGGAGTTTGAGAATCACTTAACGTATTACGAGCAGTTCGGAACCCGAGCGTGCAAGAACGTCCCGCAGACATAACGATTTACGGATTTACAGTTCCGAGAAACTAAGGATTTCATGCTCGAAGAGCGGTGCCAGAATTTAAGGCTGGCAATGAAATCTCGCAGAAACTATTGATCGAGTAGTCTGAAAAATTTGCAGAGATTAGACTTTAGCGTAAATATACACGAAATTTGCCGGCGCAATTCAAAGCAATAAGTATCTTCTCCGCGGCAAGGGGCAAATTTCGCTGATTGAAAGTCTGATCTATGGTCTGGCGAAGACGCGCACCGCAACCGCGAGTTCGCGAAGTCCCCGCGAAGTCCCGGACGAAATAAGTTTAACGGCTCACGGCGTTTCCTCATTCCTACTCGCGTTCCTCGCGGTATTACGTTCGGGTCGTTAAGTTCCCGCTGTCCGTTCGTTCGTTCGTTCGGGCTCGTGCCTCGTGTCTTTTCTTTCTTCTCCGCGGGCCGCGGGATCCGGGGCCCGCGCGAAAGAAAATGAACGAGCCGGAGAAAATCGATGGCTTAATGCGCAACGTGAGCGGACGAGGGACGGCTCGTTAAATTGACGTGCTTCTAGTCCGTCCCGCGATCGACCTGAAACTTTACGACCTATTCTCTCGCTTCTGACTTTTTCTAACTCGTTTCATCCTGTTTTGCGTTAGGACCTGCTACGTCTTACAGTCTTATGCGCTAGATCTCGGTTGCATCACTTCCGTTTATGCTTCTACTTTCTTGCTTTTTTACCGCGTAAAACGTTTTGTTCCATGCCGAAAGTGGACATTGATGGATAATTGGAAACTATTTTTTTATAACTTTTAATATGCTCTTCAACAAGAAGAAGCTTTTCAAAATATGAAAAAGTAATATTGCGAATGCCATTGAAGTATCGTGAGTAAAATAGTTTTATCGGTACTGTCGAAGTACCGTAACCGAAGTATCGATATTTTGATACTTACTCTCGAAGTATCGTAAATATCCTTAGTTCGGCCGCGACCTAACAGTCTCTCGGCGAATTGCTAGGTCGTACGTACAGTAAGAAATGAGTATCGCGAAGTCATAACGTAGCGGGAATTCGTATGATCTGGACCATTACACCGGAAATGTACCGCGGCTCATCGAGACGACCCGGGGTTATCGGATTACAAACTGCTCGATTCGAGAACACGGTATAATGATCCTTGACTAATTGCCATTTCGACTGCCAGACAATGAACTGCATCGTCAATTAGAGCGAACGGTGCGATCTCCAATCGTCCTGAGAATAGTGGATCACGCGTTTTTATATTGTATATCAAAAGAAAATTTTCTGCATCTGCCATATCTTCTTCAAACAAAGATGCGTCTGAATGTTTAACCCTAAATCCGGATTAGTTGAATTTCTTATCTATATACAGTTACAATTGTAACAAAAATAGCGAAATTACCTTAGTCATTGATTCCAAAGAGAAATAGTGTAATAGAAAATTATTCAATATTGAAAATTGAGATCAAGTCGAGTTAGATACAATTCGGTCGATGCGCTGTTCGGGTGTAGGTCACGAGGCTCGACGTAATATCGTCACAGTACACAATTCCATTTCGATTGCTATTTGCTCTTCGACCTCGCGGTCTCCTCGTGACCGACAAGACGAGCGTGTATACACACCTGTGCACACATGCGCGTGCCGCCGTGTAAATTCTTCGGCAAACACTTGCGGCGCGACCTCGCGCGATTGATTCCGCACGCGAGGCTGATTCTTCGGTGCAATCCTTTCGCATAATAGTGCCTGGCGAGTCGCTGGAAAGTTGGCACTCTTCGGTCTGCCCCACTAAATACGGCAACTGCAAAGGAGGACGTGGACACGAGAAGGGACTTAGTCAGGACGATGATCTTTGATGGAATGACAACCTCTTTTTACAAATTCTACGATTATTTATGGACAAATATAGGCAAATTGTGGACAATCAAATGCCATGTCAATTTTATAAAAATCCGCTTTTTGAAATACTAACTTCGCAGACTTCTCTTTTTCTCGCAGACCAATTTTTTCTTTGAATTAAAATGACTTAGAAAATACAGAGTATTATTATCANTGAAATTTTGATATTTATAAATTTAATTAATGTATTATATTAAATATTATTATATTTAATATAATACATTAATTAAATTTATAAATATCAAAATTTCATTGATAATAATACTCTGTATTTTCTAAGTCATTTTAATTCAAAGAAAAAATTGGTCTGCGAGAAAAAGAGAAGTCTGCGAAGTTAGTATTTCAAAA
>JAJVSH010000001.1:98048-432156 GCA_021460005.1 Tetramorium alpestre
AAATATAATTATTTAATTTAATTTATAAATGTAATTACTTTAATAATTATTTAATATAAATTATCTCAGTTTTCGCAGGGTTTCTTTGAGTTTGAGAACCACTTTTTAAAGCAGAAAAAACCTGACAGTGACTTTACTATCCGATCACTTATTTTACTTCCGTTACGCAATCGTCTTTTCTACGCACCGTTATTATCGGTGAACATATAGGAGCGATGGTCTTTCAGCGAGAAGAGACGGAAGAATAATCACGATTCATCGGACAGTTCCGGCGGTCGATGGCGTAACACAGTTTCCTCTTGCTGAAAGCTACCACGCTCGAGAAAGTCAGCAATCCCAATAGGTATAATTTCGGCGAGTTCAGATTCCGACGAGTGTAAAACAAAAATAATCTCTATTATCTATCTTTGCATCTTATTTCTGTTTCTCGCTAAATTCTTTTTATAATTGTGACATGAAATCAGAATCATGCTAGTTTTAATTTTCGTGAAAGATATGTCTATTTAATTCATGCTATCGGATATATTCACGCTGTTATCATCGACGTGGACAACGGGAACGGCCACGTTATCTCGAGGAGGTGAAATCGTGCGATCAAAAATTAATTAAAGAATTATTTAATTGATTCCATCTGACCCCGATTTCTCTCGCGGCGTCTGGTGCTATCGACACGCATGATTATTAATATTGCGACCTGCTATCGTGCGAACGTTCATTAAGGCCGCAACATACTACGCGTTAAGATCTCGTTGAAACCGCGTTAGAAATTAACGCTCGATAAGAAAGTGTACTCTTGGAATTTGTAATTATTAACAATATTATTGTAATTACGTTTACTTTTAGAATATATTTTGGTAGAAACTTCTACTAATTATACTGAAGAATAATTAGCAGAAACAGTAATAAATTATGCTAAATAGTAATAAATTATACTAAAGAAGAATCTAATTAAAAATAAATTTTTTTATCAGCGAATTTCACTCAAATCTTGAATAAATTAGTTATGCTTTTTTTTAATAAGTTGAGTTATTTTTATTTTCTGAATATACACCGCTTTGTACAAATTAATATTTATTGTAATATTTTTATTACTGTGACACTAAGTTTGCGCGTCAAAATTTTCTAACGTTTCAATCTCTCGATCGGAAAGTACAGCGTGATCCAGTGTTTGTAGTTGATTGTCGTAGAGCTGCTAGAGCATTCCCATCGTGATTACGAGAGCGAGTAGTCGAGTCGGTTTGATCGTCGGCTATCGGCGCGCTTGGAACGCAATAAAACCCGATCGCTTAAACCCGGCGGCTCACAGGTGGCACGATGATATTTCTAACATGTTTTCTAACGGATGCGTCGCAAGATTTTCCTTGCGTGACGCTTAACGTGAAACTCAGAGAGTTTGACTCACCGTAGAGACGGTCGTGTTCCATTCACGCTCCAGTTACGGCCCGGTCAAATATCTGCGTATTTCGATTGGAGTTCATACAAGTATCGCTGATTAGATTTTATTTTGCTAGGCGTAATTCTTGAAGAATCGTACCGCAAATAGATATTCGCGTTTCAATCACGGTTTAATTACATGTATGTTCTCGGATGTTGATTGATTAACAACATACGTACACTGTTTAATAGAAATAAATATTATTACTATAATTCTCATTCTAGTTCTGTCAAGTAATTTGTAATCAACTTTAATAGTAAATTAGCAGCAACGTTTGGTTCAAACAATATTTCTTTATGTCGAAATATCTCAGTTTCAAGATTATCTTTTTAAATTGAAGTTTTACGCGAGCGTACGTAATCGTAGCGTTAAGAAATGTTCCAGAAACATCATTATTCTCGTCGATTGATTTTATCTGTGAGATTTCTAATCGCGGCAAGCGTTTACGACGGTTTCGTCGGGAGAAATTTATTTTACGTATAATAAATATCCACATCAATAATACCGTCTCGGTTGATCGCTGATTTTTACACGCGCCATTGGACGTTCTAATTCGACGACAATTGGATCGAAGCACGCGACGAATCGCAATATAGGGATGTCATAATCGTCATATATAGAAAGTTGTCGATCAGGAAGCGAACGAGAAGCTGGATAACTGAAGCGAACCAGTTAGCTCTTTGAACTTTCAGATGAACTTTTCACACACTCAGGTTAAATCCGATTGATTTTTCTTGGTTACCTAAATGTCTCGCGAACTTGACTCTATCCTTCGAATTATTATTCGATTCCGAAGAGCTATTAGAAATGCTTTAATGATGTCGACATTTGCAAATGCAAATGCAAATGCATGTCGATACGAATTTATTCATAGACTCCTTGGTCTTCTCGAAGAATTGCGAGCGACGTAATCCTCGCACGCGATACGGCGGAATTTCGCGTTCGAGCGATCTATTTTAATTGGCGCGCGCGAGGGGACGACAAGCCGCTTCTTCCGTGACGCTTATCGTTAGTCGTTAAAACGTACACTCGATAATTGAAGTCGTCCCTTCGTTCCCATTCTAAACACGCTGCTTTTAATTACGCTTCCGGCACTCGTCCGTACCTCGTCTGTCGATACTCGATAACTGTCGGGCCGTCGAACCACTTTTTTCACCGTTAGTTCATAACGACAGCTTCTTTCACGATTTCAAGATGAATTTTTTTCTAGACATAGTTCTACGGTAAGGCAATACTTGTAACTTTTCAACTTTAGATGTCACGTCTCTTGATAGGCTTCAAATTAAGTCTTTCTTAAGAAAGATCTTTGAGAAAATATCGAGAATTAGATATAATTATTTATATTTTAATAATTAGAACATTCTAATGATTAAGATTAACATATGTAAATAATAAATTATGAAAATTCTCTGTTAAGTGTAAAGATATCAATGTTTCGCATATATTATCATATGTTTTATTTTTTTTCCATTACATTTCTCTTTTGAAATTCTCCGCGTAAGAACTTTGTCACCGTCGAGAAAATTAATGGGCATAGTTGTTACGGTGTTTAAACGATTGCCGACGATCATTATGAGCGAGAGCCGCGGGCAGTGTCGAATCGCGCGACAAGATGTTCCATTCGGATCGATCTTGCCGTCGCAACTTTCTACGGCGCGACACGCACCGCAACAACGGAATGCGCCTGCAGCGTTGTGCCGAACCCACCTACTTTCGATCTAAGGCACGTGAATTCGGCGGCTTCTGTGTACCTGTACACGGAGGTAAATTTCGGTCATCGAACACTTGGTAGGGGGACGGGAGCAATGATTCCTGCGGGGTTCCACTCTCACCGTGCCGATCTCGACGTTCCTCGAGGAGGACTTTCTTTTTCGCACGGATTCCGCGACCTGAATCCGCCCAACGAATCTCTTCTTTTCGTTTTTTTTTTCTTCCTTTTCTTTTCTCATGCCTTTATTTCACTCCCCGACACGCCGGTTCAAACGCGACGCGTCACTTCATTTTTGCACGATTAATTAAATTTGGAGCAACCTCGACTGCGACATCTCGTCCTCGTAACTGTACGCTTTGATCGATGAGGATAAGATTGTAATTTAGAAAGCGATTGATTTCTTTTGAAAAAAAGACCTTTGAATTTAATCTTTATTAAAAATCTTTAAGACATTTATACTTTCTGTCGCGTCACCATAAATAAATTTTTGAATTTTTCAGAGAAATTCTCATTTAAACGCGAGTGAGTCATACATATAAATGATGAAATAAAATTTTGATAAAAGTAGTGCCGCAAGAAATAAACACAACAGACCAAAAATCCACATTTCCTTTTCTCATAGTTCAGTCCCATTTTCATCGCTGCAGGAGGCAGTGCAGCGAGAGGGGAGAGCGCGAGAGATACCACGGGGATTACGGGCGAATTACGTTAACGGGCGGAAAAGCACTTTTTCATATATCTTCGTTCGTCGTTTGCATGCATGAAACGTGCGACGTGAACGCGCCCGCCGGACAGTCGGCCGGAAGGATCGACGTTACCGGAGGCGGCACCTACGGCGGCCAGTCACGACGTCGTCCTCCTCCCGGCTCGTGACACGTAAAGGGGCAATTACTAGCGCAGGATGCGTGGACACGCATTTCGCATGCAAACACGCCGCTGCCAGTAATTAAACGATCCTGGAGAGCATTCCGCGAGCGCCCTGGCCGGCCGTCGTCGTTTGCGTTACGACTCGTACTACACGATGACAAAGTTGCGCCTGAACGATTAATCAGGGGGATGCGACGATCCCCGCGCGTTTCGAGCTTAAATGTATGCGGGACGTGTCGATGCACTGGGGGGAATCTCGACGCGACGAGATTTAGCGGACGTGAGAAGTATTAAAAGTATGGAATCTTTAAATTGGAGACGTAAGATGCATGATAAATTATTATTAAATAAAATCTTGGAGAACCTCAATCTTTTAAAATTGTATGAATAAAAGAGAGAGAGAAAGAGAGAGAGAGAGAAATGTAAAAAGTGTCTCAGAAATGTAAATTTAGTATCTCAAGACACTAAATTTTGGTAATGCTATCTCCGATTTTTTGTCGCTTCCTCGCGCAGCTTCGTGTAAAGCACTTGGGATACAGCAATGTTATCGTTTGTCCAATTTCTTCTTCTCTCCTCTCAGTTCCGACCGCGTCCTCTTCGCTACCGCTCGATCTTCGTTTCTGAAGATACTTCGGGGTCCGTAATTACCGGATGCCTTTTGCGCCTATTTGGCCGGCGCACTCTGTAATCACGTACGCATTACGCCGGTACGATGATCGCGATCGCGAACGCGCGTATACGGCACCTGTGCGTCTTATCGCCGACAGATGGTCTAACGTTACGATTCCTGATTAATTAAAGCTCCCAAGAAGTCGACGGCGGGCAGCGCCGTGCCGCGCGCTCTTTAATGAGCTAAAGTACTGCTCGATATACCGATTCAGTAGCTATGACCACGTGCGATATATTACTCGCGCGCCTATGCCCGCTTAATAACTCGTCCTCTCTCTCACCCTGCATTCCTCTCCCTTTCTCCCTTCCTTCTTTTTTCTCTTTTCTCCCACTCCCCATCTCTCTCTCTCTCTCTCTCCATCTTTTTCTTCACGTCACTGTTTCACCCCACGTTTTCCTTCTCGCTTTACTCTTCGCTCGGCACGGCCTCGGCTCCCTCCTTCGCCTCTTCCCGACAAGGAAATCGCGAGAGGAGAGGGAACGGCATCCGAAGGATCTCAGCGTCAATTAAGCAAGAGTTGCGAGACAGGCCTAGACGTATATACCTACTCGCACAATCTGCATTTATCTCGGCGAGAGTTACAAGAGCCGTTTGCTATCTACCGCACCGTGATACGTACGGCAGGGAGTACGAAAAGTCAGACCGTGAGTTAGACCCGCTCGTGTTTCGCGCCCGCGAACTCGCCTCGTCCAACAGGAGTCACGGAAGAGCGAGCGAGCGAATGCAAGACTCGTTAATGCTCGCGGAGGAAAATTAGCCTCGCGGCACGAAAGTGTGACGTTTCGTTAGGAAATTCGTTGCTCTCATCGTGACCGCGCAATTAACACCTCAAGTAACTGCGACAGTGCATTATGATGCCGCAACACGCGGATTTCTGCGCTACACTGTTAAGAAACGATGAAGAATTGCGCCTGATGTTGCATTTCAGACAGAAACTTAACAATAAGTTAAAAATTACTTGCACACTGAATATATTAATATTAATAATAATAATAGTAATGGTTTATTGCAAGAGCAAAATATATTGTAAAATATATTATAGAAACTTGTAATATTTATGGATTGAGATTGTTAAAATTTTCCTCGTCACGAATAAATATGGAAAAACTATTAAACAAAATCGATATTATTTTACATATATTGATTAGCGAGACTTCGTTGTTGCATAATGAAAAATCACTCCGCTAAATATTTTCCACGCGGGGATTCCCGCATAAATCTTTCCGAGGCGTTATCCGTCCCGTGTAATTTACGCCGCGGATTCTGCGAACCGAAAAAGCTCGCTCCGCCGGTGTAAGCCGAGGGATGGTCGTATACCGGTTTCGATGCTCCGTACATCGAAGGGGGTGCGCTTGGGTCAGAGGTCACAGCCGAGTCGAAAGTCGACTTGCCGCTGCTCGGCGCGAGGCAATAGCGTTTCCACCCGCGCCCCCTGCGCGCCCATTGTGCGTTCCATCCGATCATTATTACCGCGATCGAACCGCGGATCTAGCCGGGCGGCGGAGACGCAGCTCGTTCGCTCGCTCGCGCTGATATATGGTACATCGGGGGTGAGATAATATCTGCGCGCGGGTTGCAAGTTGCGACCGGTCGTGGTTGCGGCGCGCCGTAGGATTTCCACGGCGGCGCGGCGGCGCAGCGCGTCGTAACGTTATTACTTTCGAGCAAAATGTGAAAGTTGGAACACGCCATTGTGTGCGCCCCGTCGCGGATTCAGACAGTAGGGCCCCCGTGGGTACACACGTGCCTTTGTTTCCCACCGCGAGCGGCGAATATCGCGATTTTTCGCCGGCTCCCCTTTCCTCCTTCGAGGAGATGGTGTTTCGCCATCGATCCGCTCGTTAAATCAATATCAGCGACGTGTCCAGGTACAAAACGTGCGCGCGAGCCACACTACGTAGAACATTGTGTGAATAATGTTGTTTGCTCGTGAATTTTTCGCGTCAAGAGCAAAATTGAAAGTTGAAAAATTGATAGTTTTTGCGCCATGATTCGTTGCAGAGCATTGTGTTACAATTTTATTATTTTTCTTTTTCCAGAATTTCGTAGAATATATAAAAATATATTTACTCTTCAATGTATGGCAGACGTGAAGAATATATTAATTACATTGTAAGCGAATAAAAAAAATCTTTGAATTGGTTATATAGTTCGTGATAGTTTAGATTATTGTTGGTTACCACGTATATTTTCTTATCTATCTAAATGTTGAAAATTGGCGTGTAGCACGCCTCGCAACTACGAAACCGACACGTTGATTCAACATTGTCGATTATCCGGTGGAACGTAGTATGCCGTTCAACGAGATTTCTCGACGGCGCGTTTGAGATATTTAGACCGGCTTTTATTACCGGGGTAAGCTCTCGTTGTTTCGCACACACTACAGTCAGTACCGGTTGTCCCTCCCGAGCCCGAGGGCGCAACGGTTAAATTCCAGCGGGCGTTCTCGCGTGGCGGAATGTCTCCCCGCGAGATCCCCGAGTAAAGGAAGAGCCTGGCTCCTTAACCGATCGAGGAGAAGATGGAGAACGCGAGAGGAAAAGGGAGATAGAGAGACTCGCCTGAGTGAGACCTTCCGGGAAATTGGATTGGCATTTTGTTCTTTACGAGCGTCCGCGGGGCCGCCATGGTTCTACAAGATAGAACGTTCCTGTCGGAAGACGGAGCACGCGGTTATACAGGATGGACACTGTTCTATGGATGACGGAACACATAGTTACATCGGTTTAAGCGGGAAAGTTCTATCCAACTTTCAATTTTATTTTGCTGAAATATTTAGTTGCGTAATTTTGTCGAAAAAAATTATAATTGAGATTTAATGAAGTTGTTGACGGGTGAAATGCTTTTTTTTTATTCAAAATTCAAGTATTTTGTTGTGTAATAATTATACAAGAACATAATTAACTGATGACTATTATCATTCCTGACCTGACTATTATGACTATTATCATTCTATTCTTTTCTAATTTTAGTTACTTATATCTTACTTTGTTAATACTATTCAATTCTCTCTCTATAGAAATGTTTTCTAGAAAGTCATATGCCACCTATGTTCAGTTACCACGTTATTTTTAGCCAGAGAAAATTATACCTGTTCATTGAGCAGATTGTTAGTATTAAATATTGTCGGAAGATGAAATGCGCGGTTAGACAAGAGGGAATATAGGAAGGACGGGTCGTAATACGGGATGAGACATTGCTATTGAAACGGAAGATACGTGCTCTTTCATTTCGTGAATCCAGGAACGTAATAACGGCCCTCGGTATCATTTCCGATCTAGCAAGCTCCCGAGCTTTATCTCGCATATCGATTCGAATCTCGGTCCAAATGCGCCGTACGCAGCGAATGATACTTCCGTTGTAAAGTACCGGAGCGAATCTCTAATGATAGGTCGCGAGCGCGGTTTTGCTTCTGACTCTTCCGTTAGTTAAACAAAACTCCGATATTGTGTGAATCGTATGAGAAAATGAGAGAGTGAGAAGGGGCGACAGAAACAGGAATCATCTCGTTTCTAAACGTCACAAACAACGCGGAAAAAAAAGAAGAAGAAAAAAAAAGGAAGAAACGAACCACCCAGCGACGCGCATTCGATCGGATCGGATCGTCGACTCGGGCGCTTGCGGATTTTTGCACGGCGCGTGCAGCAGGAAGCGCATGATTTGTGCCGACAATCGCGACACGTAGGCGTATGTATATCGTCCGGGAATACAGTCCGGGTTCGATTCGAGTTCCTCGAGATAGAGCCGGGGCTGCGCAGCTGCCTTGCCTGCCTGCTATCCTACATCCTAGCTCGCTCGCGCTCACGCCGAGCTATCGCGAACGAGAAGACGGCAGACGGAGAATCGTTCTTCCTATCCTTCCAAGTTCGATGACTCTCGGCGATGATCATCGCGAGGGGGCAAACGTCCTCCTTCCCCCTGCCCTCTCCCGTTCCCCGTTCTCTCTCTCTGCGCCTGGGTCTCTTCGCGCTTCGTCGCCCCCTGCGCTCCTTCTCTTCCTCCTTCTTCTGCTTTGTCCTCCTCCTTTTCCTCCCGATGTTGCCCTCTTCTTCTCTCTTCGTCTTCTCCCCGCGGGTACCCTACGCTCGAGTTATCATAACCGCCGCCATCCGTCATGCATCACTTGCCACTTTGTGCCCCAGAGAATCCTCTCGCCGCGGCACGACAATCGCGCGCGAATCCACTGGAGAATCGACGCCGGTGACGCCGAGCGAATAGCAAGATATCGTCAGGTGTTGTCGTCGAGATTTTTCTCTGCACGCAATTTTGCAATAAAAATGATTACCAAGGAAAAATCGGCTAGCTATATATTAACATTTATAAAAACTTTGATTATTTTTAGAATCGTTCTATTAAAATCGTACTTTACATTATAGTTTACATGTACGTGATATAATTTTGTGTACATTTATGTATATAATATCGATTTAAATTATCAAATTATGAAAGTTTTGCCATTTAATAAACTGCGATTCTGCAAGAAGCATTGCCGTAGAATAGTCTCGCATTAGATGCAATTAATATCCTGTTACACATTGATTACGATCATTTACGATAAAATTGCGCACGTATCAACATTTAAATGGTTGTAAACTGCGTGAATTTCAGGCCGCATTGTCGGAGGTGAAACTGTGAGAAACACGTTCAGTGTCTTTTTCTTTGATCCGACTACGATATCGATCAATCTGGTCCCCGTTGTTTCACCGCCGCATCGTGCGGAAGTGAAACGTGTTGCAGTCGGGCTTCCTATTTCAGAAAACGCAGATAAACACGCGTTAGCAGTATACTTACATAGGCATAAAAATATATAAGCTATCGAGGAACATCTAAGCCATCATTTGCACCTCGCGTTTATCGATCAATCGGTTGTTTCATCTTAACTGCGAGCTTCGATATTGGGCCCTTTCCACCGGCGGAAACCTGTATTTCAGATCGTCGCCTTTCGCGCGAAAGCCCGATATCGATGTCAGCATTATCCGTCTTGCGAGAGCGCAATTTCGCTCATTCACCTCGCGATTTTTTCGCGAATAATAAGTCGCGCGAGCGACGATTCGATCCCGATGCTTTATTTTCAATTCCTGATCGGGATGCGCGGTAGGAGCGCGAAGGAGGGAAACCCTAACCAGTTTTCCACGCGCCGTCGTTTCCACGCTGTTGAATACGAGATGCATTAACAGGGGCCGCCTTACTCGTTTTGCGCCGTTTACCTTAACGACGTCGACTTTTCTCCAGCGCTTTTCGCATCGCTCTTACTCAACCCGGGCTAGCGGTACTACCGGTCGATCGACACGGACGGGTCGCGTGTGCAGGTTGGGGCACCTGCTCCCGTACCGGTGGTGAATGGAAGAACTTACTTTAGAAAGACGCATCCCAGACGCGTCCTCTCTCTCTTTCACCTACGTTCTCGTTTTTTCTTTCTCTCTCTCTCTCTCTCTCTCTCTCTCTCTCCCCTATCCCGACACGACTGACACGAGGTTAAACCACGTCTAACTGTAAGATAATCGCCCTGCTCGTTCGGATCGTTCGGTCAACTCGCGTGCGTTTACTCTGCTCTTTTTCCGTCCTCCCTCCCATCTGTTTCCCGGGACCCCGTACACTCTTCGTTCATCAATGGCATCGCAAATCGTCATCCTTCGTCCGATAAGAGATGTTGGAAAGTTATTGGACACCGGCATTTTTTCCAAACACGATCGGAGGGAAGATGCACATTTTATACACTCTACCATATGTGGAGTTAATGGAATTTTATGCGAAGAATGCGATGTTTGTGCTCGCATTCTTATCTCGATAGCAAGAGGAAAATGCTTCCGCACAATCTTTATTCATGCGAGTAACTTTTCATTGATGAGATCATCGTGGATATAAAGTTGGCTCGTAAAATATACTTCTCGCCGAGAAAATATTAATTAGATACATCAGGCGTTAAAATATGAACGTGTTATTATGCAAAAGTGTAGTCTTATCGAAGAGCATTTAAAGCGGACTCCGCAACATATTTGCAAATTGATCACTCTCATTAACGTTTAATTGCACACTTAATCGTCTTATGCAAAGCGCGCACGAATTGGTATGCGAAAGCGTACTTTTGACGCAGGATGGTTCAAGGGAAATTGGAACTGATTTGCAAATTGATCCTCTTAATTGGCCATCAGATCGCTCTACAAAGTAGTTAAGCTTGGCTCAAAACACTGAATCAACATTTACATCTATTTATCATATTTCTTTACGTCTTACTTCTTTTTGTCCGTCCGCGTTACACAATTTCTTTTGTTTGTTATCGTTAGAATCGTTACATTATCATCTCTAATAATACTTTTTCAAATTTATTCCAATTATTATGTAATTAGCTATTATTTCTTTCTATGTATTCTTATTAAATTTCTACTTAATTAATATATTTCTGATCCCCGACGCAAGAAATATAGAACTCTTGTTGCTCTTTCAGAATCCACTTATAAACTTCCTGCGAACTGCATGATCTGTCTACCTGATTAGTTTATCTTTCTGAAAGTCATATTATACTTTAGAAACAGCGTAATTCTTATTGCTCTCATAAAAATTTCCGGATTTATGGCACATTCATCTTTACGGATCCAATTAGATCCCACAGTAACTTTCAATAGGATTTCAGGCGAACGTTGGATAATTGGTCCCGCTTTCTGATCCTTCCAGATGCAAGATGAATGGCGAATCGTGCGCACCATAGAGACGCCAGGTCGGCATAGAAATGGGCAACAACGGCAGCAGCTCTCATCAATATTGCGCGTCCAACGGGCCGTCGCAGGAGATTGCTGGACGCGGGTGGACGCAGTCCTTCCCCCGGGAGCTGGGGAGGCATCACCCTCAGCAGCCGACGGGACACAAGGTCCTGCCGGAGCCGCCCAATCAGCGGCTACGCGCCACTAATAATGGAAGCATCATTCACAACGGGGGAACCATAAGCGGCCGCAGGCCGCCGGCCCTCACGCTTCCGCACGACCTTAATAAGGTAAGGATTCGCGGCGGCTTTTCGATTCGTGCTGATGACGTGGCGTGCCATGCCATGCTCCTCGTGTGCCACACGATCGAATGCCGCACGATCTGTTACAGTCGCGGGTACCATTCGGCAAAGGCGTAGAAATTTATTTTGCCAGATATAGATTCTTATCTTTGCCAGTTGATAAGTTTCATTGCTAACAATAACGGATAAGGACATTGATGGAAATAATAAATTAGACAATACATTTTCAGTCAAATTCAATCGTGTCAGTTTTTGCTCAGTACACTGGAGTAAGACGTTATGCCTGACTTAATGATTGCCATAATCTTTAGCCATTCCACTTGAAATAAATCAAAGATTGAATAAAGTTCTGGTCGCGTTTCGCATAAGAAGTATATCGTCACGTTCATGTATGTTTGTTTCTAATCTATTTCGAGAGCGGAAAGTCGCCATCGGAACGCCTCCACGAAAAGATATGCCCGTGATACAAACTGCTTCAGTTCGGAGAACATATATATTTCGAAGTTGTTTGTCAGTAAATGCGCCCTTACGAGACAAATCGAACTGACCGGGCAGCAAAAAGCGAATCTGAAAAAAATAGAAGATGAAAAACATTTTCTTGCAAGGGAAAACGATTATAGACAAATATGAACAATTGGAATCTATATATGTATAATTTAAAGAAAAAACGGAGTTAATAATGATGATGGAATTTTTTTGTTTAATCTTTCATTCTGATTCGCCTCGGTTTAATTTTCTAATTTCGTGTCTACCCAGTTCTCCTTCTGTCTTCGTAGACGTTACATATGTTTCCGCCGTCTAGAGTTCTCACGCGGGGTAATGCACATCCGTGCAGAATTCGTAGTGCGTTCTTTTGGCCGGGTGCCATGTGTCGTAACCCGGTTAAGATTATTCCATAGAGCGGCTTTTTACCGCGAATTCACGAAATGTATCACGCGGCCTTCATCGAACGCTTTGTGCCGACGGTCGCACAGAGAGACGACAGTTTCTCATCCGCCCTCCTTTGTCACGGTGTCTCGTCCTCTATAGCGCTTATTACGCGCATCAGAAGGAAGTCGCGCACGCTTTGTAAATCAACAATATTCTAAGAATAAACGTAACACTTTACCGTTCTACCTTTATGTAATACTTAAAAGAAAAAAAATATTCTCTTAAACCGTTATGCATATAATAAGGATTTCATTAATGAGAACTCCTATTATGAGAGGTGGACGTAAATATTTTGCTCAGCTCGCACCAACAAGACGGTCGAGATTTAGATCGTTGTGAAAATAATTAAATAAAGCAAAGTGAATCAGGGATTTCAGTCAGAATTTTTAAATCCTGCTTGCTCTCGCCCTCCAGCAGGGAATATTTCGCAGCCGCAGCACCTCGGCATCAAATATCGGCGCGTCACGTAGCCGCAAGCTCGAGCACCATTGTTGCTTCTACGGGAACGGGACGAGATGCTGCGTGGAGAACGAGATGCAGGAGCTTAAGAGATTCGGCAGCGAGCCCGATCTACGATACTCTCCGATGGCGCGGGAGGCGGCGCGCTGCAACGGGAAGCAGCAGCAGCATCAGCACGCGATGGAGCACCGGCATTGCGGAAGCGGGCATTATCCCGAGCGAGAGTGTAGGGAGCGAGAGAGCCGGTACAGGGGCAAGAAGAAATACAAGGCACCGGCGCCGCCGCCAAACGGCGTCATTGACGGATCGTCCCCAGACTCTTACAGGTAGGAATGCTACAAATACTTCGAGTATCCCCTTTACTGTTATTTAATTTATAAACTGATAATCCTAAAAATTTTATTTCAATTAATATCTCTGTAAAGAGTTCTTTCTTAAGATTTGATAATTTTTTTCACCGGAAATATGAAAGTAATTTACAAACGTTGATCTCTCTTTATCAAGTATATAAATTGTAGTAACATTAAGAGAGAGCTTCTCATCTACATGCCAGTCTAAAGCATTCATGTTTCGATTTAGGAACATTGTTCCTAGATATGCCGAGTCTGGTCAGGATCGAGCGGGTGGTTGCCGCGGCGAAGAAGAGGTCCAACCGCCGCCGAGGCGGTCGCGTCTCTTCAAGACGCGAGCGGAGACGAAGCGAGCGCAGGTCAACTGGCTCTCCTCTTCCTCGTCGTCCCAGACACATGCTATCCCGGAACGATGTGAGAACGATGGCAGCGGGCTAGAGAACGATCGACGATGGCGGGGCGAGGACAGCCGTGCCGCCAACAAGGAAAACAGGCTTGCCTGGCGCGATCAGAGCAACCATCTCCATCAGGATCGTTGGTGTCGGGATGAGCACAGGCGTTCGCGAGTCTTTGACGGCAAGAACACGCTGCAGAGAAGCATGAGCAGCCCGGAGTTCCAAGCGGAATTGATGCAAGTAGCCAGGAAGGTGCGCAATAAGCTCAACTGCGGCGGCAGATCCTCTGTAGAGTCGGCGAACCTGGAACGCAACAGCGACGCTGATCGATGTACAAAAGAGTCAAAGATTGAAGAGGCGAAAAGGCCGGAAAAAAGATCAGCGAGGAACGAAGAAAGTTGTCCTGAAGAGCGCGTAATCGAGGAGAGGCGGCTAACTGATCGTTGTAATCGATCCGAAAATAAACACAATTCGTATGACGAGCGCAAGGGGAATACTCGTGATCCCGGAAGGACTAAAGACTACTTGGAGGAGAGGCAAGCGGAAGTTGTATCGGGCGGAAAGAGACGACTGGTCGAGAAATCGGCGATGTTCGATGAATTTTCCGCAATGCACCCGAAAGAACCTCTTCGAAAAGGTTCGAAGGATCGCCAAGACGCCGTGGGGCATTCCTCGGGAGAAAAGCTCTCGTCGGAGAAACAGCGAAGGGATCTTCTTGAAGACTATCAACGAGCGAAGAGTGTCGCGAAGAGCCGGAAGTATGAAAACGCGCCGGACTCGGGGAGAACCAGATCGGAGAGTCCGGTGAGGCCTTACATCAGGGTCACAGATCCTCGCGGGCAGGGTTCCGGGAGGGAAAGCACGCCAGAGCGAACGAGCGAGGCCAAAGAGAGAGAAAAGGAGAGAGATCCCGATCGTAGATGGCGGAAGAGCGACGTTAGGAATACTGATGGCGCGCCGGACGAGAAGAGATGGTCCTGCGAACCTGTTCCCGCGACGGTGGAGAAGAAAGATGCAAAATCCAAAGAGAAGCTCGCGAGAAAACCAGAAGCCAAGGAAGTCGTCCGCGAGAAAAATTGGCACGTGTAAGTTGCTCTCGCATCTCAGATCGATTTATCTCTCACTCGCGAGTCGCGGATGCATGCGCGTGCGTCGAGTGACTCCGGTAATTATTTCCTTATCAATGAACGTCTTTCGCATGCGCACGGATGCGTATAGACACGCAATTAGATTTCCGGAGACGATGAATAAGCGATGATTAATTAATACATTCGTTCGCGTGTAATCATCACACGTAATCATCACGCAGAGTTTGATATGTTCTCGGTCATTTATCTAGGTTGCCAGTGCCGGAGAAATCCGCACCGAAGACCTTCTACTTCGGCATGGACGAAGCATTATCGAATGAGTCGCGGAATTGTGTGGACCAGCACATGGAGCAAATCCAATCCAGGTTACAGGCCAGAGAGATCAATGGATCAATCGAATGCCACGATTACGCGGATGATGTGAGTAATACATTTCTTTTTTTAACACTTTTAAATAAAATTACACGATCATCGTTTGTCGTAATTCTTTATTTAAAAAAGAAGAATTTGAATATATATTTTAAATTTTAAACCAAATGATTTTCAGGGGAAAAGCGGAATCGAGGACATCTCATTGAAATTGCGACCTACGTTACCTAAGAAACAGCTAGAAATCCCGCGATTTTCACCATCAGCAGCGTGGAGATTATTGTCAGCGTTAGAAGCACCTGGACCAACTATGAGTACAGCGAGCGAGGAAGTTCCGGTAAACGCGTAAAAAATTAAAATATTGCAGATAATTAGCAAATAGCAAATGAAGAAATGAAAAATATTTGGAACACATCCAATTAAATTGTTATGTTATTTGGTATTAGGTGATGTTCGAGGAGCGTATCGAACGTCTGTCGAGGCCGCCTCCGCCACTGATTGCACTCGGTCCGCGAAGTTCGCACGATAAGTCTGGCGATTCCGGTATATCCGGGGATGCCGGCGCAGCCAACGACGATTCATTGGATATCAGCACCAACAACAACCGATTGAAGACACCGGCAACGAGACCGACGTGGACGCCGCAACAGGATTTAGGCGAGGAGTCCAGCAGTGACGCTGGGGTGGATTCGCCGCCGCCGATGCCGACTCCGGTGAAATTCCCTCCCAGGGCGCACGTGTTCTCGTTGTCGTTGCCGCGCGACGACAATCGTATGTACTTGTATAACCCGGATCTGAAGAATAAGGAGGGTTCGACTTTCAATTCGCTGCAAAAATTGAAGAGATCGGTGTCGGGTGCCCTCGGACTCGGACCGCTAGACTTGGAAAGGAAACGCACTCGTGACGTTCTCGACGATAATTGGCTGCTGTCAACAAGCGCTCCGACATCGTTGCAGCATACTCAGATCACGGATGCAACGCGATCCTCGCCACCCGGCTGGAAACCTGGCTTTGACGACGAAGATGATGATGAGGTTTTGGTAGAAGATCTGGACGATCGCGGTGACTTTCCCGTGATCATGAAGCCACCCTCCTTTTCATACTTGGCTTCCGGCGGTCATGTAATGTACTTGCCTGAATCGAATGACTCTCAATATCAACCGCAGAGTTTGAGTTATAGGAGCAACTTGATAACGGAAAGCGAAAAGAATTCCGGTAATAGTTCCGGATCAAAATTCCGCAAGAACGGTGTGGATGAATTTAGGAAACCGGGCAAGGAGATAGAAAAGACGAACAAACACCCCAAAGAATTAGTCGTTTTGAAAGAAAAGCCTTTTGCAAACGACGGAAAAGTGAATAGTAGATTTTCCAAATCGTGTGAGAATATTTCTGAGATGAAACAACGAAGTACTTCGCCCGTCGGTCAACAGAATTTGCAGGATGATAAGGAAATTGCTCCAGATGTCAAAACACCACTAAAGGGCAATTCGAAAGGCCGTAGATTCACATTCCAGAGTACTGTGCGGCAGATTGAGAGGCGTAGATTGGCAGAGAAGCTATCGCGGGAGGCGGAAGCCAAGGAAAAACAGAGGAAAGGCGAGCTGGAGGCGATGCGTAAGGTAGAAGAAGAATTTCAACGAAAACGAGCCAGAGAGAAGGCAAATATCAGGCAGCAACTTCGCTTGTATAGCATGGATGAAAACCTCAGGTAAACTTTTGAAATTAAATGCTTAAAACTTTTAAATTTAATTAGATTTTTTAAAATAAAATTTTGTATTTTATATTTTGTATTTTAGCTGCAAATAAAATGTTTAACTAAAATATTTATTATTCAAGCTTAGCTATAGATATGAAAAAGAAAAGAATATAATTGGTTTAATACTTGTTTTAAGATAGATGGACGTGGTTTAATTATTTTGAATAGTTGCAGTTTTCAAAGAATTATTATTCATTATTAACTGTAATCTGTTTCAATTATAGTAGCTTACCCACTGTGTGGGATAGCTCGCAGTTATCTCGCGCGGACCCGGACGGCGCGCCATCGTCATCCGCATCGTCACCCACGTCAGTCCCACCGGCGAAATTGACAACCGTACGAAAGAGCAGCGTCAGCAGCGATGAGTATTTGCGTAAAAGAGCNTCCAGCGTGGATTCTAGACAGCAACAGCAACAGCATCAGCAGCAACCAAGGGAGTACAAAGATTATCGGCCAAAGTATTACGACTGGGCGCCCACTGACTCATCGTCGCATTTGGAATATAAGCAGACTACGGTGCATCCTAAGGTGGTATGCGACATTCCCAAGAGTTCGCCCGTCTTTGTGGACGCCCATGCGAATGTCACCAAAACGGCGAATCTTAGCTCCACACCCAGATCCGACAATTACAGGTAAGCATAACAATAAATCGATTTTTAAATTGTAAATTTACGAAATACCTTCTTAATGAGTCCTATATGCTTTCTAAATTAAAAATTGAATTTCTATAACTTGTACTTTTTTAATTTATAATATGTATTTATATATTTCTTGAAATATGCAAACATTTTTCGCAACAATCTAAAAAATATTTTTATGCTAAAAAGAAGTTAATGAAGAAAATACTTATAAGTAAAGAAACAACAAACTTAAAACTGATTTTTAAAAGAATTCCGATAATTACATAAAATGCTTTATTCTTTATATTTATCACGCGATGTTCAACGGAAAGAAAGTGAGAAGTGAACGCGGTGTTTTCATACGTAGGCTCTGCAGAAGGATTAAGAAGGGTAAAGGTCTCCTCCGCCATGCAATACGTACATACAAAGTGTCTGTCATTCCGAAGAGTCTTTGAATTCACTTTCACTCACGTGCTCGCAGCCATTTTAAGCTCGCGTATAACAGTCCGCGATTGCGAGACGAAACCACTAATGGCGAATAATCTTCTAACGCATTACTTAACAGGAAAGATTTTGCTCATGGGGCCGTGGCGGCGAGATCCTCCTTAGCCAGCAGCGACAGTGAGCTATCGCAACCGAATACGAGACCGCATTCCAGGCAAGCCGTTAGCAAGAGCAAGCCCATACGGTCTAGGTACGTTCGATACAATCTGGTCCCCTTCCGCTTGAGATAACGATTTCCTGTCCCTTAGAATGTTTCCCGAAATAATAGCAAGTTTGATGGACACAAGACGCCTGAACGGAAGATCTTCGTAGATTCGAATGACGTTAATTTTTTTATACGTTCCGTATGCTGGAGTGCAAACAATAATTCAAAGATAAAATAATTTTCTTTCAAGTCAATTAAATAAAAGTCAAACATGACGGACAATAATTTTCCTTATAATTATTTCTAGAATTTTTCTACTTTAAAGTAAAAGAATTTAAAAAAATTATTTTACTCATTTTATAGATTTGCATTAATAGACGTTTTTTATTTCTTGCTTTCTTGAAAATTCAAAGATATGTCTGCGCACATACATACATACATACATACATACATACATACATACATACATACATACATACATATACATACATACATACTCAATCTTTTAGAATTACTTTTAAATATTTTGTATTTGGAGTTTCACATTTGTTTTTGTTCGCTCGTTCTTTTGTTGCTCGTTCCAGTATGCGTAAAATTCATAGGTATAATTCACTCAATAATACAATCGATATTTAATGTGGTAGCTTGTCTTGCACTTTATCGTTGCAAGTTAATGAATACGAGTATTAATGTTTGCTAGACATAGTAGTAATTAAATCTACTAATCGCACCCGTAGGTAAGAACTCGCGCGTAACGTGCGATTACTAATTTTTGGCTTTCTGATTTTTATCATGCGCAGGTTTTAAGGTGGGCGTAAGTAAGTAGTCTTAACACCTCTAGTCATCTAACAACGCTTCATTAAACCAAGCCAAGCAAATACGGTCGCGCTTCTAACTACGTATTGGGCGAGGATGGCACATAAGTGGCAAGCATCATGCGAGAACGGGTAAACCAACGCATCACAATTGTCGAACGCATTACGTACGTTTGAGAGAAAGATCGTTGCTGCGCGATACTGTGTCTTGGTTTATCTTGCGACGCGCTGAACGCCGGCCAACATTCTCCAACTCTTGCGCCTATATAAGGACTATGCTAATATTTTACTAGATCCTCAACTCGCCTAGGATAGGTGTTTGCCTTGGCGTTCAGCGCGTTGACAAATATAGCAGAGGCGTCACGTGTGCTCGACCAATAGCAAAATATTGATTCTCTACGAACGAAAGTGGTTTCCCTTCGAAAAAGAAGGCTGTCTCCATTAAAAAGTTCCATATCATAAAAACTGCTGTACCTTTTATATTGATGACTTTTATAAATTTATAGTTGCGTAGAAATAAGAAATTAAAATTTTTTAATATAAGGGTATATAATATTTTATTTAGGTTTAGCTTATAGTAAAATTATTCTTTTAAATTACTTATTGTTTAACGTTAATTTCTCGCAATGAACGATGATGAAACGCGTCGCTTTGTGACGCTCTCTGCTAATGCCAAAGTAGGAAGAATGAGGAGGGGGTGTCGAAATGGAGCGAAAAGAGTAAGAAACGATTAATCAGGTCGGCTAGCCCAACACGCAGCGAGGAAGCCGTTAGCACAGAGGATGAGATCCCGGTGGAGCCAGTCAAGCAGGAGCGAAACCCTATGAACGGCTTCATGTTGAACGGAGTGCAGCCTTTCGTGAGGGAGAAGAGCTATCGACCCATTTCTTTCAATCCCCAACCGCCTCCGCCTATTCCGAGTTAGAAGCCGTACTGCGCATCTTAAAGAGTACTTGTAGATGTTAACAAAATTGTGCAAAGAAAGAATCTGATGTATGTTATTCATATATTTTCTGGTGTACGCGAAATGTCGAATCTGGAGAGTTCATTTTGCACGCTCTCCCTCCCGAGAGATCTATCTGAACCAAAATAAAAATTACATAAAAACGATAATTTCGCGTACGTCAGCCCGCTAAATGTTATAAGCCGAAGGATTTTTATGAAACTTTACTGAACGGAGATTTTATACCGCAGCGTTTACAAAGAAGTAATTTTTTTTATATGACTTAGTGAATGTTCTCCAAGAGAACTCTATACTTTGCGAGCGCACATAAGGATCGCTGTAACAGCGCAATGATCATTTTTCGCGCAGCGTTTATGTACGTGAAAAACTAATGTCAAGTAATATCTTTATATGATGTGTAACAAGTAACACGATCTAACTCCTAACCAAATGTGTTCCGTACGACTCTCGGTACGTCCATCTACTATTTATGTTTGCCGTAAGTATATTAACAAAACAGAAGCGGAATCAAAGATCATAAGCTTATCGCGCGCGGCGCGTCATTTTATAGCTCAGTTGTAAAAGTTGCGTCGCGCGGAAAATACCAATAATACCGGGTGTATACATTTACTCAAACAGGTTTAGGGCAGTATCTTGTAATTATGTACAGGTAACAACCGCAGGCGACTGCAAATATTTGCTCACGTAATGTAATCAAACAAAAGATAATGTTGTTATTGACTGCGTGAATTTTTTCTTTTATCCTTGTCCCGCCATCTCCAACGAGTGAAGTTGCGAACGATGTTAAATGAAGTTTGCAACTTTCACATTGATATTTAGGAAAGTGTATTTAATGACTAATAGTCTCTTCTTGAGGCAAATTATTCTTAATTTCTGATTATAATTTTCAATATTTGTTTGCGCTTTATTTTTTTCTTTGCAATTTTTGATCTTTCTAGCATTCGAAATTATCTTGGAATCTAATTTATATGTAAAGTTATACATGCGACACGACAAAGGCGAATTTCAGATCGATCACGAACGGCCGCCATTTTTTCTCCCGTATTGTTCATGTATCTTGACTGGAATTCGGAGAAACGATAAGAAATGAGCTCGCCAAGTTTTCCAAGAAACGTCTTGCCATCGACGCCTTCTCTAACTAACATGTGTGTTCTTGTTGTACAATTTCTTGATAAAATTGTTTTACTTTATGCGCTCAGACAGTCAAATCTTTTGAACAACAAATTTTGTCGAAAGCGTTTGTTTCAAACTGTATCGGCAGAATACCAGCAGGAATATAATAAAATTTGCTAATTTTTAAATATAACGTTAATGAGTAAATTGTGAAATACAATATGATAATAAATTGATTGCAGAATCGGCCGTTTAGTAACGATTTACATAATATATTTTGTTTAAACGATTACAAAATGATAGATTCTGTTCAAATTTTACTGGCATTCTATCGTCAAATTATGTTTGCTAGCTCTGCTAGCAAAACGCGAGCTTAAAGAAGACAGTCTATATCAATCAACTGATAATATATTTAAAACTCCTAGCATGCTGCTAAAAATTTTGCTTTTTAAATTCACAGTTAACTCAGAGCGGTATTATTAAAATATTCTAGGTTATTAAAATATTCTTATATCGATAATTTATGGTGCTAAATGGCAAATAACATCATTATTATGACTCATCTCTGACATTGATATATGTTTTACTACAGACAAGTGCAATTTGAGTCAATATTGAACGAAAGCAGCAGCGATGAAGAAAACTTCGTCATAAATATTCCAACGTCGCAATCAAGCGTAACGGCACAGAGGCAGCAGAACGATGACGATTCTACCGTGCAAGGCGATAATTTTACAGATAGAGATGAGGCTCGTATCGTTGGAATTAATTTCAGAATGCTTAAAAAATATCTCAAAAATTTCTTTCCTCTCCATGTATTTCTTTGTTCAATTAACATCTGCCTTTTCTCCGTGTCAACAAAATACTATTATTATATGGGAAGCAGATAAAATTTCTTTAATGAAAAGAGCGGATTTGAGAATCTTAAAGAATCATCTGATATTGACGAATTTTATATAAATATAAGTTGCATCTTCGGCCTTCGCAGATCATTTTAGCGATGATCTGGTCGAGCAATCAATTGGGCGCGGCCTACTACAACATCCTCACGTCCGAGTTGTTCGTGATGGACGATACTTATGATGACGGGGTTCACTTTAACATCGCGAGGACCCTGTACAAGCAGTGCCGGCCGCGCCACGTCATCACGATCTCCGGCACGTCCGACGAGTTCCTCACGGCGATCGAGGCCCTGGTAAAGTCGGAAATGTCGGGCGATCGGAGCGGATTGAGCGGCGGCGCGGGCCCGACGCAGGTCTCGCTTAGGGTGATGCGGAAGAGGGAACACAGCTTCGACAGATGCTATCACAGGGTACGATGTCTCAAGCTGCAGTCCGAGCCGGCGAACGCCAACAACGTCGAGAGGCTCATCTTCCTGCAGGGCCTGTTGAACTTCAAATCGATCGTCATGATCCACGCGCTGGGCCTGCTCTTGATCTACATCGACCAGCATTGGAGCAATATCGCGCTGGATCCTTCCGGCAGGCCTGGCTTCGCGTCTCTCGCTAGCGTGACGTTGTGAGTCCCTCCAATCTCGCGATGGGATTAATATTTCAGACATGCTCTCCACTGATAGTAGTGGAGCTTAGTTTGCTGATAATCTCTCCGAGAATGTTGTATCGTATAAGAAAAGGATCCGAATTTTTGTGAGGCGTTTTGTGAATAATTTTTATTTATTAAATTCGCGAATATGTTTTTTTATGAATTCATTGCAACACCCATTTAGTTTTGTGAAAGAATCTTTATTAAATTTGCGAGTATATCTTCCATAAAATTATTACGATATAAGTTTAGATCTATTAGGCTGTCACGACAGACTTTTTTCTAGCTTTAATAGATGGATATTTTTAACAAATCGCGTTTTACCCAAGTATGGTCGTTTCTTTGTTGCACGCGGGATTTCGTAGACGTGACATCGTCATGATAGATGATGACACTTACGAGGCATTGAATATCGTGCATGCCAGGCATCATCCGAGCCTTTTCAAGTGTGGCGACGAGGCAGCGAAGAAGCAAAGTGGCAGCTTATTCATCCTTCTGAATCGTTGCCAGTCGCGACCTGGAGTGCAATTTTTGTGGCAAGTTGCGGCAGACATTATCTCCATTTTTTTAATATAACTATCATGACGTTATTATATTTCGAAGAGACTGCATTTTGCAGGAAAACGTTGCGGCATCCCACTCGAAATGTCCAAATTCTCAACGAAAGATTCGAAGTCATCGAATTCTGTTTAAATCCGGATAACCAGAGTATCGTGGAAAATTTGACATCGTGTTTGAAACAGGTTTATCGCTTGACTAACGTTATTCTGGATCGATATGTAGCGCAACAGGCTAAAGTTTCTGACTGGCGACGACTGCATAAGGTTTACTATGTTTCTCAGCTTTTATCGGGCAGCTAAATAATTTATTCGATGCCCATTACGCGCGCATTTTATATTCTATTTTGCATTTGACGCCACAGACGATTTCTTCTATAATTTATATCGCCGACATATGCGAGAAACATCGTGAGAAAGTAAAGCTGTTCCACATGATCGTTGGTAGTATCACGAAAGAAGTACGTTACGTCAAGTACTTTATCGAATACATAGTGGACTTCAATGCAAAAAGATCCGGGAACGATTTCATCGTACGCGCAAACGTGGATTCGCACCTGGACAGTTGTAAGCTGATCTCGAACTCCTTTATCTTTAGTTTTATGTAACGATAATGTAATTTTCGCGTTATCATTATGCGATAAACCGACTGTTCAATTGTTGTTGTGTCTCGGAATTCAGTACGCCATTTGAAAAGCACTTTGCCCGAGACCCTGACACGGATGGGAGCTGAAGATATGAAAAACTATGTTCCGGCCTCAGTGACGTCCTGCAAGATGGTATATATACCGAACATCGGGTATCTCTTAGCGATAACCGGATGGAACCCGTCGCCGGCCGAGGATGCCAATTTGGAAAACCTACAGTTTAAATTTGCCAGCAATAACATACGTTATTATAAGAGCCCTAGTGCTAAAGGTTTTATTCTCAATTTTTATTCTACATTTCTCATTTCTCTCATTTTTTTAATAATTTTTCTTTTGCATTCGTCTGAAATTAAAATCGATTTTTCAGAATTGGACGATACTATAGGAGATTTAATGCTGAAGATAAATAAGCGGGAGAGTTACATTATATTCAAACTTGTGAAGTATATAAATAAGCACGCTGCCTTGATATTCAAAGCGATTCAATTATGCGCCGAATTAGACACGTGAGTGGATCAAACATGTTATGAATTCTTCACAAAGAAAACAAACTGATATCAGTAAAAATAAGAGGCAAAGAAAATCAATTAAACAAAGAATTAAAAGAATTAAAATTGAGATAAAAAGGAGCTGCTCTGACTTCTTTAGAAGATTTATTTATAAGATGATATATTTTTTTTATCGGCGTCGTGCCGATCGTTACAGACTGCTGGCGTTTTACGTGGTTGCGCGAGAATACAATTACGTGAAACCGAACATGGTCGACCGGCAGATCATAGCGATAGAACAGGGTCGACATCCCTTACAGGAGTTTCTAACAACGTTTATTCCGAATGACACCTATTCCGGAGACGGGAAGAGCCTCGTGAAAATCCTGACCGGTCCGAACGCTTCCGGCAAGAGCACTTATCTCAAGCAAGTCGCGCTGATCGTGTTCATGGCTCACATCGGTTGCTTTGTGCCGGCCAAATCGGCCACTATAGGAATAGTGACTCACATCCTGACTCAGATCACGTCTGTGGACAGTATTGCTCTAAATACGAGCAGGTTTTTGCAAGATATGCGGCAGGTAAATAAATCACGTTTTCCAAGAGACACTCAGGGCTGTAATTGCAAATCTTGTACGAAATAAATTAATGAATTCCTACACAGAGACTTCATTATTCTCATTGCTCTTTTAGATAAACTCCGCTCTTTACGCGTCCACGCCGAATTCCATTGTCATTTTTGACGAGTTTGGAAACGGAACGTCCGAAGTGAGTGGCTTATCATTACTTGCGGCCGTATTGAACAATTTTGTCGAGCGAGGGGCCGACTGTCCGCATATTTTTGTAGCCACGCATATGCATCGAGTGATGAACATGTTACCGCAAAGTCCGCTAATCAAGGAGCAGGTAAGATACATTAATTTTTAGAGACATTTATTCGAGAGATTAAAGCGATTTCCTTGCATTGCTATTGTTCGTCTGATCGTTTATTTCTTATTTATTACAATTTCATTATTTATTGTACAGACTTTCGAATTTGTTACAAACGAGGACGGTTCCGTGGCATACCTTTATAGTTTAACTAGTGGACACGTGGGACGCAGCTTCGCACACGCTGCAGCACGAAGTGCGGGTCTGGATGAGAAAATTATTAAACGAGCGTTAGAGGTGAAGATTCTGCCTCGCATGTCTTTAAAACTATGCTTGTAAAAATCACATGAACAAATGTGAAATAAAACAATTTAATTGGACTGGTAAATAATACTGTAAATGATGATTGTAAGAATTTTAAAAATGAAGGGATTTTTGTAGGTGTACGAAAAATTTAAGGCCGGCGAGTTACCCCCACGATTACCCGAAGCCAAAGGCCAAGATATGTAAGAATCTTTGATAAAATTGATTACATTTATTTATAATACATATATCAGATTTATCATAATTATTAATAATAACTGTGTTCTTTATGTAATTGCAGGACGAAGTACATCATTGAGCGATTACTAAACTCAAAGAATTTGGATTTGAAAGAATTGAAGACGTTGGTCCGTCAAGCCACGGAATCGCTGCAAAGTTAGACAATAAAAGAAATTGAAATGAGAAAGAAAAGAGAAGATTTGATGTTAAATTCGTTGACTTCAGCCACGGAATCACGAGCTGTTGAAAATAAAAAGAAATATTGAAGTGAAAGAAAAAATAAGTTACTATATTTCGCACTTCAATGTATTAATATTAATATTTAATTATCAAAATATCAATATGCATATATCATATGTTTATTAAAATGTTTGATTATCAAAAGTATTTAGTTTTTCGAAAAAAAGAAAAAACAAATTCATCGTTAAATGATTTTCCTCTTCCATATCTTAAATCGGATTCAGATTAAACAAATGCGAATAAACAATTTGCCTCATCAAAATACAAATAATAATATTACTCGTGAATACTGAACAAGTTGATCATTTATTTGTTTGCGTATTTGTTTCCTTGATTTGGATTTTACTTTAAAAGTTAGAATTTAAATTCGGATTCATTAATTCAATCGGCAGAATTGCTTAAAACAAAACTTCTAACAATTGTCCCTAATCCACATGTTAAATAATAAAAGATAAGTTACATAATAATTCCATTCATGTCAATAAGTCATAATACAGCAATAACTTGATAAATTAATCCTTTATTAATATAATTAAAGTGGAAGTCCCTCTTCTACAATTTTCAAATATTCTCAATATTGATATTTTGCATAAAAAATATCACATTACAATTTGCAAAATTATATTCACGACATTGATCATCGCATTGAACTGTAAATGTAAAATGTAAAATAAAAAGTAGTATCCTAAAAATATTCAGTTTCGTTTTTTCAATTATAATAATAGAAGAGTTGACGATCGAGCAAAGCGCAGCGATTTATCACATGAGATAATCACGTAGTGTCTTTCTAGACGCACAGATGTCAGCACCAGTCACACTCGCGCCATCCATTCCGGCAACTTTGCGCCGGCAGATGTCGCGCACATCGGCGCGCGCCGGCCGGGAGCTGGCGCTCGCGATCCTTCCGTTGTCAATAACGGACACTGGCGGTGTATCCCGGTACGAAAAGCGAACCGAACGGCCGTCCCCTCGGACGCGCGTGATACCCGAAGATCCGAGCCGTGGAGTGCAATTCGGCTGGTGCGCGAACGCGCGGATCGTTGCTCGTGATCGTGTCTGAGTGCGTGTGCGCGGGCGCGCTCGTGTTTCGCTCGCGTTGCTGACCTCGTCGCCGACGACGGCGAGGACGAGTCCGCGGACGGGGACGGCGACGGCGACGGTGACGGTGACGACGCGAAACGTTCGGCCGGGAGAAGCGCGCTATCCGCGACGCACGGGCGTGCCTTGGAGCCGAGGGGAGAACTCGGTTCCCGAGAGAGCATCGAGGAGATCCGCGACGAGGAACGGCGTGGAAGAACGCGACGCGGGGGAGAGGAGAGCGGGCACTCCGGCGGCCGAAGAGGGAAGGAGACGCGGGACTTGGAAGTCCCGACCGGCCTCGCGCGAGTTTGAATGCGAACGCCTCTCTAACTGTCAACCGTCGTCGTTGTCGCGCGAGTCGCTCGCTTTCTCGCTCCCTCCCCCGATTCTCGAGAGAGCTCGCGCTCTCTCGCTCTCTCCCTCGTACACGCGCGCGCGCTCGCTCGCGTCGATTAATCGGCCGCGTGCGGAGCCCCCGCTGGCCGCGCTTAGTTAACGGACGAAGCCGGGCGCGTTTTATGGTGCCGTACGAGGTGCGCGGGACCGACTAAATGACCATGGATCACGGTGCGTGCAACATCGACGTCGGCTGCAGCATAAACATCCAGAGGACCGACGGT
Source organism: Tetramorium alpestre (assembly GCA_021460005.1). NCBI lineage: Eukaryota > Metazoa > Arthropoda > Insecta > Hymenoptera > Formicidae > Tetramorium > Tetramorium alpestre. The sequence goes on from JAJVSH010000001.1 coordinate 125,827, forward strand.
AAGTACGCGGGAGATATTATTATTATTATTATACGCGCCGAGCGCGCCGTTCCGTTTCTCGCTCGCCTTCTCTCCCTCTTTCTCTATCTCTCTCGCTCTTGTTTCTTTATTCCACCGCGAATTTCCGTCTCGCCTTTCCGCGTCTCCGCGCCTCTTCCATACTCGTCTACTCGCTATCGGTGTCTTCCTACGATCTTGCACTTCCCGTGCAATCAAGTTCAACCGTCTTCTCGTGAGGGATCGTTCGTCTTTCCCAGCCCGGTCGGCTTCTTTTGCCGTTGGTTTCGTCTTGCCGTTCGTTCTTTATTTCTCTTTCTCTCTTTCTATCTCTTTCCTTCTGTTCCGCGCCTTAATTTCTCCATTATCCACGTCTGACATTTCTTATTCTTGATCCCGCCATTGTCTCTCATCCGCTTTTTCTCCCTCTCTCTCTTTCTCCTTATCTCTGTCGCTTACCTGGCCTCGCTCGTGCGTCTCCGGGTTTTTCCGCGGCCGCGCTTGACACGCGGCGCGTACTCGCGCGCGGCCTGCGAGACGTGTGACGATCACGCGTGGGCCCTGGACCGAGCCTTGGATCGGATCCCGACCGGCCGGCCTCCGTGTGTGCCCGAACCCGCGTTCCCATATACGGGAAATTTCGTGCACGACCTTTCTTTCGCGGTTCGCGCTAGTTCTCCCCTTTGCGCCATATTTGTTTTCCTTTTTTTCTCCTCTTAGGATTTGGTCGTCTTCTTCGTCCTTTGCGGTACACGAGAAACGCAATGTTTACATATACATATATCTAATTGTTCAATGATTCTCGAAGAAATTTGAAGCGAGTAGTGCTCTAATTAAAATATCGACATAAAAAAAATGATTCTTTAAAGAGTTCAGAACACGTAGTTTTTTATTAAAATATTGAGATGAGAAAATGATGATTTTTTTAATTGTTCGTTTTAAGAAATCGATCGTTAATTTCTTTGCGTTAATTTGAGGTTTGCAAGCGGCTAGCAAAGTTCGATTTTTCATTTAGTCGAATTACTTTAATTTTAGTGAAATGTATTATTAACTAAAGTATTTTTATTTTACACATTAAACATCCATTGCACAGACACTTTGAGTCAAACATGACGAAAGAAAAAGTGACGAATTTTTAAATAATTTAAGATACATCGTTAAAATTTTGCGCGTCGCGAATTACTGGTGAACGCATATGACTTCAGTTTCTGAGAAATATAGTTGACACGCGTGAGATAAAATATCCGGGGTGACGATAACCGGACGTCTTCGTCGGCGACGTGTTTCCGAGGATATTCCGCCGGCGTGCCATCCGAATTCCTGCGAGCGGGCGTAATAACGGATGTTTCAAAGCCGTCGATCGAGTCGCAAGACTCGGTAACTTCCTTTCACCGCGCGTGTGTTGTTCCTGACATGTAGAACGAGACCGAAAATCTCGCGAGTTTCCAGCGCACGAGCGGAGTTGCGTTCTCGTTAACGTAATCGAAAGAGCGGAAGTCACGAAGACGCGGTTTAATTAATCTCCAAGGTACTAAGCTAAAACTGTTTGCCAATGTGCGAAAGAGTGGTTACAAAACGATCACGATTTTTTTCAAAGTTTTATTAAGTAAAATTAAACGAGTCAAAGTTTTATTAAATAAAATTGTTTATAGCTTACGAGCTTTAACTGCTAATTAGTTTAATGGAGTATCGGCAAAGTATCCCTGCAAGATTGTTTAGGAAGTCTTTAATAAATACGATCACTTTGCGACATTTTTCCCTTAACTTTTTGAGGACCGACTTTTTTCGTCGAGAGGAAAAAATTTGTTTCATTGAATTAATTATTAAATGTTTTCTTTTTACAAAATTCAAAAGTTTAATAAAATAAATGGCTCTTTAAAAAAATCATTGGTTCTCAAAGGATTAATTCAAGAATTAAATAATCAGATATCTCAAGTCTGTGAAGCACCCTAAAATGCGAATTGTCATGTGTAATTTTTGTAAGACGGACAAAAAATGATTATGGACAAATGTGGACAATTGAATGTCATCAATTTTTTAAATTTGCATTTCGAGGTGTCAACTTTACAGATACCTAAAGTATATTATAGAATAGATATTATTTGAATTGAGAGTGGTTTAAAGTCGCTCTAATATTTCAATAGTTTCACAATCATAAAACGTTTAGGGAGAAAGAAATTGTACAAGACGTATTTGCTCTCCTTTCTTGAAGCTTAATCAAAGATGAAATCTTGTGTTCGTGATCGCGAACTTCCGGCACGAACTTGACGTTATTGTACGCGTATGAGTAGAAATGTTAGATCCAAAATTGACGTCAGTGATGTGTCTATGCTTTCTATCGATCTCGCTATTGTTTATACACATATATATGTGACGATATCGATTATTCGGCATACGGTACATGCCGACGGAATATAATCATGTAAATTGCTAACTACGATTTCTATGTAGGTGTAACTCTTTAACACTAGAAGTACTTGAATACGGTCATTTCTCACAGTTTCTATTTTTTAGATTAATATCCTACTTTTCGTGTAAAAAAATACAATTATTAAATTTTATAACTTTAGACTAAAGGAAATGATTAATAAAAAGTTATACAATTTCAGAATTCTATCTTTTACACAGGAAATAGAGTTTAATCTAAAAATAAAAATAATCACAAACCACACGCTCGATATTTTTCATTGTTAAAGATTGCTGTATAGGTGTAACGTAAAATACGTTTTGCGTTTATATTTCTGACCTTAATTTTGATTTACTTTTCCAATAGATTAATATCGCTATGATGGAAAGAACTAAATTTAATTTAGGCAGTTAGCCAGGACGTGTTTTTTAATGCCTCCTACATCTCTTGCGTGCCAAAGTAATTTTAAGAAATAAATATAACTAATCGAGAACTGCAGAAATAAAAAAAAATAGATCGCGAGCTATAATCATTGAAAGAACACATGTACGATCGTCGTAAATCTATCCTGATAAAATTGCTACCCCTGTCGGTCTCCGTTTTCGTAAATTCTTGAAAATATCTCCAAGTCTATGTGCAAGTCCTCAAAAGTCGGGAAGCTCATTCGTTCTCGGAGAAAGAGATAGGAGCGCATTGGGTGGATATATCTTGCGATATTTAATTCAGCGTGTGAGCCACGACCGCGCTGGGTTCCATCAACTATAGACGAGGCCGGGCACGAAGTTTTCGCTCGGTGCAGTCTGCACTTCGGATGCACACTCGTCGGCTGCTCACCGTTACGTTCGTTCGCGAGGCGGCACGTTGCGGTAGGAGCGAGCGAGCGAGCGGCGCGTTAGGGGAGACTGGCATAATTGATCCGGCGGAACACGACTACCAGACACAATACTCACTTTTCGAGCCATGCGAAAATATTCCGCATAAATGGACTAGACAGCAAGCCACTCGCCGAGTCGAGCTCTTGAATGCTTATCAGGGCATTCATAATTCGCGAGAGATTCTTAAACTCGGTGACTTTATATCTCTTCATATCTCTATATTTCCCCAGAGCATTAAACATATATATTTCTTTTTTTTACAAATGAAAATGCATTTGAAATTTGAAATTCTTTGAATACAAATAGATAATATAACTCGGCTTGATAAGCAAAAAAGGAAGAAAATATATTCTTTTATTTACNTAAGGATTGATAAAAGGAATTATATTTTTAAAAAAATTATAATTTATAAAAATTCTAAAATTGAAACACATTTATTTATAATACTCCAAGGATGGAAATTTAAATTATCGTGTTTGCAAATTTTCTCATATTCTTTCTTTACAGCTTTTGTTATGACAATTTAATATTTATTTAGTCGAGATTGCTTTTGTAGGATATAATAGAGAATTCATAATTTAGTATGAAATTTAATTTATTATTCATTTTATTATTCATGTTATTTAGAAGAGATTTATAGCCGTGAGACGCAGATTTATTAATCAGGATTTAATCTCACAGGTAGAGGCCGTTGGGATACTACTCCATTATTTAGCACGAAATTTTATTAATTATTCTGTGTATTCGTATCGTGTAGGCGGCAAACGTGAAGCCTGCATTTCGTCCGTTGAATGCTTACCGGGGCATTCATAATTCGCCGAGGTTCTTAAAGACCGCGCGGGAATTGCGTTATTGTTAACCACTTTACGTTGCGGCACGCATGGGAAAAAAAAATATCATTGCGCTTTCGAGCGTTAATCCTTTTCGCACAGTGTTTCCCAACCGTCGTATTGCGATGTGAACGATTCCGGATGCGCCGCGAGAAAGATTTTGATAAATGTACATTGAAAATTCAAGATAACGTAAAAAGGCAATGTGGATGAAAATGAAATATTTTCCTATTTATCAAGAGTTTGTGCCAACGCGTGAAATGAGCATTATCCTCAGTAGCATCTATTACGGCGAGTTAAGGCATTCCGCCGTGGATTACACGCGTTATCTTGAGTTACTGTTCTGACGGTGCTCGGAGTTATCGTGTAAATAATCTTAAAGCTGTCATCATTATTAAATATTACAACTTTGGAACTGAAAAGGAAGCAGCATTATATTCACAAGCGGAGATTCGCAATCCCGATATGCAGTCTTTCTCTCGATGGGCTAAAATTTTTGCAATTCATAATCCTCTAGGCGCAAAATTTAGTCCCGTCGCAAAATTTCGTATTCAGGTTTTCGCGTTGTCACGTATACACGAGTCACGCCGGGTTTCGGTGGCGCACACCTGGTCCGCCACAGAAATATGATCGCGTGAATCAGACCCTTCGGACACTTCAGTCGTTCACATTGCAAATGCGGATCGATATTAGCTGTGGGTGCTTCGTTGGACAGCCTCCCACACAATATATAGAGCAGCTCTCGAGAGGCTAGCTTTTTGCAAGCGCAAGCAAATTCGTGGCATTTCCCTTCTCCGCTGCGATGGTCCTTAATGTTATTAATTCTTGGATAGATGCTGACTGTCAGATGCAAAACTCGCCAAGACGCCACATATCGATCTCTAAATTTCGCCCGAATAATTCAGAGGCGTTTGGAAGACTGTCATGCTTTATAACGAATTTAGAGTTAACTTTTTCTTCGCAAAAATAGACTAAGAAATCCGTGTATATTTTCGTGTAACTTTTCATCGTCAGTAATTGTTGCAAGTAATTTCATTATTAGCAATTTTAAGTTTTCTAGCAGAAAAAATTCAATAATAGTCTCGTTGAACTGACTTGAAGTTTATCTGAAATTCAGGAATTTTGTTATTCAATTATTCAGACGACAGGAAATTAATTTTTGTTTAATATTTAAGAGAAAATTAGATTTGCCTGTCTTACATATAATTACATCGGACTGTTTTAATTTTAGAAAATGAGACATGAGATGATGAGACACTGTCGATCGAACGTCGTATTATTTCATCGATGATGCGATTTATAATTCGTTCTATTGCTCATCACGCGATCGTAGCTGGGAACTACGATTATTTCTACATGCACGCCGCGCACTTTGCACAATATTAGTCCGCCAACGCGGAATATTTCTAAGGCTTCCACCCGTCCTTGGGATTCAAATCGTCGACGGGCTTTGTCACTATCTATTGGTTCGCCACAATAGTGATCCGCTGACATTTGGATGTTCAAATGTATCTATACATGAAACTGCATTTCGAATAATTTATGTATCGAAAGTAGGGTATATAAATTCCAATGTTCTGTCTAGTGGTCGGAAGTTCATTCATTCCGGTGTTTACCTTGCAATGTAATTTACAACAATTTGCAGTAATTCTTTGTGACATTTCTCAATTGCCGTTGTCACGTCAGAAAATTCTCTTACGGTTCATGAAAGCCTAAAAAGAAATCGGTACAATTGTATGATTAAAGGGCGCCGTGTCACCGGAATCGCGTGTCTTTAGTCGCGTACACATTTGCGAAATTTAAGATGCGAGTATTCTGGTATTGTCACGATCGCGTGTGAACAGGAAATTCTACGATGGGAACCAATCGACTTCCGGCTGACCGTGTGTGCAGATCGAAATTGAATTACGAGCGTCGCATCGGCGCGAGCTTTCGTGGCCGAGTGCTCTGGAATTAAAGGGAATAGCGCGTTCCGCGATGTTTGTTCCGTATAAATTTCTGCCCATACTGGGAATAAGTCAGTCAATATTTACGTAATAACAGTTTTTATCTCCTCTTCTCTGCCGTTCTTCAGTATAACAGCTCAACACTGTACGTTCTCCTACATGCTAAAATACAAAAGTTCGCGAACTTTAATTCACTTATCCGCGATCGAATCATTTTGTATAATTATTAAAAAAAAAGATTTCCAAAATTGCGTGCTTTCAAATAAGGAAAACAAGTGAGAATTATTTTAGAATGGTACATAGCAAATTGATAGCTTGATTGTATAATCAATCTTTCCTTAGCGAAAGTCTCGAAAAAGGTCATTGTCCCTCGCAGAGTTTGCAACTTTATAGTACAGTACTTATCTATAGTAATTGAAATGCTACAATATTTAAGTTTGTTAATTGAAGAGATACTTTAGTTACATTAATTTACTGATATTTCCTTACTCTGGCTTATATTTGCGATGTATCTAGTTTATATTTACTCTAGTTTATATTTAATTGCGGAAAGAATTTAGGATTAACGGTATTTTTCTTCACTTGAATATATCGAGACTGTCCGGTATGTTTCTTTTCCAAACCAGAGTGCACACAGCTCCACTCTTTTATAAGACAATCGGTATGGTTTTTATTAACGCGTTCTCTCCGTCGTTGAATGAGTCAGAGTCAGTCGCCAAGAAAGGCGAGGGTTTGCCAACAGCCGGTTACACGCACACACGTGCGCCATTCGTGCATAGTCTACGGTGTTAGTGCGTGTTCAAGTTTTCACCCGCGGCCGAAGCACCAAATCAGTCACTTTGTAATTATCGATTGTAATTGCAGCCCGAAACACTTTACGCCACCGGAAGCGCATCGATCATCTGCTTATCGCCGACCGCGCCGCTTATCTACGCTCGCCCTAAGTGCACGGTACGCGCCTCTCTCCTCGTTTCCTACGCAGTGAATAACTGTCTACATGTGTATTTTCCACGCGAGAATTCATTTTCATATCTCACAATCATAATTTATAATTAATCGCAATTATGCAATAGAAGAAAAATTGAATCACGCGAGTGTGTAACGTAACTTTTTTTCATAGCTCTTTTTCGCAGCTTCTCGTTTAATTCGGTCTCTGAAGAAGTTATTCGAGGTTGCGGGCAATTTCCGGCACTTTGACAGATATACTCGCCAAGTTTCGATTCGACCTTCTCCAATTGGAGGGCAATTCGTTACGTCACCGTGCGATCGCTGCTGAATGGGTGCCATTGAGGTCTGCGGTAACGAACGTTTTGGTTCGTTAGCGAACTCACCGGCGGGCCGATTAATTCGCGAGAATTTCTGACACAATTGCCGTAACGCTGCGCGAGTTTTTCACGGACGGCAACGCGCTCTCACGCATAACGCGCACAGATCGTCCTCGATATAACGCAGGTCGCCGCGAATTCCGCGAGAAATGTTCTGAAACGGGGAATGAGAGACGCATATTCGCGTGTAACAGTTTTTACGCAGCATGATCAGCGAAACGCGTCGTTGGAGTGCAATTGCATCATTACTTTGTTACGAGAACTGAATGGAGAGCATTGTTACGAGAAGTAAATCACATAGCAGGAAGCAGATATTATATTTATATGGAGCATTTGATCTTTTATCGTTAAGCGAAAGTAGCAGCTTCCAAAATCTGTTTTAGTTTTCTCTCATCTATGAGCTCATTAGCAAGAATTGGATCGTACTTGAAATATACTTGGAATGTATTTAGATATTAGAGATATATTTAAATTTTTAGGTTGTCTGAATATTAAAGAAACAAACTTTTTATTTTTTTTGTTTTTATTTTTGTAAAATTATATTATTTATTTCTCTCTTAACATGCTGTTGCTATGTAAAATTAAGATTATATTTTGCAAACCGTTGTAGAAGTCTCAATTTGTTATTTTCAAACTCTGACGCCGAGGTATATGACTCGACGAGGTAATCGATGTGACGACGAAAACTATACTCGTATTGTTCGGAAACGTACGAAGGCCTCTTCCGTTCGTTCGCATTCAAAATGTCAATCGGCCGAGTTGCGCCTAGCCGCATAACGCGCCGCGTTTACTATTGTCCATATTTAAAGCATCTGGCCTTCGCGACCTAAAAAAAAAAAACCCCCGGTATTGCACGTGCAGTCTGCTAATGATCTGGAAAACGCGCGTATTGGCTGCGTCTCTTTTTGCGCGCATTAAGAGAAATAAATAGCGAGTGCTATTTGTCGCGTGATTCAGCACTCATTGCCAGACAAATGATACTTTGATTCAGACCTATTGCGTGTCAGTGGATCTTTGATAGTTTGTCTATTTTTATTTATTTTATATTTTATATCACCTATCGGATTGATGACATCAAGAATTTTGAATCTCAAGGATTTTAAGATTGAGAGGTTTTATCCGTACAGAGAGATGCAGATCTCGCGCGTTATCCGCGGGCTGCTTTTGATAACCAGCGTCACGCGTTCTAATGTGCTCCGTTGCAATTTCCTTCATCCCGCGCATTAACGGGCATTCACGGACAACGCGCGTCTATTTTTGTCCGCGCTCTATTTCGGCCGCGGTATCTGGAGCTTGGTGTGAGCGACAGTGGACAGATATTCAAGTAGATGCACTTAAGACGCCTGCACCGTAGGCTGAGAGTAGTGCGCCACGCGTAACAGGACGCGCATGTTTGATTAGCAAGTGGGGCACGTTCGTCAATTACGCTCCGCACGACGGCGTTATTAATTGCATCGCGCCAAACGATGATAATAAGCGCGCGATGATCGCACGTCAAGTATAACGCGTTACACTTGGTCGATTTTTGAGAATTTAGATTTTTTTCGCAAATTGTACGATTTTAGGAATTCTCGAAATCGTGGAATGAAATTCTTAGAATTTCTAAAGTAATTGGAATTTTAGTGCAATCTTCTTGATTAATATATTTTCTTGATATTTTGTTCATTTTTGAGATCACTGATATTCACGATTTAAAATTGTGGTTTTTGAAGTTGGCGCCCCGAAATGCGAATTTTCACAAAATTGAATAAGACATTTGATTGTCCATAATCTTTTTTTCGTTCACCTTGCAAAAAGAATTAAAAATACCACAAATCTTCAAAATTGAGTATCACGAATAATTCGAAGCATACAATTTGCGATGCGTATAATATAATAATGCAACTTATTGATGCGATCCAGCACATTGAACGTGATGCGGTATTGCGGTGCAACAAGTGGCTGACGCATTACATTCTGCGTGTAATCCCACTGTGTATTACACAGAACGCCCGCACAAATAATCTCGATATTCTCAACTGACGTGGAGAAACCGGAGTAAAAGGATCGATGACTAATTTCATCGACATATCCCGGTCACCGCGATTAATCTCATATCTAGATCTCCACATTCTGGCAAGTTAGCGGAAGGTATTGGAAAGGAACATGTAATTTCGTCTTTCAAACGAATTATCGCATTGAATCGCGTACAATGATGTAAGTTTAGCTTGAGAAATTCAGATTAATCAGATTAATAGAATATTCATTCGTCCTGAATTCTATTATATTAATCGAACATTTTGACGAAATCTTGCATTTCTAAATTGATAATATAGTACGGAAAATTAACAGATTATATAATATGAGAAAAGAACATTTTGACAAAAGCCTGATTTATTTATTCTTCATTTAATTAATACTATATATTTAGAAAAAAATTTTTTGTAAAACTGAATACAGTGTTATGCTTTTCCATGCCTAATGAAAAATCCGATACGCAGGAATGCGTCACGCTGCTTAAAGTACAAGATCCTTCTTGTGTCTCCCTACCGTGTACGTAGTCGATGATAAAAAAAAAAGGTGCAGAGAGACTTGTATAGTCCTTGCCCGAAAGCGCACCGCGAGTCGTCGAGAGTCGGACGCACGTGGGCGCTGCAACCTTATAAGGACGTCCATAAGGAGCCTCTCTCAGCTCACCAAACCTCACCTTGTCTTATCTTATCTTACGTCATTTGCCGTCCCCGTCCGTCGAGTGCTCCAGTGTCTTGCATCCCCACGAAATCCATTCGCTTACTCGCCTGCTCGCGCGCACTCCTGCGTGTAGCCCAAATTCCACTTTCCCTTGTTGCCACAGCGTTGCTACAGTCCTCTTCGCGAATATACGCTTAAAAAAAAAATCCGCGTTTATCGCTTTTGAAGGATACGTTTAAGTCTAAAGTGAAGTTTTATGCAAAGATGTGCAATCCTTTACGTGTTTTCTAATAAATATTTGTGAAGACTTTCATTACAAGCATAATGAATACTGTTGTATTTTTAAGTTTTTCTCTTCTTTTCTCTTTGAAATGTTTTTTTGTCCATTGCATTCTTTAGTGTTATATAATATTTATAATATATATACAATTTTACTTTTACTTGAGGATTTCACCTAGGTGTGCTATGCGATATTGTGTCATGTATTATTGAATTTATAGATCCGTGTTTTAACAATTTCGAGATTTTAACGAGGTTTAATACAAGAGACGATTTGGTTTCCATTTACTTAAACACATCTTACGCGCCCACGCGTATTTTGATCTCTTATAGTCTCCGAAGAGGGAAGGGAATTGGCGAAGAAAATTTGTGTTTCGCGAAATGAAACTGGAACGATTGCGAGTGATAGAAAATAAATCGGAGGCGCCACATAATATCTTTTCAGTCTCGTTGCCGTAAAGCAAACGATAAGAAGAAGCGAAACGTCAAAATGTCGTCATTCACAGATGATGAAAATTGTATAAACGCTCGCGTGACATCGTCGCCAGTAAATGGCAAAAGATAGACGTGTGTATCGATTTCTCGTTTATATCGCACGCATATCGATTTTCAACGAACTGCAATTACCGAACGGGAAATTCTCCGTAACGGAAACTCGCCGACGCAAGCTGGCATCGCTCGGATCTCGTTCGATTTTTCGCTGGAATTTCAATTGCCGTTTTACATATCTTATCAAGAGTAAGAATTTTTATTTAACTTAGACAGTTTTTATTTAAGAAATTTTATGACATTGTTTAACCGGAAGACAAATTTAATACGGGACTAAATGTGGGATGCACATATTAAGCGTGCGTTATTTTATTTCCTTTGAGATAAAGTCTGTATTCCAAGAATTTTCCAAGAATGAAAAATCTTGTACGATGAATAAAACGTTTAAAGAAAATTGCTAGAGACATTATAACGCGCCGCCATAGATCACTGCACGTAACATGAGAAGGATAAAAAAATTCTATTTAATTAAAAAAAATGTTTATTTAAGAAATTTTATTATGACATTGTTTGAACGGAAGATAAAGTTTAAAGCGAGTTTAAATTTATGGGATGCGCATACCGAGCATGTCATTTTATTTTATCCTTTGGGATAAAATCTTTATTCCCAGAATGGAAAATCATCCTGTGCGATGGATAAAACACTTAAAGGAAATTGCTAGAGACATTATATACGATAGAATGTGCCAAAGATCGTTTGTCATAGATCACTGCACGTAACATGAGAAGGACGACGGTATTGGCGTTTTGCCAAAGCATGCTCGATTCGGCTTGTCTTTATCAGTTTTACGAGAAACGTGGGGCATCGTTCGAGAACGGCAGTGCCTCTATAGAATACGAAACTATTTTAAACGTAACATATATCAAGAGTTTCAAGTAACATTGTTGAAAGGTGCGATAATTACCGCACAGTTATACGAAGCACCGTTCATTGTAGATAAACTTCTAATTACTATATGAGGGTGTTATCTGCGATTTGCCATCTTCTGTGCGAAAAATACTGTTATTTTACAGTTATTTTTTCGTGTAACAATAATTTTGACGATACCAGCTGCATATATAATGAGTTCATATTATTGGATTTTATAGATATTAATTAATATTTAATTGTAAAATAGATTTAATTGAGACATGTAATTCTAACACAATAACACGGCTCTCACGTGTTATTTTCACGTGTAATGTTGTACGCGGACATTTTTAAAACCTGCACGAAAGAGGAGGATGATATAATACCCGTAGGCTTTTATGGTTGTCACATATAGAACGTGCAAAGGCGTCGGCATTTGTCGTATAAATAAAAACGTAATGAGTATAATCAAACAATTAACATCATTTGATGTTAAATGCAGGTTGCTGTATTAGACATTTTATCGTAAAATTTTTATCCATTAGCAAAGAATTAGATCCACTACAAATTTTTATCTATCGACTTAACAAAAATGTTTAAAAGAGAAATTCTAAGTTTAAAGGAAAATTAGTTCTTTTCTAGCATTAATTTAAAATCGTAATAAATCTGTTTTTACAGACTTAACTTTTTCTGCAATTTAATTCATGCAGAATGATCGACATGTAATAACAATTCGCAGAAATTAAAACTTGTTGATTTGTTCGCTAATAACTGCACGGTTTGAAATAGTTTTTATAAGTGTGAAATTATGGAATAATCTATCAATCTGATCCAAGGAAGACTCAATTTGCCTCCTTCCTCCTCTTTATTGGCGTCTTTATAGCAACGGTGTGCTACGCAGGCGTGCGTACAGTACAATATACATGTAACATGTAACAGTTCGGGGCCACGTTACCTAGCCCAACCTTGTCGAGCAGAGCAGCCCAGCTGTTTCCAGTACTGGTGCCGTTAGCAACCTAGCTGTAGAACTTGGTATTCGAGCCCGGGCCTGGGCTGGTCGGTAACAAGCTCGAGTTCTCCTGCAAAGTGGCGGTCTTTCGTGTCGTCGTCGAGAACTAAAGAACGACTACGTCGTTTGCTTGCCTTCCACCCACGACTACATTGGAACCTTCGGGATCGTGAATGCCTCAACACGAAATCACACTTGATTCCGGGTGTACTCCAGATGCGTCGTGCTCGGATATTCGTGTATTGTGACACTATCGTGTTGTTCGAGAAAATGGCGATATTGCGATGCAGCTGATCTGAGAGCTTTGGCAGCTTTGTTCGACATGAGATTACAAGATAATTGATAGATTATGTGTGATTACTGTAAAGTGATTCTGGGTTTAAATTAAATTAAATGTCATGTTGATGTTAGATTTAAGGTGAATTTAATTCAATGTTGTTGTATTTATAATATTCATACGTTATAGAAAATCTTGTTGAAAACAACAAGAATATTTCGCATAATTGATACAAAATTTAGCAGATTTAAACATTATAAAATATCATGACTGATTCCTTAAATTTTTATAAATTTCTCCGCAGCACTTAGATTTACGTTAATTTATTCGAGTTAGTCTAAATATTTTTATTTTTACAAAACGCATATTACTTACTGCTCTCGTTCATTCTCTCGTTTTGCTTTTCACTCATACATTTTTCGCACGCTCGCCCACTCGTTAGTTTGCTCGCTGGTCTCTTATTACATATCATGGGTTAACGACTCACTTTTCAACGACACTGTTTTCTGTACTTCTATGAATATGAAGTGCAGTGCATGACTATGAATTGCAGTCGGTTCCATTCTTGTATTCATCTCAAAAATCCGATGGGATGACGATTAGAGATGCAGCTCGATGCTTTGGTGCGCGGAAGTCATTAATACTTTACGTGCGCGAAATACATAGGACATATATCGATTTCAGTGCACTTTTATAATTTATGCGACGAACGGCACTCGCAGCACGAATGATATCAAAGACTACAAGATCTCTTTATTTTGAAAACGTAGAATTTTTATTTATTTTAAATTGTTAATTATTTAATTTTTTTAGGACATTAAAACTTTCTTAATTATTCCTTTTTTTTACGTTGCTTTCCGAGATTCTCACTAGAATCTTTTATATTCATTTCTATCAATGCAGTTTAATTTTATCCCGATTTATATATAACTTGAAAAAAAATTACTTTCGATGGTAAAGTAAACGTCAGTTTCTTAGTTTAGTTTCTAATCACTTGCATCGCAGGTTTACGAGATATCTTGTTGCTTTCCATTTTCATTTCACTTGATCTCACGAAGGAGTTGATCACGATCGATAGCATTGATACACACGCGCGCGCGCGCGCGCACATACAAATTATTTCTCTCTAGAATCTCCGCTTTGTGTATCGACGATACGATGTAACATCCGCGCACACATTTTACACATGACGGATCTGCGACACAGGAAGCCGCTGCTTAAATTTAATGTTCAATAGACCGTGCGGCTGGACCCCCGAACCGAGCATTTTAATGCCTCGTTTAATCGGGATGCGACTGAAATGCATTTGAATAGAAATCGAAACGACGCGTGCCGATCGCATCGACTCTCCACTATTATTTCTGTCTAGACTTTGATCCCACATTATGTATGGAAATCACTGCGTTAGAAAACAGGTAGCTAATTATCGTCAGGATCGTCAAATCACTCATTTTAACATTACTGTCAGTTTTTTTTAAAAAAGAATCATTTATAATGTACTTCTAACGTATGTATTTATAATTCGCTATAAATAATTTTTAAATAATTAGTGTTAAATTAGAATTTTTATTAATTCTAATTAATTTATATAACCAACATTGAAAAATCGCTTTAAATTTATCGTGGAAATTAAAAATGTTTTTTTTTTTAATGTGGCGAGAAAGAAATACTTATTGGTGATCGTACCTGTCGAAGAGGTACGATGTGTTTCCGTGATGTAACAGTCATCTGTATGTGTAGGAAAGACTCGACTTCCGAGTATACTGTAAATAAATATGGGCTGGTACCGTGTGGTCACGCACCGAGAGCTGCGAGTTGCATATCACGAGCGTTAGATAAACCTAGTGTCACATACATCCGCATAGAAGATCACTGACGATTGATCAAGTGGCTCGATATATATTTCTCCTTTGAAGTTAAAAATCTGTTAATATTTTCCGCATCCTGATTTGAAATACTGATATTTGACGACATAGAAAATTGTTTGAACTGGATGAAGTAATAATTAATAATCTTCGTAAATAATTAAATTACCAATTAGCAAAAATTGTGAAAACGAAAAATTAATGCAAGAAAACTGATTTTTACAAATTTATATTAATTTTTTGTGGAAGATCTGAATCTTCTTGCGAGACAAATTTTTTATTTATTCATAATATATAAAACCGTATAATTAGAAAATTCTCGCCGAAAAATAATTTATTCATATTTAGGATCAATGAACGTATTCTTGTAATTTTTTATTTCCTATTTATCGAGTTGGGAAAATCAGTCGCGAGAATTCGCACAGTACTGTCTAATCATTAACGAGGTGCCGTTAAATGCTTCTTATTATCGTCTGCGCTGCAATCGACGATACAAATCGGCCGCGGCGTCAGTTCACCTTCGACCATCGCACGGTTTGCTCGTTTCCGCCCGCGGCTTTAGGCAATTTCTCATCCCGAAATAGCTCTTGAATTATTCCCCGTGTACGGTTGCTCAGAGACTCTTCTGTATCGATTCCTTGTGTGACATTCGTGCTGCGCCGCAAAATCCACGCGTTGTCAATATTGTGACATTAACCTTCGCAGTACTAAACTCGCACATGTGAAACTGAAAAATTCAGTCAATATCTGAAATATGTGATAATTTTCTTATAAATTTATAATAATTAAATAGTTTTTAGAGCCAGTCACATACAAGTGAATTTTTCTTTCTAGTTTCACAATGTGATAATTAGAACAATATTTTAATTTTGCGACCTTTTGTGAACTTTTAATATTTTTTAATTTGGTATACAATACCGGCACTGCTGAAGTATTTCTTTCTGGCCGGATTCGCATGCATCTCGTCGGGCGGAATCAGACGGAATCGGTATCGTGACCGATAGCGCATAACGCCCGGGCTCATCGAGGCGGACCGAGAAATTGTTTATATGGTGGGGGCCCCGTACCGGGCGAAATTACTCGCTCTGGGAGTCATAATAAATGCGTTTATGAAACGCTGCTCGGTGAACGTTGTCAGTTGATCGAGTCGCGTCGCGCGACGCTGATACGTCGTGGATGCGTCGCCACCGATTTTCCCGATGGCCGCTTCAATTTGCGAACGCGCGAACTTTTGGTGCGACGTTAATTATCCCGTCCTAGTTTCACTCTATTAACTACTTCGCCGCGTTACACGCTTCGTAAACGACCGTGCCCGGGTCTGCGAGTTACACGTGCGACGAAAAATGGAATCTAAGCTTTGGGAAATTAAGAGAATGGAGCTAGAGTCACGTTGCACTAAAAGAGATTTAAGAAAGAAATCTGATAAAAATCACATGACGGAAAAATCAAAGTTTTTTTCCAAATGTTACATTTTTAAATAATAAATTATCGATATAATAAAAACAAAATAATTGTAATTACGAATTTTTAAATTTATTTTATTTGTAAAAAGAAAAAAATTGAAAGGCTATTTAAAAATGAATATTTTAGACTGGGTAGTTAAGCTTAACAATTAATTTTTTATATTTGTATATTATTTACAAGTTCGCAAATTAGACATACCGAAAATTTTTCATGCAAGCACAGTTATTCTTGGATCTCGAGAAGCTTTCACTAAAGCGAACATGCTCTCGAAAGATAATCCACGACTGCATCGCTCTCAAAGTCGGTGAAGAAAAAGACAATGTCTTCGGAGCCTAAAAGCCTGCCTCCTTTTCAAAGATCGGAACAAAGTGCCACGAGGAATTTCATGAATTTTCGCCGCGGCGTCGTGCGCGTGGCGGGCATTGTCCGGGATTAAACCTGCACGTTCCTGAAGAGGTTCCCGACGAGGAATCGATCGCGCGAGTAGTCTACACTCCTTCGTTGCCTTCGATTCGGTGATACTTTCAGTGATACCTTTCGCGCAAAGTACAACGATAGGAAGAGTATATAATCCAAGTTCGAGCGAATTGTCGTCGATAATGAAGTAGTGCAAATGTCGTGCCAATCTTTTCATTGACTTCAACAGTGTAACTGGAGCAAGAGCTAGTTACCTTGGGACATTACTAGATGACTATAACAATGTAATCTGCGAGAATTCGTGAGAAAAGCACAAGAATTATATTGGAGTTAACGTATTGTGAGAAACACACAAGAATTTATGTGGGAATTTATGGAATTATTATTCACGAGATAACAAATATTACAACTTTACGCAAATTTAATGTAAATTAATTATAGATAAATTATGAAACGCATGTTAAGAATAATTTGTTTATAAATAATTGTTGCAGAGGACAAAGTATAAGTGATAAAATATATGTTATAATAATTAATCGGCAAGAAAATTCATGATAATAAGATAATCTTCCTTCATAATCAAATTTTTTTATCGACTTGAGATAAATTCAATATGGATTGGTTATCTCTTTGCGTCTGTGGCACAAAGCGCAACGATAGGAAGATCAAGAAAGACGGAAAGCGTAAAAAGGGCAAGAAATGTAAAAAGAATTCCAAGCAGAAAGGATCTCGCAAACCGCCGCCATTCATTGTCGAGGAGTTCTTGCGGAAATCGCAAGACGAACAGCCAAAAGAAATTGCGGATAAGGAATGGTCGAACGGAGAAATTGTTAATTATTTCAATGATTACGCGAAAAGTCAGATCGGCTCGACTGATCAAAATGATCCGCCAAAAATCAATGGCTCACCGTCTTATCAAATCGGCGACGATCATGAGAACTTTGAGGAATCTCTCAAGATCTCGGAAAGAAATGCAGATGAATCCGTTCGAGAATCATGTGATATCGATTATTACGGCAATGTGATGCTGCATTCGAGATGTGCATCGAGCATAACGGACGAAAACGAGGATCATGTCAAGTGTATCTCGGATGAGAATGAATACGACGAGGAGTTGGATCTGGACGAATCCATCCTGAGAGCCAAAGAGCCCGAAGATTCGTCTTGGACGTCGGAAATCGAGGACAGTCGGGATACGGTTTTGGAGTCGAGTTTCGATAGAAAAGTCATTGAGAGAACTTCGTCCAGAATTAATTTTTCTAAAGAGGAAGAAGGAAAGTCGAAGGCGACAGCTCTTCCGAAGAAAAAAGGGACCAGGAAAATTCTTCCACCGATCAAAAGAACATCTCGCGCCGAAGTTTGTACGGATAATGAGGAACAGCAAGCACAAGGAGAAACGAATAAATTTGGTTTTAAGAGAACCGCGGCGTCTCACGAGCGAATCGAAGTTCGACGGAAATTGAACTCGTGCAGCTTCGAAGTTCGACCGTTCGAAGAGGAAGAACGAAGCGGAAAAACAAGGATTCGGGGCGAAGGGTCCATGATACCTAGACTTGCATCCCCACGACAGGGAATAAATTCGACCAAGAATGTCAGCAATAAGTCAGAGAACGTGCAAAATGGTATATTGTTGCATATAAAAAATGATGCACATAGAATATTTGCTAAAGAAAAATTAGAAGTGCAATATCGCTTTTTAATTCTTGATCTTGAAAAGTTTTTAATAAAATTATTGAGAAATATTAATTTTGATGAAAAAATTCTATTACTTTTTCAATTTGGCATTATTATTACCGTATTAAATGAAATAATTTGTTTGTAATTTACTTAATTTATATCTTATTTATTATTATGCATTATGGTACTGATTTATTATGGTACTTATATTTGATCCATGAAGTATAAGCTTTCTAGAGAAGGGAAGATACGCTTTGTTAAATAAAACAACGAATATTCGCGTATACTCGAGATACGCTGGTTGAGTAATCATTATAACCGTATTACTGCAGTCCTTGTACATTGCAATCTACAATTTTTGTTTCAGGTCGCGTTCACTCGGCAGTCGTCTCCGGTATCAATTTAGAGCAGCGCACCGTAACTGTAGAATGGTTCGAGAAAGGAGAAACCAAAGGCAAAGAGGTAATTATGTTACAAATTATTCTAAACAATTTATAATTATTTAGAAGCAGAAAGTTATAAATTTATATTAAAACTACTACATTAAAACTACTTTTTGGAATTGAATAAATTACTTTATAATAATTTTGGAATTGAAATTACTTTATAATAAATTGAATTTAAATTGTCCAAAGATAAAATATGTTTATTATGCAGTATTTTTAATTTTTAACAATTTTATACATTAAACAGAGAATACGTGCAGTATTGAGAATTTCTCTGTTAAAATAATTCGGAAGTATTTTTTTCATAATTGCGACTTTCTCGCGGAATTTATTAAAAATACCAGTATATAGTTATCTATGCGTGACTAAGTATATTTTATCTGACGTTTATAGATATTGCTACGATTAACTTTCTCTCTCGCGATCTCACCTCGTAGAACTGCAATATTATAATTCTGCACATCCGTAGGTCATGGTTATTTAGCTATTTTCAATTCCGCAATGCTTATGCAATGCCACGGGGCTAACATGTAGCCCGGTAACGGGGGCGCGATTCTATTTCCGACAGACTTGTAGGTCCGCAGATTTACCGTCAGTCAAGTCGGTTCGGTCAAACGTGACTTTTATAAAAATTCGTGCGATACAAGGATTAAACTCGTGAGAACGTTTGCAATTGTAAATAGTATATGACTTTGTTTTTACATTTCTCTTTTATAGTCAGTCACATTTTCCGGTAACTTTGTTTAAAATTGTATAGATAAATACTAAATAATCATTGAATTCGAAAGAATAATTCATTAATTATCTATTCTGTTTTTTATCTATTATTGCAAGGACTTTTTTGGAGAGATCCTATTAATTTTTCTATAATTAAATATCCTAATTGTAGAATTAATTGTGCAAGATTTATATTAGTGCACAAATGTCCCAACAAAGTTTTATTCCACGCCGAAAGGTAATTTCCAAACTATGAACTTTAAAATATATTACTTTTATTCGAGTAATTTCTGTTCTACTTTTACACATCGCATGATCTATTACTGGTCCCAAAGGAAATCAAATAACGATTAATCTTCATAATTAAAATTTTTTTCTAGTTTGTCACGATTGCGCATTAAGTAATTAAAAAAAAAAATACAACCAGTTCAAAACTTTGAATATATATATTTTTTCAGGTGGAAATCGACACGATTCTTGCCTTGAATCGTGATTTGAACCAAAAGATGATGGGATCACAAGGCGAGATATGTGCGCTACCGCAGGTGATGAACAATCACATGTTGGCGTCTTCGAGAGCAAGGGTACGTATAGTTCAATTGACTTTTCTCAAAATATATGATCGAAACGTTGAATAGTGCGTCTTGGATCATTGTCAAGCAGATATTCGTAGAATCATTTGTCAGTCACATTACAGAAGGTATGAAAATTGTTATTTCATGTTCTGTTCATCTCGAACCTCGAAGAATTTCTAAAAATAGAATTGAAGTACCTATAGAGAAACATTAGAGAATTAGCGATACGAGGTAACGGAAACTTGAGTCTTAATTTTCCCCTTAATTAATCTTCTAATCTAAATTTACAGACAGGTTTTAGATTACAGGAATTCGGAAATTACTTATCCATCTGATAGATCAGCGGAATAGTACGTGTGCCGCTATTAGATAAGCAAACTCTCGCGAAAGTCTCGCGATTATTCAGACGTTGATCCGTGAATGACGGCGCGCGCGTGCCACTTTGCGAGTCGAACTCGGCGCCGGCTTTAAACGCGTCCGCGTAAATTCGCGGTCGATCATCGACTGCCACGGCAGAATTCTGTTTACCGGTTGCCCGGGCTACGTGAAATAGCCTCGCTCCTAATATGGAAAGAATAATCCGATCCCGCGTCTCGTAGCGTTTACACCGCGGTAGGCATGTTCCAGTACCTGTACGTCTTTCAGGTAGGAGTCCCCGTCACTCGTAATCGGTCCACCACAAGCCTTCGAATCTGACGTGATGATGACACGGAGTCTGATCTCGTCAGGTCTCCGGCTTCTCCGTCACGTGGAGCCCGCGTCTAAGATAAACAATTGCGACTTCCGCTGCAAAATTTGCATCGTGCGTTTATTGCTTCTTTCATTCTCGTAGTGTTAGAACAAGGCTTTTTGAGATAGATCTTGAGTTTGTCCTAAACTGTTTGTAGATGTTTTTGATTGCGTAGACTTAACTTTTCTTATTAGTAATACTTGCGCCAACATACGTTAACACAGTGCATTATATATAAATATATATATATGCTGCACAAGGTGCCGCGAAAACCGCATACTTTCTCTGCAGAATTCTTGAATTATATGTAGATCGAAAATGGCAAAGTTTACTTTCAGTTTAAAGAAATCGACTTCTAGAATAACTCATATTTATATTTTTATACGGAGAAGGATATATTTGTGAAGACTAAAATATATGACATATTTTTATATATTTATATATTTTTATATTATATATTTTTGATTATTATTTTTTAGAGACAGAATTATGTTAAAGCTTAAAAAGTAACAGAATCGATGCCAGGATTTAAACAATTCATAAGCTTGAGTGTTGAGCTTTAAAGATCCAGTTCTTAATTTTAGAACACAACGTAAATTTCCTGAAGAAATTGTCGAGCCTGTAAATACGTCAATCGACAAAAGTCAAAATCTCGCGCGTCATTCCCGCTACTAACATGGTAACATCTTTTTTTTCCTCCATGGACGCTGCTCATAATCACGGATCTCGTATCGACGATGGACCATCGACCGTCTACCCCCGGGCAAAACCGATCGATAACAAAACGATCTTGAATATGAAACTCACGTCGCCTCGGCCATCGCTCATCCGCAAAATTGCCGTCTTTCTTGACGACTTTTCCCCTCATCGATCCCCTCGGTGACTTCGCCGATCGCGGCGGATATAATCGTCCGATTGATTTACGTAAAACTGATCGTGACCGCGATCTGCGGTAAGGAGCCGGACTCCTCGGCTGAGGAAGACGAGGGGGTCGACGAGTCGGAGAACCAAGAGGAGGGCTCCCTCGGACGCCATGGTGGTCACACCACGAGAAACGGCCTCGCATCCGCAACGCTTCCTGTACGAGTCACATCTCGTCTCTCGGTAACGCGCACCACCTTCCTCTCCATCACCGCAACAACTACAACCGCAACACACAACCCTCTCACAGCAGCAACAATCCCTTGTGGTCGCTGAACTGATCTTAGTATCTTCGAGAATGCTCGAAGAATTAAGGTTTTCGATTTTACGAAATCTCATCGCGAGCTTTATTACTTGAATTATACGAATTATATGGCGCATAAATCAGTCTTTAAAAATTATTTAAAGGAAAATTTATTTTACTTGGCAGAAGATGACTATTTTATGACTACTGTCCATTAGAGCTAGCTATACATATAATACATAATAGCTATACACATAATAGCTATACATATAATACATATGTATATATATATATATATATATATATATATATATATATATATATATATATATATATATATATATCTTTTGCATAATTAAATGAAAATATGGTTTATTCTAATTTCACGATGTTTTATATATCATAAATATTTGATGCAAGAGAAAAATATAAAATTTATTTTATGACATGAAATAACAATAGAAGATATATGTGAAGTTAAATAATTACTCATGTCATTTTGAACATTAAATCTTCTTCATCTAATCTCATCACGATAGAATAGATTGATTGTTTACTATCATTGTGAATTTCACAATTTAAAATTAAAATGAATGTTTCTTAAATAACTATCTTGAATGTTATTTTCAAGACTGATAAAAATTACATAGTTTGAATTGCAAAATAAAATTTTTGACTTTTTTTTATCTGAATTTTCAGATTCATGTCAAATGCTTCCCTTGCGTGGAAGATGCTAAAAGAGCGTTCGCAACCTTGTATCTTTTCTCTCATCACGAAAAACGTCAGCTTTCCCCAAAATGCCCATCCACCAAAGCACTGCTAGTTGCTAACATTTCTTTTCACCCTTTTCGCACTTGCTTGAATTTGACGAGGTTTCGACAGATAGATTCCGGCGAGTAGTTGGTTGATGACTTAGCAGATATCCAGTAGATAGTCAGCGAAAACTCGGCACATATCGGCATTCTTTGATTTTCGTGAAAATGTTCAGTTTCGTGAAACGGAATGGAAGATCGCGCGGCGCGATTGCCCTACACCGTGACTGGGTCAAAAACCGTGTCGTTATGTACGGCGATCGATATGCAAAAGGAATGGCGCGGGCGTGATTAACGAGCGATCGATATAAACCGTTTTCTTATCTCTCGCGTTCTGGCGAAGCGTGCAAAAAGATGTATCATACACCTGGCTTCGAAGGAAGCACCATTTTATTTTGTTTCATTTGCAGCACTTATTAGATTGTAAGTCAACAAACACTCCTCTTCGTTGCACGAAGAAACACTACTATTCACTTTAATTTGAATGACTCAACGTGATCTGTTTTCTTTATTTTCAGCACTCCACCAGGCCGTCTATTCCAGTGAAAGGTACGTTAGCAACGAGGATTCGATCCTTCCCTATCTTGTTACACTTTGTTAAAATAAGCGGCATGATTATCGGTGAAATCGTGACGATATACTCCGCGCATGTCTAACAAGGCGATGTCTGTATTTTCGCATCACGGAAAATAAATTTTCATCGCGAGATAAATTTTCTTGATCGCCGTAATTGCGGCGGGAACGCATGTTTTAATTATACCGCGAAATAAAATGGGTATAGAAATTTAACGAAACCAGACTAATTATACGTTCGCACGCCACCTCCGCTGATCTTTAAAAAGGGAGATTGGCGAACGCGGAACGAATTTCCTCATGCTTCCTGATTTACGTGCCGATTAAGCGTGGACGACTGCTAAATTTCCGGCGTTCAATAAATCAATTTCGGGACCGGACAACACGGCCGAGCTGAGCGCGCCTGCGGCGTCGTCTTTTCACCCAGATAAAGCCAAGTGTCGACGAGCCTTCGCTGCACGTGTGTACGGTCGAGCCGTGACTATCGATATTCGTGCGCTGTATGCAAGACAGGCGGCACAAGGGCAAGGACCCCGACGGAACCTACAGTACGACGTGTAGACCAACCAAGGGGGTGTACTTCGCCGCTGACCCTCCCTTGAGCACTGTTCGATCTACCCTGCCAGCAGTGCGCACCACCCGGGGAAACGCCGCGCTCGTTCGTCTCTCGCGATAGACAGTTCGGTTTTTAAGAAATCAAAGAAATTTTGCATATTCCGCGCCGACCATGAGATTCGATCCGCTCGCTTATTGTTTCCGGAGGAAAAATAAAATCCGCGACTGCGGAAGTACGGACGTCGCCGACGACAATCGAATCCTGACGCTTCGAATCGAAGACGACGATGCTGGTAATCCGATGACGGATCTCGTGTTGGAGATTCTGTGGTGTTTCCGCTGATAGGCGTAGCGAGCGAAAACATCGTGCCTAATTATCCCGTGATTTTTATCTCAAGATAAACGTGAATTGAAAAATAAATGTAAAAATAATTTCGCGAAAAGTTGACGAAGTCGACTGTTGTCGACAGTTGCATTTAAAGGTTGAAAAAAAATTTTATAGTTTTTTCTTATTTACGTCAGAAATTTTTTCATTATATAGATATATAGCAATTAAAAAAAATTCAAAGCGTCAAGTATTAGCGTGAAAAGGACTGAGCGAAAAGCGGAATGGATCACGCGAGATCAAAGATACGTGATTTATGCTTTTCAGCTGATTTTAATCTTGACGAAATCGATTCGATCGCCAAGGGTAAAGAGGACAATGCGGACATCATTAATTCTTGTGTTTCAGCGGGTTCGAATAGGCAATTGTCACGACCGACGGGTCGCCCGACAAATATAATGTCGTCAACTACATCGGTGAACGGTCACGGCGAATCGGTTTCCGGCCTCACCGGACGCCGGGAACTCGAGAACATACCGCCGACACCGACGGCGACTGTTACGCAATGCAACCTGATGACTCCGGTGCAGATCAGACAGCAGAAACAAGCACAGCAGCAGCAACAACAACAGCAACAGCAGCAACTACAGCAGCAACAAGCCCAGGTAGAGAACGGCCGGAATAGGCGATCCAATGTTGTCAAGGAGGTCGAGAGACTGAAGAAGAACAGGGAAGAAAGAAGACAACGCCAAGCAGAATTGAAGGAGGAGAAGGAAGCGCTGATGAATCTGGATCCAGGCAATCCGAATTGGGAGTTTCTTGCCATGATAAGGTTGGCTCTCATACTTTCTACATTTAAAATATAATATTGTTTAAGAAATATCGTTTAATATTAATTAGAATACATTTATTAGAATTGCGTATCTAAATTGCGTAAATAATTATTGCATTAATCTTTGAATATCCTTATGTTTAGATAATGTTTCGTGATTGATAAGATATATTAACCATACCACATATCGTTTATTATAAATTTATTTATTTAACTTACAGGGAATACCAAAACAGCATAGAGTTCAGGCCGTTGCGAGAGACCGACGCCGTGGAGGATCATCAGATCACTGTGTGCGTGAGGAAACGTCCGCTCAACAAAAAAGAACACGTGCGCAAGGAGATCGACGTGATCAGTGTGCCTAGCAAAGATCAGATGGTGGTGCACGAGCCGAAATCCAAAGTCGACCTCACCAAATATCTTGAGAACCAGATTTTTAGATTTGATTATGCATTCGATGAGACGTGTAATAATGAGATCGTTTACAAGTATACGGCTAAACCATTGGTGCAGACGATCTTCGAGGGTGGCATGGCCACGTGCTTCGCGTACGGTCAGACCGGCAGCGGCAAGACCCATACAATGGGCGGTGATTTTAACGGCAAGACGCAGGACTGCAAGAAAGGCATTTACGCCATGGTTGCCAAAGACGTGTTCAAATGTCTCAAATTGGCCAAGTACCGGCCTTTGAATCTGGTCATTTCCGCTAGCTTTTTCGAGATCTATTCCGGTAAAGTGTTCGATCTTCTTGCTGATAAGGAGAAACTGAGAGTTCTGGAAGACGGTAAACAACAGGTTCGTTTTCTATTGAAATAAGACATTTTTATTGAATCTTGTAACTAAGTAATCATTATTAAACTTTGTGCCAATTATGTTTGTTCACTGTTATACATTTATTTTTTATTTACTTGATATTTACTATCATTTATCATGTATCATTTATCAATAGATTCCTAAATCAGTTGGTAATTATTCGTGATTATTCAATTTAGCTCTAATTTAATATTCCGAACTTTTTTTATGTCTAATAATAGGTACAAATAGTCGGATTAACGGAAAAGGTTGTGGAGACTTGTGACGAAGTATTAAAGCTAATACAGCACGGGAACAGCGCTAGAACGAGTGGTCAGACTAGCGCTAATTCTAATTCTTCAAGATCACACGCGGTATTTCAAATAATAGCGCGTATCCCGGGCACACACAAGGTACACGGAAAATTCTCGCTCATCGATCTTGCTGGTAATGAAAGAGGTGCTGATACATCGTCTGCTAATAGGCAAACTCGTAAGTAAATGAAAATAAATTGTACAATCAATTCTGAATGACGATCGAAATGATGCTTTTAGTTATAATTAATGATCTATGGTCTTTAGCTTTCTGATGTAATTAATATCTTTCTTAAAATTTTTAGGAATGGAAGGTGCTGAGATCAATAAATCTCTCTTAGCATTAAAAGAATGTATACGCGCGTTAAGCCGTAAGGGTACGCATTTGCCTTTTAGGGCAAGCAAACTGACTCAAGTATTAAGGGACAGTTTTATCGGGGAAAAATCGAAAACGTGCATGGTAAATTGTTTCACAGTTATGTCACCATAAAATAAAGTTATCAAAGGAGAAATAGCCATTTAAACGGCTGTTATTTGTTTATAGATAGCGATGATTAGTCCCGGGATGAGTTCCTGCGAGCATTCTCTAAATACGTTGAGATACGCAGATCGAGTGAAGGAACTAGCGGCGACTGATCCTACAGAAATAAAAGCTTCACCGACGGATGATGATAGGGGTATGAAGATTGAGGAACAGGGAAACAATAGCGTGTTATCGGATAGCGATTTAGCACAGCTTCGATCTCTTAATGTAAGTGATTATCTACAAATATATAAGGATAAGATAATAGGATGTTATAAGATGTCACAATTATCAAATGAATGTGACAATAATATTATTATCCACTAATAAAACTTTAAAAATATTATATGTATAATTATAATGAAAATTAAATAACTAAAAATTAGAAATAACTATCAATTTCAAATAATTTTCTTTTTCATAGGAAGGTGAACTCTCGCAGGATTTGTATACTTTCCACGAGGCAGTATCGGCTCTACAATGTCTCGAAGAAGAAGTATTGGATACGCACAAACTGGTCATGGATAATACAACTAAATTTCTTAACAACGCGCACAGTGTATTCAGCGCGACTCATGAGGTAGACTACGACCAAGAAGGTAAGACAAATTTGTTTGCATATTTACGTTTGTTTATTGGCTTTCCGTTTATTACCGCCCTAATTTCACTGCGTTGTGTTGGATGGTGCACTTTTGTTAATAAAAAAAAAATTTATTTCTTTCGTAAGTCATCACGCAGAAGTTTTTTTTCTTTTTAACGTATCAAGAAAATCAGTTTTCGAATATGAAAGTTGATATTATTGAATGAGATTTTAGCGTCAGATTATTGGGAAAATTTCGTGATAAAAATTCACAGGCATGTGGCGATAAATAACGAACTCTCTTAAGTGACGATACGTATCACTTTCATTGAGATTGTTCCGCCAGTAAATTATAAAGACTTAAAAAGTACGAAAAGTTGTACTTGCCGGTATCACAGTGCATCGCATTTTATGACAGATATGCGCAGTAAGACTAAGGCAAATTCGATCGTCACGTTAAACCGCCATCGGAGAAGCAGCAGCTCGACAAACACGACGATAATGATAAGCGACGACACGGACAGCGACACGCAGACTTTAAACACAGCGGAAGTAGATACAATCGCGAAGAATTCGTTGATGTCTCCCTGGAAGGATGAGATGGAGCTCAGAAGCGATTTCAGTTCGAATGACATTGAAGAGAACTCGGGTGTTCTTCCTCG
The DNA here is from genome assembly GCA_021460005.1 of Tetramorium alpestre. Taxonomy (NCBI): domain Eukaryota; kingdom Metazoa; phylum Arthropoda; class Insecta; order Hymenoptera; family Formicidae; genus Tetramorium; species Tetramorium alpestre. Next base: position 153,865 of record JAJVSH010000001.1, read on the forward strand.
CACGCCTATCATGCCCAATATCACGAGGAAAAGCATGTCGACCGGTCGAATTGCTAGAAAGAATTCAATTAATAAAGGCACGCCCGTAATGGAGCGTTCTATTCATAAATCCAATCAAAGCCAACGGAAAATATCCACTGTTGGCAAAAAGAAGTCTCAGAGATATAACTGGACTGGTACATTCCGTGCTAAAACAAGCCGTAAAAACACACATTGTGACACATATTATTCGTCTTCCGAAGATATAATGCATAAGATAAATAGTCCACTGACAAATTATAATTATTATTGCGAGGACTTTGCGAAAGAGAAATCCGCGAACAAGGGAGATATTTTCTACCCGAACAATTTAAATCCGCAAGCTATAGACGATTCGTGGAAAGAATGGATCGACAACAGTATTGGCTTTAAAAATTACACTGAGCAGGATGACATTAATATAAATTTAAGACCAAGAAAGTTAATGGATATATATGATGATAATAAGAACACTTGTGACATTGACTTCCGAACAAATAATAGCATAATTTTATATTCTGAACTTACACATGATGTCGATAATATTAACAAGGAAGACAATAATCTTTGTAACGCCAAAGAATTTGTCGATCCTTCGATAAATATAAAATCAAATAAAAGAAGAATAATTGATAATACAGAAGAGAAATCTGCTATTCAATTAAATTGTTATAGAATTTGTTATTCTCTGCTATCTTTCTTGAAAAACATTATTTTATTTTTACTGCTACCAATAGCGTATATTATTTTTTTCATTTATCTACAAGACAAAGATAATAAAAAACAGAGTAACATATAATTATTTGTATAAAATAACCAATCAAATCTTTGTGTTAAGGGCTATAAAAAATTTTAATTTTATTAAAATATTTCTAAATTTTAATTTTAATGAAATATAAGATCTATTATTGTATTTTATGTTATTTTATTATTTTTATTATGTTTAGATTAGTAATGTATCAAAAATTAATATTTTATGTCTTTATGTGTATGTGTTATTGATGTAAAAAAACTTGCTCATGAAATACTGTTACATAATTTTAATTCTTTAATTTAATTTCAATGAAAATGCATTCCTTCGAGCACTTGGCTGTATGCATGTTTGAAATACTTTGGATATTAATTCTATGTGTGCCATAGTGATGCCGTGTTAAATGTTTTTTGATTTTGCAACTGCATTTCTTGTGCAACACTCGTTTATCCTGTGAATTAGTTTTTATTTTAAAGTAGCATTTTAAATAGACGAAAAATCCACTACAATATATGACATTTTTATTATATAAACGTATTATAAAACACGCAATTTAAATCACAAATATTTTATCAATGTTCTTAGCTTTTATAAAAAATGCCTAGCCATAGTTCGGAGTACAATTATAGCAAGTAAAATTTTTTAAATACTATACTTGTACACTTTTATATAAAATCACATTGCATTGTATACCTGTAGGACAAATTTAATGTAATACCAGAAAACGTTACAGATTTGAGGCGGAAAAGAACAAAGTTTGAGTCACCCTACCTGAGGAGTTTCTCGTTGCGTAGACGTCTTATAGAGAGAAAACTATTTTCCGACGGTACGACAATATTATTCGATTAACAATTTTATAAAATAGTTTCAGAAAAACAGCTTGTTTTAATATGCACCATATATATATAATACTAATTATACGCGTCACATTATTTTTTATCATTTCGATATCACATGCATATCAATCAAATATATCCTCAAAAATAATATTTTTTAGTGATTTGATATCTTTACTTGACTTTGCCAATGTAACGTCAGAAATGGATTTTCTTTTCGAATGTTTTAAAAGTTCTCATTTCTATCGAACTATTGCGATGTTCAATGAAATGTTCAATTACTAAGATAATTGAATCATTTGATAATTGGATCTTCTATGATTATGTCTATTACTATAGATGTGTTTAAAGAATCGCAAGTTCAAGCCAGAATATCGTTCTAATATTTGGTTCAAACCGTAAATAAATAAATATAAATTATATAGAAGCAATATCTATACAGCAAGATTTTACTATACTAATATCTTCACATACCTACTTCATATACTCTTTTAGAACGCAAACAGATATCCTGGAAGGGTAAACTCAACATTTTTTCTTTTCTTTTATTGCTGTTACATTGTTGTATTTTATAAAATATAATGTTATCTAAAGTACTAGTTATCTTGTTAAATGCAATACTAGATAATTTTATATATATGTATATGCGTACTGTAGAAATTAAATTTGAATGATATGAAATTAATAGTATTGTGTGTATAAAACATTATTAGTATGTATTGAAAGCGTGAACGTATTTTTTATTTATATGCAAACCGAGAGTTTGTTAATAAATGTTATTTTTGTGGATTATTTTAGCTAAGCAACGTTATAATAAGGATAATTACACGTAATCACATTTTTAAGAGAAAAACTACTCAATGAGTCTGGCTTGTGTGCTCAGCTTAAGCTTCAATTTGTGTTGTGATATCAATATTTAATTATAATTATGTACATGTTCACATTTTATAAATAATGTTTACATTTTAATTCTATAACTTCAGACGCTTTCAGACTGGCTTACAAACAACTACAGCTAAGGCATTAATGTATACCAAAACATTCCTATTAACTTTCTTAACCATGTTTTCATATAAAGTTAGGTGCTTTTATTTACATCTCAAATAGCGAGTTGGAAGTAAGTTAGATTTAAGCTGTCTTAGGTATTATCTTGTTTCAAACTAACGATTATCGTTTAACATTGTAATTTTTATTTTTATGGGTTTCATTGCAATGTGTGTTTATTTGCTGAAGCATTAAAATGTTACTAAACTTGTTACATGAAAAAGCTCAATATTACATCTCCGACTGGACAAAATAGTAATGAAACTCTATAACAGATATATGTCTGTTACCCACATTTTAAGAAGATGCTGTAAAGTTAAATACGATGCTCAAATAAAACAGAGGAAATATCTTCAGCGTTCACTTGTAATACATCATCTCTATGTATATCTGATTTAATCCTTAACTACGCTAAGCAGATGTGTCTAATCATGCTCTTGGGTGCTCTGACGGGTGTGCGTGTTATCTGTTGCAGCATATGCCCAAAAATGGGAGCAGCTGTTAATACAGCAACGTGACATTCTGAATGCCGCGCTCGACCAAGTCAGCCAGTTCCGCGGGCAGCTGCTGCAGGAGGAACAAATCAGCCAGAAGATGACCCGAACGCGCAACATCACAACGCGGTATAATTAAGAATGTTAGCGAACCCCTAGCGAACGCGAAAAAAAAAGACACAAGTAATTATCTTTCACCGGTGAAAAAAAAGCTCGCTTCTTATGTGTGTATCAATTCTTAATTACAAGCCCGCGCGCGAAAAGCAGATAATACCATGACACTAGTGCGACAGTCATAGAAACGCAAAATGTAACAAAACTTCGTCTTGCCTTTGAAATTGCTACGAAATATACGCCGTCGAGACAGCAAAGAACTCGACTCGTAAATCTCACCTCAGCAATCTTGTAGCATATAATGATTCTTCTTGAATGGTTTCTCCATAGCAAAATGACAGAGTAAGAAGAAAGAATTCCGCAAGAAGGGATATATAAGAAAGCCGAAGTATGGCAAGAATAATAACAATAATCGCTTAAGGATTCACCAGCAAGAAGATTAACCGTTTGTTTTTACCGCATCAGATATGTTCGTCTCGGCGAAAGTCGACGAAGCATTTTTTAGTCAGGTCTTCTTTAGTGCCTCTTTTAGTTTGGAATTGTAGGAAATTTTAAGCGTGTACGAAATCACTCGTAAAGATAATAAACAAATACGTTTGATTTTGGCTCGGGGATCAAGTTCAATACGTAATTGCATATTTTGTCGAAACGAGTTTTTATGTTTTACATATTTTCGGGCCGCACCGAGATCAACAAAATTTTAAGCCGTCATCGACACGTCAATACTTAATTGTACCGTAATTTATCCGTTTTTGAGATGCAAAGCACCATCGCAAATGATAATGATGTTACACGACATCAGGTGAACACTTGTTTTTTTTAGGCTGTAGATGCTAGGTGTTATTACGAGGGACCCAGTTTATTATTGGATAAAGTAAAAAGCCTTAGTGAGTCGATTTGCAAGGAAAAAGCAGATATGTCATGATGATACTTTGTACACACGCACACACAAGTGCATACATACGCGTAATGATCGACTTTTTCGTAAACTAAATAATAACGACTGATTTCGAGAGAACAAAAAAATTATGTAATTCTTAGCTCGTAAGGAGAAAACTACCTAGCGGCGTCATTCGGATATTTAAGTTTCTTAGTGTTAATATATAATATCGTCGACGGCATCTCTCAAACGGTCTTCTTTTTTTCTTACGTTATTAAAAGTATGAGATTAAAATCTTCATTTGGTTTATCAACGCATACTCCTGTGTTTTCTTCCTCACTCTACTAAATCGCAACACTTGTAGTCTCACTGTGCGCGCAAGTTTCACAAGCTTTACTACAGATACGTCCAATGGAATACCGTCGATTTTTATCATGATTATAACTACTACGGTGAAATTAATGTTTCCCCCTTTGAACATATTTTCTAGAAAGGAAATCGAATCTCTTCGTAAAATATAAAACAATAAAATCTTATCCTGTTTCTGATCTCTATGTTCTTTAAAATACATCGCGATACCATCGCGATATGATGTTAACGTAATATTTGCAAATAATATGAAAACAGAAATTAATATTCCTTGGCCGCGAAACTATAGAGCTTCAGTAAATTGTAAGAAGCAGAGCTAGGATTCATAATTAATGTTCAGCATTTGTGTATAAATTAAGAAGTCATTTTTTAAAATATTTTACAGTCGATAGATATGTTTTCTCAATATTTGTTCTAATTCGGTCTCTAAAATATTTGTGTCTTATTATTCATGTAGGCCGAGACTAGTTTCTTATCACGATTTGTTGAAGATCATACATTGCATTACAATGCCAATTACAAGAAGATATATCACACTGCAGTCGCACTAGGCAATAGAGAGTTAAGAAGATTAATATAACGCGTATCGCACGTCTCACATGACTTTATCTCTCTTGAAGATTTTATCCCAAATGCCTGTTCCTGTATAAGCGTAAAATCCTCGTGGACACGCGAGTTAACAATCATTATCACGCCCGTTTTTGTAAACGTGTAGAATCGTTTTAATTATAACTCGAGGAAGGTTACTCTCAGTCTTGATGCTTAGAGATAAATTAATAAAGTAACGATAATAATGCGCAGATAGATGGGAGTAACGTAACATTGACGTGTCTGTGTTGACACAAGATTTAAGATTTTTTATATAAATATATAAAATATTTTTAGCGCGGAGTTGTTTGAAGAAATTGTTTGAGATTACTGTTGTATCAAGAGTAAATAAGATAGTCGCGCATGCCGCCGAGGGCATATTCTAACTTAATTCAGCGTATCAGAAGCCGTGACCATCTCATTAGAGTCATGCTTCATTTCATCGAAAGAAAAAAAAATCATTTCTCGCTACATATCCGACATTTTCCGATGGTTGCTAAATGTATGTCGCCTTGATTGACAAACGCTAGAACCGTTTTCGAAGCAGTTCGCGACTGCTGTAGCTCAGGCATACGAGTATTTCTCCGTCGTCGAAGATTTATAATTTAGTTTTTCTTTAAATAAGACCACGAAAAGGATTCGCGTTTCATCACCTCGAATATAGTATTTTTTAATAAATAGAAGCGCGATAGGGAGAGATGAGGCTTAGTAATCGAAAGATGTTAATATACTTCTTATTTTTTTATAATCGTATAATTTATGCGGAAGGGAGATGAGGAAATCAAACACACATACGACACATGTACTCCCCGTCCCTCCCTTACTATATGTCGTAATTAATAGTCGACCTCCGAACTATTCTAATTCGATGTGCACAGAAAATTTTTGGATACGTATGAGAGGTTTCACGTTGTTGCTTTATGAATGAAATAAATCAGATTGGAAAATGAGCATTTCCGTTACATTCCTCATCCTGATCACTACATCTCCATTACGAATAAGAAAAATAGATATAGATTACTTTTATAGAACCTGTGTAACAAAAAACATGTACTTATTTTCTGATTTTCAACACAATTTTTATAATACTTGCCAGTTGAATCTTATTTCGACGATGCGTTACATCAAAGGGATTTGGGATAGATCATCAAATTGCATAATCGCGAAATGAGTGAAAGCATCGTATTCAGTATAGATACACAGGTAGGTATTAATTTTATTTCGTACTTGGTAGAGCTACACAAGACAACGATTACCAGAAATGCATGCGTAGACAGCACAGGTGAAGGCGTGTGACCGAGCGGATTTTCTTTATACACCGAACGATACATATAAGCTAATCAAGAAGAATTTATTCTAAGAAATCCCTGACGTGCCGTGGACGAGCTATCTTGCCGGGCCGAAATATTTTATCGAGCAATGACAACGGAAATCTTTTATCGGTACACAGAGCGTTCAATCAGTGCTGGGATGTGTTTGAACATTTCATTCTTTTTTTTTTAATTATTGGAACAAAGTACGTACTTTGCATACGCAGACCTGTTCAACTAAGCCAACCATTTATGCTAGTTTTTCATTAAGAGCCTAATCTCTTACCGTGTAACGTGTCACATGTAACACAAAGATTTTCTACAATCTCTTCACTACATCATATACATACATACATACGTTACACACATATATGTATGTACAACTAAAATATTGTTCTGTACATAAAATGTCTTTTTCACCATAAAGAAAAGAACGTGCGAAATAAAATGTTCTACCGTGCTGGGCGGCTAACGCGCGTCAACTCTGTATAGTCTTACGATAACTACGTTCTATTTTCTCGCAGAGGTGGCGGCTGTACAGAGATAGAGGCTCGTGTGCCTACGTCGTCGCTGATAGTCGCGTACACGATGCAGCCACATGAGCGTCTCGAGAAATCGCGCAAGGGGTAAAGGAAAAAAAAAATCCGCGGTTATCTTCTCTAACGGTACATAACGTGGAATGGACTCCGAAGAGACGTGCTCTCGACACGGCTAACAAGATCTAATATATTTACAGTCACTAACTGTGCGGAATATATCGCGAGCCCGTTTCCAAATCGCACCTTCGCACTTCAATNGCTCATCTATTTATTCTTCACGGCCTTTACATTAATAGACGGTTTTCTATAAAAGGAACCGAGCGCTTCTATGTCAGAATCAACGACATGTGGACATCTAGAGCATTGTTTGATTTAAAAGTGATAAGAGAATTAATGAACGGTTAATAGAGTTAGAAGAAAATGTTACGTTAATATATCGAAAATGTAATAGGAACATATTCATGTTTAAAACAATAAGAGCCGATAATGTATCGGCTAGACTATTCATGGCACGTGGTGGATGCGCTCAGTTCTTTCTATAAATTATATCAAGGCACGAACACTTTCCTCTCCAAAATAATTTGATTGCTCAAAACTTCATATCGCAAGACTGTTAACCCTTAGATAGACAAATATATTAGACAAATAAGGCTCGATATTAAGAAATTCTGATTAATACATAGCGCAATATATACGTGCATGACATTACAGTGCAAACACAGAACTGTACATTTATTTTACATGTAAACAATTGAGGGGGATTCTTATAATACAATATCATTTTCTCGTGAAACGAGAAAACTTCGGTGCACTTTTGGATAAATGTTTCTCTCCACGTTCCTACTACTATACATTTTAAAAATTGCATACATCTCACGTCGCTTATACAAGTACATAATATAAAAGGCAGCCAAGGCACAAACTTGGGCGGTGCGCAATGAAGTGTAGTGTTCCATCAATCCTTGAGAGCGTTAAGTTTGAAGTCGAATTCTCGTAGACCTCAAAGGAAGTCGGCATATCAAAGATCAGACTCAAAGGCTTAGGCAAGATTGTTTTGTAAACGGGCTTCGCGGCTAATCTATAATGATTTAGTTAGCAAGAAAACAAAGACGTGGTGATAACGTAAAATATAAGCTACAAGTATAATCTTGCGTATGAGAAATTATCTATGTACACGTACATCTTATAGTTAATGCATCGTGCTTGTTTCGACCGTGACAGAGCTCAATGTGATGACAAGATTTCGCAACATTCTAATCGATTCGCTATTCAATATCATTTCATCGACACAGATTGATCGCTATAAGAGATCTCTAATTCATTTGAATTTTTCGATGAAAATTCCAGGCAAAATCAGATCACATCTTGCAGAAAGGAACCAATTCGGACAAAGATTCAGAAATGATCATAGCATTTTTTCCTACTTACTTTTACAATTTTATCTTCTAATATAGAATACTGATCGGTTCCTTCGTACAAAATTCGATAAGATTAATTACCATTGTATCAAACAAGAAATTTTTCTTAGAACGGGCTATCTTACATTTTATTTACAATTTGTACGCAATAATGGAAGTGAATGACGATTCGGCGATTCTTCAAGATAGTAACACGTAAGTGTAAGTTTCTGTTATAAATATACCAACATCCAATTACGAGCAAAGCTGCATCTAATGCAAGTAATTGCATGAAAGTAACTGAAACATAAAATACAATATAGTATCTGAATAACAATTTTGAACATGATTTAATATTCCTGTCAAAACATTATCATTGTAAAGTATCTCATATATATGTTAAATTGATTTGTCAATTTTAAAGTTTAACAAAGTATTTTTTATGTTCTTGTCGCAAGAATGAAATAGATACGAGCATATTTTGATCACAAATATTTCCCGCTGTAGGATAACTAGGCAGATTCGTTATGGAAGTTTATCAATAGTTTGATAAAATAGTAATATTCTCTAATTTGGAGAATCCTTCAGCAGAACATATATTCTGTTCTCTTTTGGACTCTTTAGTATTATCTTCTTTTTTGTATTGTATATTTCGTCGATTATTGTCTCCATCACTTGTGCAATTAACGCAATTGTACCACATTATCGAATAACACATTTTGTCGACGTTTACGATTTGTATCAAACATCCTGTTTCAATAGTATCCAATTATAAGTTATATCTTATTTTTTTCCTTATCATTTAAGCAAATAGCTTACCCTTTACTATTTTTGTCTATCATGGAAAAATTATAACGCTATTAGCCAAATACGTAGCCTTGTTCCCCTTCATACTTTCTTTTATCACCAAATCGCAAATTTGCCAAATTGAATAGCAAAAGAATCACAGCTAGGCACACATCGGCAAAACTAGTGACAGCAAATGGCAGTGAAACAAGATGGTATTGTCTACAATTAGGCACTGTTAATATCTGACGGGTTTAAGACACTCATTGAATCGATGTATTTTTGAGATACTTGATTTAAAACTTTGGGAGCGTGATCAGATACAATGAAAGAATTGCATTTTCTCTGATGAAATATCACAGTGCGTAAATTAAACATATTATGCGAATATTTCATTCTTTTTGGCACCTTTCGTAATGTAAAAAAGTAACAAACGTAATATCAAGCTTAGCTCCAATCAATTAGGTAAACGTAACTTTTAATCAGGCAATGTATAAACTTACTAGTAGATGACTTCTTTTCGTTACACTCATACATGCATACACAGACACACACTTGTATATACGTGTCTATGACAATTCCCATACAGAAATATGTACAGCACATAAAATTTCATATATTTATAACACATAAAACTTACTTAACCGTGTACTGTTCTTCGGAATTGTAATACGGAAAGCATGTTGCACAATACAATAATCGAGAAGAGTACAATGCAAATGTAATGTACATAGAGATGGAGCAAACCATAGATCTTTCTATAGATAGCGAGTGTTATTTCAACATATCATTGGACGCAGTTAACTTTTCCGACAGTCAACGTGAGATCAACGTCCAATGACTTACATTGAAATATAGATCGCATCATCATTCATTAATAAAAGCCCGCACTATTACAAGTCATTTAACGATAAATTTGAGTAGATCTGTATAGACATTATAGACGTAAATGTACTTTCAAGCATACACACGTAACTTAACAGACATAATCGTTGAGATTATGCTCAATTCAAACGACAGAAAATATATTTTTTTTCGCTTCCCGCAATTTGGAGAACTTATTTTTTTTTTCTTCACCAATTATAATTATACACTTTTTATCATCACATAAATTTTAAAATTGTCTACGAGTTCAATTAAAAAAATTATGTTTGTAGTATAACATTGACGAATACCTCCACAATAAGTTTCCATATAAAATAAAGTATTAGGCTGCATAGATTTGAAAAATATTTCTTTTTATATATATATATATCATTATATATATATCTCTCTATATATAATCCTGTTCCTATATAACAGCCAAAGAGTTTTACAGCGTCTAAGTGTATACATTTCGCGATCACGATAAATCTTAAAGATTATCGTTAAATATCTTTTTTTCGCGTAACACTTCTCGCAAGTTTTTGTATGTTTCTTTCAATCATTATATCTTTCGTTCATTTTATTATCATTTTTCTTCATAAGATATTGTTTTAGGTATAACATAGAGTAACTTACTATAATTGTATCTCGTCTGTGCAGTCTCCATGACTCTCACATGTGTGGCAAATAAAGCCAATATATATTTATATATATATTTATATATAAACTTTTAAAAGTGCATCGAGACTACTTGTCGTTTTCTCTTAAAATAAATTTCTGTGATGCGTGCATATTATTTATGACACAGAACTTATGGCATTATGAGGCGGACCCATCTGCGTTAACACTTTGTCTAACCATTGTAAAGGTCCATGCAAATGTGCCTCAATCCAACAGGGAGTCGATGTGACATCCTGCCTATGGTACTCTGCACCCCATCCCTTCACAAAAGACATTCTGTAACCAATAAAAACAGAAAATGTAGTTATATTACTAACCATTTTTTATTGCATAAAATGTGAATTAAATTACCTAATTGTACACATCTTCGTCAATTCATAAACGGCTTCAAAACCATGGTTTACACTTTGCGACAAAAGCTGGGCAAATTCTTGATTATTGAATATCTTCAATGAACATCCCGGTGGAATTTTACAAACTGTACTGGGATGAAAGCCATGATGGTGATTACAATTTCTAGATTGTACAAATATCGCAGAGTCCGAGAGGCATTCAGCATAAACTTCTCCCCCAACATAGTACAGATGTACCCCTTTGCCTATGTGCCGCCTCGTATTTTCTATCGTAGAATTTCGATTTACATTGGACAATTGTCCGAGACAGAAGCGATCAGAGTTGTTGCTTGGATTTGTAAAGCCGTCAATAATCACGGAGTGCGAATGACAATGAAACACCTCGCCCACCCGACAATTCAGCTCATAATAGGCGATAGAGGCCCAGTAAGGGGGTTCTTGGTAACACACAGGTGTAGCTGATTCAATGGACGTGCTTGTATCCATTGGAACTGAGTCCGACGATGTAGTTTGCCCTGTCTGAGATCCATCCTCGGGTGGAGAGTACGCTGGCGGTGGAGTCTCCGGTAATCCATTAGTACCGTATGGGCTCTGAGGATTTGGTAAAGTCGTACTCCCGGGACTAGGCACGGAACCGACGGACGACATGGGCGATGTCGGATTGACGCCGCTCGTAGAACCAGCATTGAAGCCGCTAGACGAATAGGCCACGTTGTGCGGCATGCCTGGATCGGCCAATTGCTGAAATGGCAACAGAGAATGGCCGGGAGCGTACTCCGAGTGTCTAGGAACCAATACCGGTGGCAGTACCGGGCTCTCCACCCTTTTGTAGTGATAGGGATTGATGCAGACTTCCTTCTGCTTGGCAGAGAATGGATACTGACATAGGTCCAGCGGTTTTAATTCGTGATGCGACTGGAGGTCCGGCCATCGCCAGACCCTGCAATATATCACATGCGGTAAACCCTTGCGATGCGAAACCTGCAGTCTGCCATCTAAGCTTCTAGGAATCGTCACGCATTTACTCGGCGTCCCAGGGCAGCTCAGCGCTCGCTCCAGTTCCTCGATCGCGCCTTTGCGCTTCTTCAATTTCTTCACTAACGAGTCCACCGCTTTCTCAGCCCATTTTTCCTCCTCGTCCCCTTGCTTCCAGCCGAGCAATTTTTTCACAGCCGGGCTGGTGAACGAGAATAAACTATTTAATGAAGACATAGGTCCAGAACTCGAAGCTCCTTCTTCGTCATCCATATTTGAAGAGTGATGTATCAATTAAGAGTGATGAATATACATGATCCACATCTATAAATCTTCGTCAGCGATTTTCCTGAAATCACAATGGCAATATTTTTCTGATTTATGATTAATTCTGCTAAGTGGTATAATTCTATCTTATATATACAAATGAATTTAATATGAATGAATTTATTGCTTATTCTTTATTCAAATTGTTGAAAAAGATCAAACCTTTGTTTAAGGTTACACCGAAGTCCTATGACATGACCACATATGAATAGATGATTAGTAACGAAACAGTTCAGGCTATTGATCATGTAATTTTCGGAAATGTGAAAAGTGAAAAGTTTCACATAACGATTTGAACATAATGATTCTATTGGCTGAATTCCTTAATTTCACGCGAAACTTTTCACTTTTCACGTTTCTGAAAGTTACATGGTCGATACTCTGGGTTCGATTTTGGTCTTTATCGCGCATATATTCCATTAAAGAATTGAGAACAATGTTGAATGAAAAGCCTTTTGCGTTCAAGTGAGCTCCGTATTAAACCCAATGTAATGTGAAATACATCAAAGTCCACTTCTCAAATCACAAAGTGGACACATGGTGTCAAAAAATATCACTTTAACAAAAAAAAATGTAATTACATGTATACATATTAATACATTTATATTTGTAATATATTAATTCTTATACTGTCCAATTTATTCTGACTCGAAATGATTATTGACCGACAATTAATTTTTTTTTTTCAAAAAATGAATTTTCTTTTATTGTGCAGTGACAACGGTGCGACAAAGCGCGAATTCGCCAGTCAATCCGAATTTTTGCGATGCTATTTTTATAGGAATGTGAGTTTTGGCATGTCTCCTCCCACCACTACAAAGTCAGTGACAAAGAGCGAAATCCCATAAATTTTGTAACTTTCTTACAAGTAGATACTCCAAAATCCGATAGAATATCTCGCACGATATTTCAAATTACATCGATCGCTTATTTGGTAAAAATTACAAATCTCACGCACAGAAATGATTCATTCAATTATTATTAATGATTTATCGAGCACTTTGAAGCAGTATACGCGGAAACAAATTTTAATTCGCATTTCAAAGAGCGTTTCCCGCAGCAAAGTGCATTTATTTAGCAGCAGCCTTCTAAAAATTCGATGAAATCGATTTTTTTGGCGCGGAGGCAGGCGTTTTCAAACGAGCAAGGTGGTCCAGACGAACGTTAACATCGCGCGCGCGATTAATCGCGCCACGGAGCGAGCGCTCATGTCGAACGTATCGGCCGAGAAAGGAAAAAAAAGGGAGAGAGAGTGAGAGAGAAAGAAGAACCTGACGCGCCGGAAGCACACGCTGAGACTACACCCTTCCCCGAATCGGCATGCGGGGGCACCGCACGCACGTCGATACGCCGCCACCACTCGGCAACCCGTCGTCCCGTCCTCTCGTGCACTTACGCGCGACTCCCTGGGCGATTCAGCATTTGTTTTTACCACCGTCTCCCACTCTTGCCGCCTATCGTCCATCGACGCCACGCTCTCGCCATTACGATCTCTCGGGCCAGCGCAAAAAGCGCCCGCGGGGTTATCGATTGCGCCGTTCGACTGCTGGGCTGGCTGGCCGGCCGCGCGCGCGGGGCACCCGACGCGGGGGCCAATTCCGCGAACTACGGCCACGGACGTCCGGGATCGATCAATCCCGAATCAATCCCGCACGGCGGCGCACCGCCGTCCCGCGTCGCTGCGCCTGCGATCGCGCCCCGTTCCCATTCGGGACGTACAGCCGTCGACGGCGACGGAGGAACGCGACGGGCAGTACCACCCCCGATTTCCCGAATTCCCGAACGGCAGTCTGACGCAACGGCCCACGCACACCTCACCTCGTTCCGCGAAATCTGCGAGCGACTCTCCGGTCAACTGCGCGAACAGCGATACTCTCGACGCGCGCGCGTACACGTCCACCTCGCGCGCGGCGACACTGTACGACGAATGTTTACTCGGGGGATCGCGCCGAGACAGTGAGCTTAATTGCCGTTCGCAACGCCGCGTCGGAGTAGCGCCGTGTTTGTCCAACCGGGGCGCGCGCCAAGCGTTCTGCATAAAGGCCGTTCCGCATTGGCCGCGAGCGGCCAATGGCGATTTGAGACAGCCTAGATTTTTGAGGTGTGTTCCGTTTCATGCATGATGCGCATGATGCATTATTTATTCTTCTTGTTCACCAAAAAATAAACAAGGATAAATGATGTATTATGCGCATCATGCATGAAATGGAATGCACCACTAGATGAATCAGAAATGCATCTTTGATATATAAAAAAACAAATCATTTTGTTGCTAATTTTGAGTATTTATAAAGAAGAGATTGTAAGAAAAAGACATTGAAGGAGGAAGATTAAATTGTTAGAACAAGGAGTAAAATAGCGTCATAGGCCGGTATTCATAGGGAGCTTTCCATTTAGCGACACAAGTCGACACAAGCATCATTCTATCTTTTTTCAACATTCAATGAGTAACAAAGACAGAATGATGTTTGTGTCAACTTGTGTCGACTTGTGTTGCTAGATGAAAAGCTCTCATAGTCGGTTCTTAAGCTAAGACTCCATTCAGGCGTTTCAGCTGCGGCAACGCATGCGGCAGTGTGCGTCGACCAATCAGAAGTCTTGAATAAAGCTTTTGATTGGTTGGCACACTGCCGCATGGTTGCCGCAAGCTGAAACACGTGAATGGAGTCTTAGCTTTAGGGTGGAGTTGCGAACGTGTTAAGATGTGTTTCGACACGAAGAATTTTTTGAAAGTTGACGCAACGTACCGCATTTGTTCAACTTTATTCTTATTTCGCATTCATTATTTTTCTTATTATCATATACTTTTCATACATTTGAAGTCTTGGCCGTATCGAACTCGCTGTGGGGATCGGGTGCCATTAACAAGAAAAAGAAGAAAAAGCTTTAGGGTGCATTCCGATGTAGAGAAACAGCGAAACGGAAAAGAGACATGGTAGGAGAGTAATTCCGTCAGAGTAATTCCGTTTTAATTCCGTTCCGTATTTTCATGGAGGTAGGAATATCAGGAGGAAGCATAAATGCATTGTGGTGAAGCCAGAGACGTGGGACGAAGGTTAACCGCTCAAGATGGCGACCATATTGGAAGAAGAAAGATAACCTCTGAAATTCCTTATTTTAAGACCTGAAATTCCTTATTTTAAGTAATGTTTTAAGATGCTAATACGGTTTTGTGATTGATTTAAAACCATATAAAACTTTACTTAAGATGATTTTAAATATAAGAATTGAATATCGGCCATAATCACGTGATTTAGATAGCCAATAAAATGTGATTACTCTTTAAAGACCTGCATCTTTGATTCTTTTAGGCCATTTTATTGGATAAATTCTTCGTTCGTTTCTTGAATCGATATCTCGACCCAAGTTCTAATATCGTGGACAAAATAAAGCACGAATTATCCTTGTAGACAATATACAATTCTTTTCATACAAATTTCAAAATACACTGAATACACTGAATACCTAATCTTCACGAATTTGTGCGACAATTAAAATTGTTTGCATAATAAAACTCCAAAAGAAATTTCAGTTCTCGCGATATAAAAATATTTCAATAATTGGAATATGTTAAATCTTAGAAGGATTTTTACGAATAGTTATCACGAAAACATATTTCATCTGCGTATACATGATTGATGCTACCATAATAACATGTTCCAAAATTCATTCGGAAATTGAGTCTTACATCCATACGAATACAAACGGCAGATCTTATTTCTTATTAATTGCCTTACAATTTTAATAAAAAAATACGATGAGATTTCTCAATTATTGATGACAATATTAACTTGGTTTTGTTCTAAATTAATGATAAGACAATTAAAAATTTGCTATCACATTTATTATACACTATAAATATAAATTAATTCAATCTGTACTAAATAGACAATGGAAGAGAGATTCGTATTTACATGGACACACGGTAAAATTGGCAGCTCATAAATAACAATACATTTAGATCACACATCAACAGAGAACCTTAAAATGATAGTATTTAAAAGCTCAGTTTAACCTTCATTAAAAATTGGAATTATTAATAAACAATATTGAATATAAATAATGTTAATAGTCTTTGGTTTGAAAAATACTTCAAATACTATGAGAAATTAGTTTTCAATCATTTTCCAGTATTTCATTATCATGATCGTCTAGATTAATCGTATTGTGCTTTTCTGTAAACAACGTCTCTTGACTCAGTGCAGGAACTTGTCGAGAAAATTCACTAGTCGCCCACAAAAATAAATCCAAGGTCTGCTCTGTGCATTCCGCTATGAATCTCACAAATGGTCGAACATCTCCAGCATTGGCCAGTTGTAAGTATTCATAATATTTATGGCGATGCTGTTTGTGGATAATAACAGGTGGATATCCAGCTTGCATAAGTATCATATTCATGAGCAAACGGGACGTTCTGCCGTTACCATCGGTAAACGGATGTATGTGCACCAGTTTATAGTGTGTAAGAGCTGCGTATCTGTAAGACATTTTCTTAATTAATATTCTTTGCTGAATTCTCTCACAAAATCTCAAATGAAAATTGATGCAAATGTGTAGAAAATATGTAGAATAAATATGAGATTCGCTCACCTCACTGGATGCATCCTGATAGCTTGTTCGCTATTTAACCACAATACAAACTCCTCCATCAAATAATGTATATCACCGGGACCAGGAGGTATATGACCACCCACGTACACTTGAGTCCTTCGAAATTGACCGCCTTCGACTGGATCTACATGCCCCAAAACACGCCTGTGTATCTCCAGTATATCTTTTATAGAAATAGACCCTACTCTGAAACATATTTACATGGATAATAAATAACTAACAATACTGAAAACATTTCCATTGCCTTTGTAAAATTATCTTGCTGTAAAAACTTACCTATTTACCAAGGTCGCATTGATATATTTCATTGCAGCATCTAATCCAAGAATTTCATTGTGTTCATCGATACTCTTTCCAGATACCGCAATACGTGTTTCGACTATAGCTCTCGTCTGTGCCAGATTCATGGTATTTCCCTCGATCCCGACTGTGTGATAGATATGTTGGAAGTAAGCCTCCTTTTTCGCACGTATCAATGCAGCACTGTTATCAGGTATGTTGGACAGTGTGTTCCTCTTGTCATCAATACGCCTGAGCATTATTCTGTCATGTTCT
The DNA here is from genome assembly GCA_021460005.1 of Tetramorium alpestre. Classification (NCBI taxonomy): domain Eukaryota; kingdom Metazoa; phylum Arthropoda; class Insecta; order Hymenoptera; family Formicidae; genus Tetramorium; species Tetramorium alpestre. Next base: position 171,357 of record JAJVSH010000001.1, read on the forward strand.
TCAACAACGCGAGCTGTCCTTTGACTATTTATTAAAGCACCTTCGTGATTCGGTTTGTAAGTTAAAGCTCGCACGTAAAACTCATTAGCCCTAATCACATTTTTTTGTGTTTCCTCTAAAAATTCTCCATAGTGATTCAACACGTCTGGATGGCAGGGCGCTAATGCCACTGCGTGCTGAAACAATTTTATAGCTTTCTCTTGCTTCCCAGATAATTTCATCTCTAGAGCTAAATGCAAAGATGCCAGGGCCTCTGCTATTGACGCTGCTGTACACTGACCCTTATCACGCTCCATCACGCTCGGTGAAATGGTGATCGTGTAATCATCGTAAATGTCCAAGACACCCTCTGAGCTGAGTGGCACGAATATGGAACGGCCATGCTGATGTTCCTCTTGATGTTCTAAAAGACAACAAATAAACATGTGACATTATAATGTATATAATTGTCATATTCAATGTATTATAATTGTCATATTCAAATCGCAACTTGACATGACAGATAGATAACAGATGACTCAAGTTGCCAGGAAAGATGCGAAATGACAGGAAAAAGGACAGAGTCTCTCCGTCAAGAGGGCGGACATTTAACTGAGACTCACCCGGATAATCGGTGTAAATGTATCGCGCCAGCAGCATGCTACTGACAGCGATCATTATCCCAAGGATGAAAACGAGCGGGATGAGGCGTTTCTGTGTCATATCGTACGTGGAGTCCGCGGCATCCCCGCGCTTTGCGTTCACGTGAGTGGTCTTGGCATATTGTACGTAGTACCCGTAAACACATGCCGGCAGCATCTCTTCTCGCTGCGGTCCTCGACGGTTTCACTCCAAACGGCGCGGTGTGGCATGCTTGTCAACCGTGACACTGGTACATACGTGCCCATGTGACGCAACGCCTCGCGCTCGTCTTCTTCGGAGCGGACGACACCAGCCGACGCGCGGCGTCCATGTGGTTCGCCGCGATTGGCTGGCGCCCGCGCGCCTAGCGTGCCGCGCGCCCCATTGGCTCCCGCGTTCCGCGGTTCCGCCGTTCCGCGAATTCATCGGTCCCTCCGGTCGTCCGATGTCTCGCAGCCGCGACGTTTTTAAAAAATTTAATGGAACATTTGTACAATCGAGATCTGCAACGCGACGTTTCTCAACTGACACTCGCGCCGGTAATTCTCGCCCGCTCGTCAACGAGTTCCGTCAACCGGAGTGCGACCTATTTCAAACGTTCCGCCGGTCCTACCCTTACTTCTCCCCTAGTAGCCCAGTTCGAAACTGGGCCGCTTCAGTACCTGACCCATTCCTGCGCTCGCCGAGCGGCTTCCTCGTCCGGAGCGTAAGTATATATGCCGTCGAATGCAAAATACGGCGATTGTATGACTGTATGCCCGAGATGCGTTGAAGTCCAAGACCGTCTCTTTGCAGCTCGAGCGTAGAGCGTGGCGAGCGAGCGCGTTTTGCATCGTATTCCGCGAACGGCAGGTAATCGGCGAAAAGGCTACTCAAAATGGCCATTACCTCGTCCCCGAAAAGTGCGGCGTCGATCGGCGACGGAACGTATCGGACGAATCTTAGGTACCAATTACTGAATTATTGTTATATATGTATTCATTGTTGATATTACAGCAGTATAATTTTGTATTATATGAAAGAGAGTAACTCAGTTTGACTAGATTAGATATTTTTATTAATAAGCGAGAGACGTGCCGATATCGCGTCCAGCTGAATTTTATTACAGATCATCGCACGACTAATAATACAAAAATACAAAAGCGTCACAAAGAAAGTCGTTCATGGAACGAATCGAATTTGGAATGCTTGAGAGGCCTGTTCAATCGACAAGAAATACATGCGAACAATTTAACGCGATTAACATCTGAATCTCGATAGATGCGTATACTTTCGCGCAGTTTTCTACTCGCCGGAAAGCGAGAACGTCGTCATTTTTACGCTTCTAAGATGATTCTAGTTTCATGTATTCCTTCTAATTTTCGCACTTCCAACGCGATATCGCCATGGTGGAGCGGGTATCTTTTTATGAAAACTCTCCTGAAAAATGATAATATTGCGTAAATATCGAAATTAGATCGGTTACTTTACTTAATTGGAATTGCGCCGTCAGCATTATTTTTCCGCCGTAAGCGCAATTAGGTATTGCTTAAAAAAAATTTTTTACATTTCTGTTTCTCGGCTTTTTAATTTTTATATGAAAATTTGGAATCTTACTTTAATTCGCGAAGCGGGCACGCTTTCGCTACTAATACGCGAATAAGTTTGCAAAGTTGAAGGACTGGGAATTACTTCACAATTCACTTTATAAGTCTTAGAGATACTGCAATTTTTTTCCATTTTTTTAGAAACATTATAGGATGTAGAATTTCTTGACTTCCATGTCTCGTCTCTATTTACAACCATAATTAATGTAACAATTAATTAAAAATTTAATATGCGCTTAATTAAGTACATGTCGTAGAAGTTCAGTTCATATATTTTTTTCTCTTATTTTCTATTAGTTATTTAATTCGATTTAACTTGAAGAATTCAAAATTTGAAGGTGAAAGCAAAAGGCGAAAAAAATTAAAGTTTAATCGCACGAGTGTCTGCACCTTAGATTTGTATTCGCCTTATATTAAATATAGTTTTTATATAAACGAATCAATTAATTTTATTTAATATAATAAAATAATTAATATGTTTAGGCAAAAATATAATTCTATTTTTTTATTGAATAGTACCTGCATGATCGTCGATCTGAAATCTTATTATTCTGATTTTTTATGACTTGCGATACACGACACTGTTGGGGCGATGTAGATGTGTTTGTGGCATTATAATGAATTTTCTGAAAAAGACGAGAAATTAACAATGAGTAACAATAAGTGTGATCGATGTGATCGTAATCGTTGGGATCGGGGATGTAGGGTAAAAGGAAGTCGAATTTTACGTAATTTCTCCGTTCCTCGGAAGAGCGATTTTCGTTTCCGGAACGGCATCGCCAGTTCCACATCGTGGAACTCTGTAATGAGGATTTCTTGACCGATTGATCTTGCACCTGGCCACGTCGCATGACAATTATGTGATCGGTATTATCAGAAGTTCCGGATGTACCGTTTGGAAAATTATCTTTTGTTCTGTATATAGTCAATATAGTAAATAAAATTTTATTATAGTTTTATAATAATATGTATATATAAAGAACACTTTTTCTTTACATAAAAGAAATTTTTTTATTAGTGATATACAATACAAGCTATCTTAATTGCTATTTAATACAATAAAATATCATAATATACAAAATAATAAAATAAATAAGACTATTATATGAAAAACTTACAATCAAGATTTTCAAATTTTTATTAGCTTATGTATTTTATTTTATTTTTCTTTCTAAAACATTTATTATGTAAGGAAATATTTTACAAAAACACTTTCAAGCGTTTGAAAAAATTTAAATAATTAGATTTTACGTAGTTTATATTTTATATTTTAATTATCACCTGATAGTCATGGTCGACGATGAAACGTTTTCAGTTCGACACGTGGAATTTTGAAGAAGTCGTGGTGCTAACTGATAAACAGCAGCGGCTGCTTGATGCAATTTGTGCTCTCTGTTAAAAATAAAAGATATATGCTCGGATATGAATAAATTTTAACATGAAAGAACTTCCTCGTAAAATGTCTCCTCCCTTAATTGGCGTACTTACTTAATATTATACATTCCGCCAATTTCTCCGTACTTTCGTCTCATTATTTCAGTCTCGACAGCAGCCGTGGTTGTTCGCATTGCCGTCGCGATCTCGTTCACTATCTATAATAATCAGCGATGCAATCACCTTGCACGAGTATTTCGTATGGCGTTACTAATTGGCGCATATTTTAAAACTGACCAAAAAACCGCAGAATAAATGCAGCAGTAAAATTGAAAATTCAGAGCATAATAACGCAGAACATACAGCGAGCATGAAAAATAAAAGGATTTGTTAAATTTGAAAATTTTACCACAAATAATGAAAGCATGGGTTTGTTAAAAACTGAAAAATGTATCGTGAATAATGGAAGCATTTTCAGGAGCACAAATTAAAGAGATTTGAAATACGATTAAAAAAATATTATTGAAATATATATCAAAGTTTGAATGGTTCTTTAAATAAAGTAAAAAAAATATCAAATAAGAAATAAAATAATCGTCGAGATAATGTATGCCGTGTTTTCCATATGTTTTTCTTCGAATTCCACGCTGAAGTTTCTGAAGTATCTTGCATATATTACCGTGGCGTGATTGGAGACGTTCAAGTCTTCTTCAGAGCGTAGATGAAAATTGCTCTTCGACGACACGAGGATCCACGGGTGGTCAAGAATCTCTCGAATAGTGATCCTCTCGCGAGCCGATGGGACGAGCAGGCGGTTTATCAGATTCCTGCATTCGATCGACGTTTGGTACATGGCTTTTACTTGAATCGATGTCAAGCCCCTGTTGATCTGGAGCATCAGCCTCCGTCGACGTTCCTCCGACGTTGTCCATTCGTCGCGAGGGCACAGGAATGGAAGTCGACCGATAATCATTCCATACAAAACGACTCCTCTGCTTGTCATATTGCATAATATTTAAACGTTGCTCCAAAGAATGTTTTTACATACTGTATTAATAAGCTTAGAATGTGCAAAATTGCCAAATTTACTTTCTGACGCTAAATGACTTATGAACTATTAAAAAAATCTTAATAAAATAAAATTGCATTTACTTACAGGCTCCATAAGTCCACTTCCGGGCCATATCGTTTACCTACGACGAAAAGTTCGGGAGCAGCGTACTCTGGGGAACCGCAGTGTGTTCGCAGCGGATCGTCGCTGGCATAAATGTTGCTGAGACCAAAATCTACAATTGTGAAAAACGTCTGTCATCGAAACGGTGAGTTTTCTTTTATAAAAAGTTTTTTAACCTTTGATTACTGTTAAATCATTGCTTAATCCGCAATCTTAATATATAAATATTAATTTATATAGTAAACTAAATTTTAAGACAAAACTGTATATTTTATTTTGTTGCTTTTACAAATAGAAAATGTCGATAAAATTAAAAAGTATTTTGCATTCTATTTTTATGAAAAAGTCTACCTTGGGATCGGATATGCCGAAGCAATATATAGCAATAATCGAAGGTCATTAAGAATAACGGGCATTATATTTCTGCGTAATTATATAAATTGCGGCCAATTTCATCGCAAGTGCAATTTTTTATGCGAAGTTCTGCCGGGTACAGGTGGATCTGATTTCACGCTCGAAAATCAAGCGTCACGCGAGCGGAAACATTATAGTTGCGATTTTCGCGGTGCACGTTAATCTACGTGATTCGATCGATGGCGATTGCCACAATCGCCGCGACCATAATGTTCTCTAGTCCCGCGCGATATGTCGACGTCCGTGTATATATGTCTGCTTCTCACCCACTATCTTAATCTGTTCCTTGCGTTCGTTTTGTAGTACAATGTTCTCCATTTTTAGATCTCTGCAACAGAATCATAAAAATTAAAAATCAATTGTGGACAATGCTGCTTAAAAATAAAATATATTCTATAACGTTATTACACCATATTTAAAAAAGTTAATGCTTATTTAAAGCAATAATTTTTATATGCACACACATATACAGATTACACTAAAGTTTAACTTTTATTTTAATAATAGAATATAAAATTGATTCCTTTCCAAAGAAATTTTGAGAGAATTCATTCTTTATATATCATAACATTTTAGAATTCAATTTTAGAATTGAAAATTAAAATATTTTAATTTAAATTTGAAATTTTTATCTTAAATTATTTAATTAATCCATTTTAAAACACTCATTTGTATATATGAATATACGTATATGTATACGCATGTATTATATACATATGTATATATGTATATGTATATGCACAAAGTTTTATTATTTGATTAACATTTCATTATCTTGAAACTACATGTCTTGAAACTTTAAAAAGCGGATTCCAGTTTGGCTAAAGAAAACATCATTAAAATTTGAATTGAAATTTTTTTCTCTCGCGATAAATCTTGTTCTACCGATTTCATTATGATTTTTCGGGATCTGCCATATCTCTTCGATAGAATAAGGATTACGAAGGCGGAGATTGCAGGCGGGTGAATACGAAAAAAGCGCTGTATGCATATGCAATGCGTGTGCAGTTTGCACGATCACGTAGCGCGTTCGCGAGATTAACGCTCTCGGCGCAAGAACCCCGTGGCCCTGACCATCGCGCGAAGGTCTCTTTGCTCGTATCGCCGTCTACGAGCGCGGCTCGCGGACCTTGCAAATTGTCGTTTCGTCGGCATGACGGCCTCCCGGCCTCTCGATGATGTCGAGTTTCCTCATTTCTCGATCTCGTGTACCTTTGATGAGACGTCAACGTGAAATCTATGTCTTTGAAATTTCACGATTTCTCAATGTGGACTCCTTTCGTATTTAGATTTAATTTTTTGTACCAATGCTGCATTTGCATCATATCTTGATTCAAAAATAAGTCTCAGATACAATTATCTATATTTCCCGAATATAAATTGCATTAATCGAAATTTAATTAATTTCTCACTTTTGTGAGAAATTAATCTATACCTAGGACTTGTGATAGTAGTAAAAAAAATATTATTGAAAGAATATTTTCAAAATATCTTCAAAGAATTCGTTGATGAGTAGAATGCGTATTAATTGCGGGAAGAGGGAAGAACGAGAAAATGTAGGAAAATATTAGTACGTTTCGCACAGTTGGTTTCCAATTGAGGAGATATCGATGCGAGGGATGATATCGAAATTTCTAACTAAGATCAGCTGTCATCGGGATCAGGCGGCAACGGCCCTGTAACTTATCCGTGGCAGAGACCTTGGGACCTTGAAACACATCATTAAAATCGCATCGCCAGCGCGCGTGATGCGAGAGTGGAGTCAGTATGCGCTTTGGGTGTCGCTAATAAGTAATAAAAGAGGACTCGCTCCTCTGAACACGTGCCCGCGGCGAGGTTAATACCGTCACGGGATGCAAGGCGCTCTCGACGGGGTCGTTACTCGTTGGTAGAATCTAGAACGTCCACAACATTTTTCTTTATTCCCCGCTGCTGACCACCTTCCATCGAATCTCGAATCGTCCGTATCTCCCGAACGAATTCCTCAGAACGTTTGTCCAGAGAAAATAATGCAACGTAACGAAACGATGAACGGTTTCTTTGAATTTATTAATGTTAATTTATTTCTATCTATATTTACTTTTTTCTCATTATTTGCAGTTTGAGTTGTATTTTCGATCAATAATATTATCCAAAGATACATCAATAATAGAATAATATAATAATAAAAACAGCAGGTAGAAATTTTGAAACAGAATAGAATGACGATATCGATTTTACTTTTTTCCAATAAATATAGGAATTTCAGATGTGTCTATATAATTTGTTTATATCACTAAAAAGTTTAAAGTATAAAATTATAAGTATAATGTATGGCGGACATAACAATATCGATTAACATTAAATTCATAGACATTCAATTCATAAATATCGATTTTATATTTCTCCTCTGAACGATTCCGTAACTGCAGTTAATAACGAGAGAATCGATGCACTTAATTAATATCTACGCATTGCAAAATCATGCAGAATATTACAGTGGCCTTCTTGTAATCAACATTTTACGTTATCAATTCTAGAGTATCGTTAAGCCTAAAAAGTCGATACGTTCGGTATTGAGATACCGAAGGAAGGTATCCATATTCTGATAATCAAAGCAGTGTACGGTACTCTAATATTGAAACGCGAGTATCGCCGGTTTCGAGCGGATGCACCGAGCGCGGCCTCCGAGCGATGTGTTTCTGCCACATCCTCGACTGCTGCGGGATAATAGTCGAAACGACCCTGAAGCCGAGGCCACGGTTGTTCGTTGGCCTGGGCGATTACGTTTCTTTTCCATCGTCGTAGAAGCCGTGCGGCGGCAGCGCACGTTCTTGGGAACGCGCGCCCGCGACGAACTTTCGCGACAAATCGCGCGAGATCCGATTAAAGCTCGCGCCTGTCTCGCGTCCGTTCGCAATCGCGCGAACATAATTGCCGGCGTAAAGCGACAGGTGGTCTTGCGGGCCTGATAGCAAAAAAAAAAAGAGATAAAATAAAAAGCGCGAGATACGTGTCTCGCACGCCGACGCCGTTAACGATCGTCCCTTCTCTCGCCACCTCTCACTCTGAAAATAAACTCGCGCGGCCCGTGACAAAAGTGATCGATGAACACGGCGATCCAGATATTCCTGGTGATCCACGAGCGAGCGACGGGAGATGAGTTTGTGCATTGTCAGATGGAGCCACGAGCTGCATTCGAATGCATTCTGCGCAGTGTTCTGCATTCCCAAGATAACGATTCTTTTGTTATAAATAAAAAGATGCTAGAGCTTTGAGCGAGATTTTTTTTCTAGTTTTTCGACCGTAACTTATTATAATTTATTTGATTTACATCTATTAAACGTTTTTAACATCTCAAAAATAATCGCGTTCACCATCTGAATGTGGAGTTTTGAAAATGTAGACATTCCGATATGCTTTCGTAATTTCTGTGTTACAAAGATCCTGTTTTTATTTATTGCTAATTGACAGTTATCTTTTACATATACGCCGGACAGGCTGATAGCATCACTTACCGCACGCGTTCCCGCAGTCGCATTTACCTCCTCGCGCTCGTAAATGTTCGCGCGCGTCCGATGCACCCGCTCGACTCGGATGCGCGCATCCGTAAGTACTTAAATTTAATTGCCGGCCATGACCGTTACATCGCGGCAGTTATTTCGGTCTTAATAACCCAGGTCCACTGAGCTGTCGCTCGGTTGAGCGGGGTCATGTCCGTATTACGAGTCGCAAAATCGCCGTGCGAGATGCGCAAGGTCGAAACATGCGAAATCGTACGTGGAACAGAGGGAGCGATTTATCGTTCCTTCCGCGCATAAATATTCGATTCGACGAAACGGCGCACATATCAATGTGCGCACGAGCAATGTGGAATAATAGGTAACGAGAGAGATATTTGGGATGCGATGCTCGAGGCGAGATTTTAATAAACCGTTCATTGCGCACCCGGACCCGCGTATGATAAACCGGTCCACGGGCGAGATGCTATGGAAAATAATTCGGGCAACTTGGCAGAGAAAATCGTGTAAATATGTTCACACGCCTTCCCGTGTGCGTGCAAACTGCTTCGTGCAGTTGTGCATACAAGTCTGCCGTTTATTTCACAGAACATTCTAATTTAATGATAATGTTCTGTGGAGAGACCTGCGAATAAATTTTCCTAGGATACATATAAACTTTAGGGAAAGTTGAGCGCTCTCTATTTTAACATTCCAAATTAATTAATGATAGTAATCATAAATTAGAAATGTTTGGAAAGTAAAAGCAAATATTTTAAAAAGCATCATTACAAGTATACGTTTGCAGTATCGAGTTGAAACAGCTGGTTTATACACTCGATTCCAACAATTCGTGAAAAGGTAGAAGATGGATGATGAAACTTATAAAATATTCTATATGCATCGATGAATCTGCGCCACGATCGGGCATAAAGATGAAGATCGTGACGACGACGACGAGGTTGTGTGTCCGCCGGTTCGTCGACCGTAACCCGCACGTTCGACGCGTATCTCTTATTTTTCCAGCTGGCACCCCGCGCCGATTCTGTGCCGCAGACAACGAGAACAAAACGGGTTTGCGGCTTATCTCTTCTTAATACGCGTCGTTTATCAGCGAGTCCGATAGGCGCGCGGCGTGTTTACCGGCGTGAACGATGACGCGATCTTTTCGGCTGTGTATCGATTGCAACCTAGCCGCGTTCGAAGGCGCTCATTCGCGGCTATTAACTTTTTCATTGCTAAAAACGCATTCAGCCGGGATTGAAAATCCTCGCGATAACGACGTGACCCAATCGATCGTTAGAACGCCTGTCGCTTTTTCCGCTGGAGCTTACTTTTTGTAATTATTCCACGGTTTATATCAGCTACTAATGATCAGTATCGAACTTTATTCGCCTTTACGCTCTAGCTATATAATCTTCCGTTATTACACGGTAAAACGATATTAATGTTAATTAGCAGTCAAGCCACGTTAGCGCTGTAGGGTTACTAAGGTTTTACGTGTAATACTGGGAGATTATATGGCTAATGCACAAAAACAAACAATCCCACAATATGATAGCTATTAAAGCCGAGATGAGTTTTATTCACAATAGTTACGAATATAATGAACAAATGAGATGAATAGTACACGAGGGAGTGCTTCGCAGTGTTAATTTTTTTTAGTATCAAGCTTGTATTTATCGGGACAAAAATTGAAATTGTTCAGTATCCTTATTTAAAAATTGTATGACTCTGAAATCATCGATTTGCACGTTTTTAAGTATGTGAAAGAGTATGTGTAAGTATATTTGAGGATACGTTGAGAGCGAAAGGGTTAAATATCTCTTGCAGGTAATCGGCATGATATCGCGATTCGTGCGTTGCCAGTACACCGTGCGGCTCTCCTCTGCTCACACTTTTTTTGCCCTTAGCAGGGGCCACGATGCGTGGGCGGAAGGGATCCGGCCAGACGGGGTCATCGGCCATTCCTCGCGTTTCGCCCTTCCCGCGCGCAGATACGCGTCTTCGTGGCTGTAGCCGCGAGTCTACATCGCGTGTAAATTAATTCTGAAATTTTCAAAACTAAAGGGAAGCAGACTAAAATTTATTATTAAGCTGCAGAATATATGAAGGAAGTATACGACAGGATACATAGATTCAAAATTCTTTCATGTCTCTCCTCTTAAATATTATTTCTATAATGTGCGAACGTAAAGTAGAAAATAGCAATAATCGTAAGACATAAAACGTCAAATCAAATTCCTCCTACAAAAATAACTATGGCTCTATGAACAGAACTTTTCATCTCTACAAAAATAGCATTGCGTCACGGAAGAGATGTGGATCTATATTTCTAGATTCTGTTTATAAAAAAGAGGTAAAAAACCACCTCGCTTTACGAGTGTTTACCGTCATTATATATTTCACCGACCTTTGAAGAAAGCGGTTATCGTTCTGTGTATCGGTTTTAAACGATTGTTTTAAGAGCTGAACTAGCTCTAGGATCCGGCCTACACTTATATAAAGAGCAGCTTCTACGAGATGACATGTAATCTACGGGCCACAAGGGTTCCGACAAGAGGTTAAAGGCGGGTCGCTTCTCGAATACCGCGAGAATTATTGTCGGTGAAGCGGTTTAATTTTCAAACGCGTTTGCGGTCGTTTCAGTGCGAGCTGTAATTTCCGTGCCGCGCCATACACCATCGTGGGTGGCGTGACGCGAAATCGGCGGTATACCGAGGCGGTAACGGTAACGATAAAAATATGCCGCGTCTCCCGATGCTTTACGATTATTGTTACGCGCAGTCAGCAGTCGCGACTAGAGTCAGAAATTTCTGAAGCCTGAGGGCGAAAGGTTTATCGCAACTGTTTCGCGCAGTATCGCGACAATCGCGCAGTTGCCACGATATGAAAAATAAATGAGTAAACGAGGCTCATAAATAAGGTCCCGTGATAAATCTAATAACCAGACGACAAATGTTTTCTGCCTTTAACGAAGCCACTCCTAACAGCGAAAATTTCTCTCCGTCGTAAATAACAACTCAGCGTTGAGTTTAATTAAAGTTTGAATTAATCGAAACACGAAATGTGTGCAATACCAATTAGTTGTTCATTAAAAAATATATGCGAGAATATTAACAACATTATTTCTGAATATAATCTGCTGGATTATTGAAATATTAATTTTAATATGTTGATATATCATTAGGAGAAAATCTCTCTCTTTCTCTTTTTTCTTTTTCTTGAGAATATTATTCAACGTACTGAGTCTACTCGAAGAGTCGTTTTTTTCTTATCGTTTAAACATTTTTAGTACGTGATAGTGACTGATGGCACATTTTTAGTTTAGTACAACTTGCTGAACTCGTAACATCACAGAAATCTTTTTAAAATAAATATATATAAAAAGAAACGTGCGCGTAAAAACTCGTGATGTCGAGTATAATTTAGTCGAGCGTCAAGTCGATTCAATAAACAGGATGAACAAGACGTTCGATGAACCCGACGATGACGTGCATCGTTCGAACGGAGAAGGATGCAGGCGCTGCGGGACGGCATGGCAGAAGAAGAAATGGTCGAGAGACGGAAAGGTAGAATGAAAAAAAGACACATAGGGGAGAAGAGAGGCGGCGAGAGCGGGAGGAAGAGGACAGGGTCGAAAGGCGGCGACGGCGGTCGGGGTAAACCGGCGCGGAAAAAACTCGGAGTAATTTACAACAATCGTAAACGTAAGCGCAGGCGCAGCCGGCTTGATTCATAGTGATTGCCTAACGGAACCAGCGCGAAAATTTACTCGCGCGCTACTCGTTGCCGACACCCAATGTACTCCCGTCAAAAGGGACATCTGCATCTGCATTCGGCCAGCGTCACTTGCTTGCCCGTCAGTCACGACACGTATAATTTATTCGCTCCGAACGAAATCGCATTTCAGTCTAGTCCCAAGAAATTATTTCTATATGAAAAACCCTATCGTTAAAACGAGAATATTATTAGGAAACGCATTAGAAAAAGCACTGCAAGACTCCAGAGAGACGTGACTTGTCGAAGGTTTCTTCGATGTGACTCGAAACATCAATCTTGTCGTCATTCCTTTGACATTTAATTTCATCTTTGTGAATTGTCATTGATCAAGTGCCTGTAACGTTGAAATCTGACTCGATTGAAATAATATCGAATCTGTGATTAAACGTTTTTCAATTTATAAATCATAAAGTCGTGACAAGAGTTAATATTTCTGTTAAATTGTGTCCCACTCGGCATACGTACGTGTCCGAGGCACGCGCGTGGGTGCACGTGGACGCGTGTTTGCCCGTGTGTCCACGTGCACCGGCTGCGATCGTCGCACGTAACGAAGGGCTCGCGTTCGCGCGATGGCAATTATCTCGAGGCGAATTCGCAATTAAACGAGACGATATAATTTATCGGCGGACCAGTTACTCTCGCGAAAAGGAGGCTGCAGACATTGGGCTCCTTCCACTCTCGTGGAAGGGGACGGATGGAGGGATGGGGCCAGCCGACGTGGCGCGGGCCCCCTCCGTGCGTTAATTTATTAATCAAACCTGTTCCAGGACACCTTCCGCTCGCCGGGAGTGGCCCGTACGCGCTCGCCATGTAATTGATAATAAATATAACGCGGGTCGTTTTACTTACCGGCGTCGACTGTTCGTCGTCGACAACGTCGAGGCGGAGAACACGGCCACGGCGCTACACACACCTGGTGTGTGACGGTGCATCCGCGCGATGCACACGGCTGAAAGGGATTTAAAGCTGCGCTCCGATACGTCTGCTGCGTAAATAGCCGTGTCGTCGCGCGTAATCGTCTGGATATATGAACTCCGCTAGAATAAACTACGAGAGTGTAGACATAAATCTCTCCTTCTCTTTCTCTCTCTCTCTCCTTTCCCCACTCATCCGCCAGCACTCGTCGTGTGCAGCACCGTATCTACCGCCGTGATTACTTGTATTTGTATCTGGATTAGGCGTGGGAAATTAAACTTTCTACATATACACACATGCGAGAAAGGATTACGCACGATGCAGAAAAATGCCGATGCACTCTAGCGCGAGCGTGCGAATCGATGCGATGTCGTGCTGAATTAACACATCGGATGATTCGATCTGTTTGCGATATTGAACATTGGTGGAAATGTTGCGTACAGGATATCTCATAAACCTCGCGATTTTATAAAATCCGCGTTTTTTTATCTGATACGAGATTTAAAAATTCTAAAATTTTTTATTTTATTTCTAATATTATCTCGATAGTTACATTTAGGTAAATCTAAATGTATTAAATTTTTAAATGAAAATGAATTTGATATTAACTCAGAAACAAAATATACATCTCCATTTTGCGAATCTGCATTCTACAACTCGCGTATATATTTTCGGCATGAAAGTTTGGAGGTCGAGGGGAATATCAACGAGAAGATTTTGACGAAGATCCGCATTTTCCAAAGCTCATCTCACGCTTATCCGTACGATAACTTTCGAACGTGCCTCGATATCCGACCTCCAAATCGCGGCTTTACTTCCAACTGCCTACGTGCTCACCGATCGTCCATTTCCGAAAGCTTCTTCTGGCTCGAGTTTCGCAAAGAACTTTTCATATATCCTACATACTTGTTTCTTTCTATTACTGCCTAACGCAATTGTGATAAATCACCGTGTTTCAAGTCCGATCGTTCTCTTCGCGCCTTTCTAGAATCCGCAGTATCTCGTAAAACGATGATGCTCTCGCCAGTGGATCGCCCCTCCGTGAAATTCGCGTTTGCGCTCACGTGGAAACGCATTTCGCGATCGTTCCGATTTTTCTCGGTTTGTTGACGGCCACGGCGAAAAAAAGCCGGATGGCCCGGCCGGTGAATTATAGCCGCTCGGAAAGGGCTTGGGAGCACCATTAAATGTGACGTCGTATAATAACCGCATTAATATTGTAACGAGCGTCGATGCTCTCGCCCCGATCCAACGTACATCGTATATCGAGGCACATACATCACCCCGTTTCTCTTTTCTTTGGCCGTACTCCTCGCTCTTCGTTTCTCTCTCGTGAGCTGAAGAAAAAGGGATGACGGAGCCCGCAAGACGGAACGAGCGAGAGAGAGAGAGAGCTTCCTGATTTGGATGCGGGTTGCAGGCGCCGATGACCTCGGATCGCCACTCTGGGGGGTCCTGGGGATCCGACTATCCTCGCGGTTCGTTCAAGAGTGTATAAGAGAATGGACATCGGCAGTGAGAGAGAGGAGCGAAGGATTTTGAAATATCGCATGGAATATGTAAACGGCAGGCGAGAAGGATTTTTCGATTCGCAATGGGACCACCGAGTTCTTTCCGGTGATATATACATGGCGCCCTGGATTCTTTCTTCTCTCGAATCTTGCCGGGTGTCCAGATTCCCTTCGAGGTTTATCATTTAAATTATACACGATTAATCTATGCGCGCACGTGTGCAAATATCGGACTGAAAATGTTGAGAGATAGCACTTTCGTGGCTCGTTTTATAAAGTAGAATAGAGAATGCGGATCGGTTTTAATATATTTTCTCTAACGTCACGTACGAATTTATGTTTAACATTTTTATTTATGATCAACGAAATAAAGATAATATTGCCATTTAATGTATGTATGTACATATTTTAACTCCAATTATTTTCGTGATGATTGACATTTATTATTGTAATGTTTATTGCGGGATTTCAACTAAAAAACCTAATATTAGATGCTTTGGTCGTTATATTAATAGAAAAATCAGCGTGTAGCAATCCGGCCGTGTCGAATGGGGACAGAGAAAATCCGCGATTTCGGCTTCGATCCATTAAGCCTTAACCAAGGAATCGAATAAATCACAAAGGGTGGCCGGTGAGCGGATCGACGAGCGCGCGTCGCTTCGGCGGGATAAGCGGGGAGGAAGCGCGTAGTACAGGAGAGGAAAGTTGGGTGGTACATACGTCGAAGATGAGCGTGGATACATCATGGTGTACGAGGGTTTGAGCGGGGGCGCCGGTCGAAACCCAGGGGTCGAACCCGTGGAATATTTATGGCGACCGCGCGGCTCCTATTTTTATTTGGTACGAGAAATCGCGCTTGCGGAGAGCTCGCGGGAAACCCGAAAAATATACCCCCGTTATTTCGCTTTATCTCCGGCCTATCAGGACTCCTTCCTTTCCCCCCGTCTCTCCATCCGGCCCTTTTTATTCAGCCCATCGTCCTCTGTCGCGTGTTTTCGCACGTCTCTACGTGCGGTTTCGTCTCACTCTCCATCTCTTTTCGCGTTAGGTCGGGAAAAACGGCAGCACGTCTTTTACCGCGAAAAGGTCCCTTTTATCTTCTCGCCGAGGATCTGCCGAGTCTTTGAACGTCGCCAGCGAGACATGCTAATGCTCGTTGGCGCGATGAAATCCTAGGCGGTGCAGAATCCCGGATTTCAATAAAAGCGATAGCAGTCCCCTTTGCGATTCTTTTGTTTACCGCCTAACTTACATATGGATGCAGAAAATACGGCTTATACCTGCGTTCCCAATGATCCTCGCGGTAAGCTACGTTGAAATCATTTCGTGAATTGCAAACACGAAAATGTTATGCCATAATCTAAACGATGATGGATCCGTAAATTCGACGGCCAATTCAAGTGACAATACCTCAAAGAAATCAATAAATAAATCACGGTGCTTAAACAGTCGGCATTCACTCGGCATTCGAGCCATTTCGCCATTCTTCTGCTCAAATCCGCGCAAGCGAGCCAGCAATTAATTTTAAGCTCGAATTCACAATAAGCTAGGTTGACGCGCTTTCCACGGTCATGATAATTGCAAGAAAAGAGTAAAGAGAGAGAGAGGGAGAGAGAGAAAGAAGAATGGGGGAGAGATGGGGACAGAATCCGGGAGAAGCTCTCGGGTTTCCGTTCGAACCGGAGCCTATTGTTGCGATATAATGCATCATTATAGCGGCTTACTCGCTGCAAGAGATGGCCCTTCGCCTCCAGGGTGGAAGGGGGCGGGTGCGGGAAGGAAGGGAATACTCGTATTAAGAGCCAGATTAGCGGACTTCCATGGATAGCGTTAGGTTAGTTAAGGAGGGGATACTTTTCAAGGGGATTCCCTTGGCCGCGAAACAGCGAGGGTGGTTAAACTTCGGTAGAAAAGTATCGATAATTCTGCGGGTGCTTTAACGATACACACGAGTCCATTTTTCCCCCTCGCAATCGATTCCCTCCACATTACCTTAACTCGCGGTCTTGCTTTGCGAATTCATAACTTATTGTTATATACATAGTTTTCTTCTTACTAGCAATTCGAAAATAATACCGAAACATTTTATATAATCTGAAGAATAAATTCTAATATTTCAAACTTATTTGATATTGTTGTATCTTATACATCGCAAAAGTTCAATGAAAAAATTATACAACGTAGAAAATTCATACTGTGTAAAACAAGTAATATCATAATACGAAGATTAAGATAATATTTAATATTTATTACTTCGTTCGAATTATATCGTATCATTACATTTTGTCATAGCTTTTTATAGATTTGTTAACTATATTTAGATTCAATGTAGCCATATAATTCTAATTGTCTCGAAAATTGTACCATCTTGTCCCATTAGATTATAAAATACGGGAGCTGGAGGGTTGCATTTTTAATGAAAGGCAATGTTTTTCGGACCAAATGTGCGTTTGGAAGAAATCTTTTACGAGATTCGTCTCGAAGGGTCACGTGAAGGAGGAGGAGAGGAATGGCGGAAAAGGCTTGGGTGGCAGGGTGCCCATTAAAAGTTCCTAAGGGTCAATTTCCAGTCAAATACACTCGAACGGTACCTCGTCGAGGCGCTTGGGCGGTTTCAGGCCGCGAAATCGATATTAAAGCCGACCGTGTCTATGAAGGGAAGAAATATTGAAATATCTTACTCAAAGTAAAATATGTCTTACTGATAAATAGACGATCTTTTACTAAGTATCTGTATTCTATCAAAATTTTATTAGATTCTGATTAGTCAACTTTCTTACACGCGCAAAATGTTTTCTGATTAAAAAAATATAGAAAAGAATGTAAAAATATAATAAAAATATAAAAGCATGAAGAAAATCAATTAACACAATTTAATACAAACTTGATTAAAAAAATTTTCTAGAAAAGCTCATTTTGTGTTAAAAAATGCTAATAATAAAACTGCGAAAAAAACGATCTTTCTTATAACGACAATACGGATAGGCTTAATTGGCAGTATTTACAAAAGATGGCAGACATCTTCGAGAGCGTTATAAATATAGCAAACTAGATAAAGTAGCATATCTGCCTCGTTCGTGTTCATCGCGTAACAAAGGGTTAAAATCGAAAACACGATCGTGGGCGTCGAGGCAGGGAATTAACGACGGATCGACGTCGGCATCAGGAGCATTGGCACTTTTGTGTGCAAGTGTATATGTGCAAAAGACCAAAGTCGATGTAAGAGACAAGAGCGAGACCGAAAAAGAGAGACAGAGAGAGACAAGGACGACAAGGAGGAGGTAAAGAAGGTTGTCGGGAGGTCGTGGAGCCGTGAAGGGGTGCGATTCCCACTCGAGAGCGACGTACCGAACCCCTCAGGTTCAACGTACAGATAGAGAGGTCGAGGGAGCTGCTGCGAACATCGCGACGTCGAACATCGTCGACGCTATCGACTCCTCAGGGTCGATGCACGCCACTCAACCTGACCTAGGCGTCGTACGCATATTCAAAACTCCTTGCGCGTTGTTGCGATTGATATTGCAAGAACGGCCATGCATTTAAATTCGGGTTTTTAGTGGTCAACTTTCTCTCTCTCTTCAGCTCTTTTATATTTATCGCTAATGAAATTTTGCAGAAAATATGTACTTGCATATAAAAACCCAGAAGTATATTCGTTGAGAATCTTATTATTTGTTGAACATGTGATCTGTATTCTTATTAATAATAGTCAAAATAAGAAATAGAACAAATTAAATTTTATGATCAAATTCTTGATATTTTAAATTATATGATATAATTAAATAGTATTATTACAGATGAATAAAACTAAAATAGTAATTTTTTATCTGATGAAAAGTTTTTAATCATTTTCATAGTTACTAATTACAATTATTATTTAATATATGGCATTAAAACGAAACATTTTATTCGTATTTATAAATTTGTTAAAGAAACTTTTTGTAAATTGTTTTTCAAATTTTCTTTTTATGATCACATAACGGCTTATCTATAGAAATTAATTTACTCTTTATTATGGCATCAAAGAGACCATATTTATTTAATGTATCCGAGTGCATTCAAAAACGCAACAGAAATCTCATGACAGTATTTTAATGCATATTTAAATGTGTCAGAGTCGAACAATAAACGATAAAAACACCTGCGTGCGGCGCGTTATTCGTTACTTTTATCTTTTCATAACGGGGTGAATTAGAGCTACTCGTTAATCCTCATTGTTTCGCGAGCGTTCAGCTCCCATTCGAACGATCAATAAATTTGTAATCGAATATACCGCCGTGTGCGTCGCGACGAAAATGCGACGCGGTGCGGAATCCGTAATTGCGAGCGTTAAATTTCACAGCGTGTATGCGGTGCGACGGTATGATCGCGGCCAGTCGAGCTGGAAATCCAATTTCGGGGAAAAGAGATTGCACCGCGAGTATCGGTAGTGAATTGCCCGATAGGACGCGCGAAAAGCAGATGCTATTGCGGTGATTTCAAAATTTGATATTAAAGTTAAATTTAATTTTACAAAACATCTCGACATCTGCAATACTGAGAACTCACCGATGCGATTAGATAAAATTTAGATTGATTTGAAATTAATAATAATCTCAGAATTTTTGTGTGTAAAGGATGAAAAGCCAAAGAAAGTAATTAACAGTATTGGCGAACAAACTAGCACGAAAGTCGAAAGTTCTTCCGATAGAATTTACTACGAACGGATATAGTTTCCCGATGGTCGATCAATCGGCGATATTAGAGACACATCTTTTCCATTAGAACGTGTCAAGCCGTACGAGAGAGCGTCAATCTCCGCGTAAATTAGTCCTTCTCGGAGATTCCATTCCCTTTGGTCCTTGACTAGTACCGGATTCGCTGATTTTGGCTTCCCCCTTTCTTTTACGAACGACCGAGATCACTCTCCGTCGAACTCACCAATTTCGACATTTGTCACTAGTCACACACTGTCGACGATATTATTTAGCACGTCGGCGTCGCAAGGATCGATCAATTCGAGCATTACTGAAAATACATATTAGACAAATTTAAAGAAAAACAGTGTTTCGAAATGCCGACATACGTAATTATGTGGTTATTCGATATTAAAAGACGTGAAATAAAATCAAGTCTCAATTTGAGAAAATGTTCCGTCTTTAAATTCTATCGTGCCGTCGTTAAAAGAGTAAGACCGAAGTTTGCGGAATCAAGCGAATCTCGGAGATCCCGAAGATTCTCTGGAGATCACGGCAACCAATTTGCAAGCGTCGGGTCTGAAGTTTCTCAGATACGCGCGAGTCAATGAACGTCGTTTTTACGATCAATCTATCGGGAATTCGGTGGCTTATAGTAAACCACCGCCGCCGCTGTCAGAGAGATTCGCCAAGTCGAGGGAGGCGAGTAGAAATGGAGATGTGAAAGAGGTATATCGGCAGGACTAGAGACGGAAAACAAGGTGCAGAGACGAGGGTGAGAGTGGGAGGAGAAAGGATGCGGTTTTACCAGAAGTACTCCGAGTACTCCGAGGATCTTTTGCTGGTCGGGAAGCGGCAAAAGATGAAAGATATCCGAGATTGGCCTAGCCATTCCGCTGCAAGCTTGCCCGGATATGGGTTTATATTGCTCTTTCGCTTTTATAGCGTTCGACTATAAACTCGCCCGAGACGGGCTTTTCGTCGGGCGCCGCGCGTTCACGCCGCGTACTTTAAAAAGTCTCTCGTGCGCGCGTTGTACAGCTATCGACCGTTATCTCACGGCGAATATGCATTGATAGATCATGATCCTGGAGGTTTCAGGCTACCGAGAAATTGTAAATGCCGGTAGACGGTTAAATATTCGTATTTATGATTTTATAGCTATTGCAACTATGTTCCGCGCGAGGAGTGATTACACTAACGTGCACCAGTGTAACGGTTCGACAGAGATAAAACCTAAAGACTTTGAATAATATCCTACTTTGAATAATAATATGAACGTTGTCTAAACCATAAGCTTTGAACCGAAGAAACCGTAAGAATAAAAATTTAAATAATTCAGAAAAATGCAGTTGAAAATGGCGACAAGAGTAAATTCATACGAAACATTCTCGTCTACCTGTACTATCAGTTTTGTGTCTTGCAATATACTATATATAGATCTGTAAATAATTATCAAAATTTTTTTATTAATTGCGTTGGAAAGCGCAATAAATAATTATAAATAATTATATTCGCGATCGATATTTTCTTCTAAAAAAAAGTATTACTTAGCGTAGACGACGTTTTTCATAGGATACTCTTGGAAGACGAGAATAGCTCTTGAATAGAATCACGAGAATGAGCGTGTGTCCTCGTGTCACAGAAGACATCAAAGGTGCTAGTCTCGTCTACAAGATAATCGTTCGCGCGTCACACTGCCTTACGTTTCCTCGTAACAGGATACGGCTCTATCGCGGGTAGCCTTCCGTAAAATCGTCCCAGCGATATTCCTCTCATATCCCTCAGGTACACCACGCTTAGATCGCTCTTTCCCTCTTTCACACCATAAAGAGGGGGGAGGAGGAGAGGGTTTATTATTATACCGTGGCGGCGATAAAAGCGAACGGACAATAATAGCGAGAGCTGCGTGTGAGAGGGAAGATGCCCATCGCGGAAGTTCGTGTTTTACGCTCGAATGTGAGCGTAAAAAGTGTTGGTGATTTTTTGATAACACGGTAGTACACCACCGAACTACGTCGTTACGGGTAGGAGATGTAGGTTGAACGATATGGCGCCAAAATTCGTTATAACGATGGGTACTAGGGCAAGTAGATTATATCTACTTTGATAATTATAATGGTCTACCAGAAAATGTCTAGAAAGGGGGAATATGGAGAAGTTTAAATCGCAAATGATTTATAATAGTTCATTAATTTTAACTTTATAATTTATAAAACGATATAAAAAAAGAATAGTAAAGTAGAGAAATTCAAAGAAATGCGAATATTAGAGTTATAAAGACCTGAAAATAACATATGGAGAATATTAATTAACTATATAATCGATAATATATGTGGTCATATACCTTCATCGAGAGTTATTAGATTCGCCATAACTTCATAATATTATTACTCAGTATTGTAGCGCTGAGATTTATTTGCAACTTTCGGCCAGATTTCTCGATTCATGCCCCCCGCTGCCTCCATTCCTGCCGCTCGTAACAAATAAACGCGGCTACCGCGGCGGTCGCGGCGCTTTATCTCAGGAACGTGCATGTGACAATATGCGTTGCGAAAGTTTCTATTGAAATTTTATCGTGTTTGATTTTCTAAGCTGCTTACATGAATTTACGAGAGATGAAATATCAACAGAAATATCATTCTGTATATCAATATTAACATTATTACCTTCATTCATGCGAACTGCCTCCTCTAATATTCCTGTTAATATCTCTCGTAAATTCATGTAAGCGGCTTAGAAAATCAAATTCGATAAAATTTGAATAGAAACTTTCGCGACGCATATCGTCCCATTATATTTGTCATACGCACGAGATGAAGCGCCGCGGCCGCCGCGGCCGCCGCGTTTATTTGTTACAAGCGGCAAGAATGGGTGCAGCGGGTGTGAGTCGAGAAATCTGGCTGAAAGTTGCAAATAAATCCCAGTATTGAAATAAGGAATATATACGCAATAATGTAGCAATGCTGTAGCGGTACAGCCGGCTAAGTATTTATATAATAGAGTACGAAAGAGAGAAAAGGAACGAAAATTGAAATGGGGAGAACGAATCGGGAGAGAAAAGGGCAGAAAAGAGATGCGATCGAGAAGGACTTACAGCAAATTCTATATCACGAGCGGTACACTTGACGGGGAACGGAGGGGAGCAAATGCGCCATTATCGGGTGCATAAAGCGTGCCAGACCGGTTATGCGTATTTACGCACGTTTCCTTAGAGCTCGATGAAGACAGAGAGGCGGCGGGGAACGGACAAATTCGCTCGTGAATTACCGAGACAATGCATTCGTACGCAAAGCCATCACGAGGCGAGGAATAATGTTACTCCCGTAACGACTTTCTCTCTAACCCTTTACCACTTACAACGTGGGCATTTGCGTCTGTAGTAGCACTCACTCATAAAGTTTCCAAGGTTCACACATGTTTTTTGTTCATTGTAAATTCTATAACGATGAGTCATTTCATGATAATTTTATTTAATCAACATTTCTTTACGCTTCCCATTTTTTCATTTTTTCATATTTTTGGTATTAAAATAGAATTAAACAGTATTACAATAAAGTGAAAAACAAATCATGAAAGGATAACGAATAAGGACACTTGTATAATGTTTAAATAAATTGATAGGATCTGAAAAGTAAAAATAATTCCATTACGAATCGATTGAATTATTGCATGTTTAAGATTGATAATCGAGCGAGAGTGAAGGACTCGGAGTTTTTTGCATTGAAGCGGGTGTTAATAAAATGATGTGTTAGCTAATGAAGCAGATGAGTATTAATATCGAATTGGCATGTCGCGTTGACGAGATTGAAAAAAAGAGGAAAAAGGAATGAAACGAACGCCGGTAATCCTGTCGCTTTCATGCGCAAGGCAAACCGGAACCTGAGCGCGTACATCTAGCTCTACGCACCGCGACTTTTAAATGTCGTGGCGATCATTAAAATTCATCGAAAGGGTGACAGAACCGACACATCGTTGCGCAAGATTTAAGATAGGCGATTAAAAGAACGATGGTCAAGGTGAGCTCTCGGAACGGTGAGCAGCAACTTGTACTATCGATATAAAGCGGTCGACAAAAGGAGAGAAAAAAATTGCATAATCCACTCACGGACGGCGCTCCTAGATTACAAAATGTATTTGTTTTGCAAATTAACAAGTTACAAGCCCACTGTCCACCGGACTTACATGGAGTTCATTGAAAGACACGATTCGTAGATAGATTATAAGTATATATTCGATCTTTTTTTGCATATGTATTATTTTTTTAAAGAACTTCTATATCTGTTACATCCTATATGATGCTTTTAATCTATTCGATTACTTTTATGCTTGGATGTTTTATTTCCATCTCTCTGATACAACATTTTTTCACTTTAATCTTTTGTGACAACTTCTTGTAATTTCCAATTCAAATTATCTTTCATGTTAAACTTTTTATCGGATTTCAAATAAAAGATTTATATAGATTCTAGTTATGTCAAAGTAAATTATATAGAGCTTTTCGTCGTAAGATTTTTGCGTGAAGACTATTGCCTTAGTCCTTTATTTTCAATGGAAAAGTTGCCGTCGCGGTGTCCTTCGATGTTCAGAGAAAATCTCCCTAGCGGTGCGTAACGGTGAACCAACGGTGACCAACAGCGTTGTTTCCTCTGTTGTATGCAAATGCAACCGGATGGCGTCAGCGCGTGCCGCGCATTAACAACGCCGGTTAACCTTGTGCGATCGATCGCGCCGATCCGAGATTTCCCAAGGCTCACTCGCTCGCTCACGTGAATCTCCCAATGTAAATGCAACCAGACGGGATCGTGAAAAAGATGCAATGCGGAGCGCTTTATTTTTCCCACGGAAATTGAATTGACGCGAGATGCAGGACGAAAGCCAAAGCGCGCTTCCGGCGACGTGATAGTGTCGCCTCGACGTCGAGAAGGCGAGACGCGGAAATGCACGTATTTTGATAGAACCGTCTCTGTAACCGACTTCATTCATTTCTGAAAATTCCCCTGCTCGCCGTTTCGGCGCTCTCCTCTCCGCATTGGAAACCGAGCGAATAATCGTCGAATGGTATCGAAGTATTTCGAGATGTTTTCTTGTAGATACGCTTTCAGATCCACTCGTGGTGAGTCGGAAGAAAATCCTGCGATTTGAATTCATCCAATATATTGGAGACACTCTGCGCGTCTTTCTTCGACGAATAGAAACGCGAGCCATTCGAATTGAAAATGCATTCTGTATAAATACAGTGAATGAAACGAGAAGCATTAAATGTCTGTCGAAATCAGGGATTAAAACTGCTTCAGATAAGATTTAAATTTCATAGATGCAAAATTAATTTTGTGGACAATTCAAAACAAATAATGTTACGTATGTATTATAAACATTTTCCGGATATTTTCTCTTGAAAGTTAAACTTGGGTTGAATCAAAACGCTGGTTGCTATACGCTACGCTCGAATGCGCAAAACTTGTTAGTGTCGCAAATAAACGCATGGACAATCCTGTCGAGATGATCTCGAGAAAATATCGCAGCCACAGACGATTTACTCTGCTCTCAAAGAAGTCATTCGAAAACGCCACAATATCGAAAATTCGAGAGTTCTTGTTAAAATGACGTGCAGATATATCACGCCTTTTGTAAGAATATATATATNTTGCGTATATATCATTCTCTCTTGTAATTACAACAAAATTATGTAATTATGATTATCATTACATCATTGAAGAAACTACATTTGTTAAACAGCTGAAGCGCGCAGACATAAAACATGTGTACAACATTTTGAAAACTGAAGACTTTCGTGACACATATAGTGTGTACATACACTATATATATATATATATATATATATATATATATATATATATATAATCTTTTGTAAGGATATAGAGTAATATTAAGTTGAGATTTTTCGTTGAACAATGAAATTTTTATTTGAAAAGAAAATTATAAAATTATTTTTCCTGCCAATAAAAAAATGCGTACTGCTCAATAAAAATATTCATAATAAAAAATAGTACATTTCTAAAATAAGATGCGATCAAGTTCATTGTCTACAAATGGCTGGAAAGCCACGCGAGATATATTCCCACATATCGAGTAACGGGTTCCGATTAAAGCAAATGTTGCGTTAAGAAGAAGTGATTGTCTGCACTCGAACAAGTCGCCTTACAAAAAGGAAAGGATCGATAGTCGGTGCTCTCTTGCGTTTGAATTTTTTCGGCAACCGCAAAAGATATCACATTGATTTCTGGAAGCCGGACCCTCCGTCTCCGTCGGCCAGAAACGATCTTTTGCTTCTGGTCTCCGCCCACAGAAACCCCAGGAAAATTCTGCTCGTTCGCCATCCTCCCTTCCTCTTGTCCTCCCTCGTCCTTCTCTCGTCCGAAAGCTCTTCTTAACACCGACCAGTTGAGCTCTAATTGCGTTTCCCGCCTAGCTCGGTCCCTCGGTCCTTCCGCTACAGTCATTCCTCTTCAAGCTCTCGGACCAGGGCCTTTTGTGTATACACGTGCGCGTGCGCGTGCACACACGTACNTACGTACACGCGCGCAACGTCGCTCGCAATCCCGGAATTCCTTGCCGAGGGGATGTTGCGACAGGATCCGCTCGATCGGACGCGTCCAATACACCCTTACGCTGAAAGCAATGGTCCGCGACCGGATTTTCTCTCGGAGGCAATTCAAGGATCCGGATTGCGAGCCGAATGAAGTGAGTGAGTGTGTANGCGAGAGAAAGAAAAAGAGAGAGAAAGCTATTGATTCAAATATACGATAGCGTATGAGATTTAGCGATTTCCATGAGGAGGATAAATGCGAAAGCCTTTAACCCATTAACTGCCACCGTTCACATTCGAGGATCGTGTTAAAAGCGGCAATAAACTTCGTCCTTGGTCTCTGAATGACCATAAGCCTGTCAGGATAAACTGTTTGTCGGTATTGCAAGAATACTGTTGCAAGAATACACAGTTTATCGTTATCAATGCCTGAACGAATACGGTGATCATTTATTTCTGTAGCTTTATTCTCTTCCCAGAAATCCTGTACATGACAGTTTTTGCGCGGAGAAAAAGATTCGCTGACACAGCGTATTTTACGCTGTCGTAGCAAATTTTGCCAGTTATATCGACAGCACCAAGATTTATTAAAAATGATAATTTTATTTGCTGGAAATGGAATTTTGCTGAGTCCACAAATTATTTCCCTATAATAATAGATTGATTCTTATTCCGGGTAGCTAAGCTTTCACATAAATTCTGCAGCAGCAGCGGTTCTGCTGCGGCAGTAATATTCTTCTTCTTTGAATTAAAATGAAATTAGCAAATATTTGTACGGGTCTCTCGGTAGCTTGGTAATTGATAATCTTCGGCTTTCTTGATCCTAGAACAAATCTTTTTAATTTTCAATTCCTTAATGGGGTAAGACCGCTTTTTAATCAGTGACTTCTCTCGAACGCGAACGTGCGGAATCAATCTCGAAATCGCTGAGTCTCGATCCTTCTCGCAACGGCGAGAAACCGCAGCGAGCAAGCGGGACGATTGCGCCTCGGCTTCTGTCCCCCCCTTTTTTTTATACGCTTTTTCCTTCGCACCTATCGATCTCGTCTTTCTCGCTCGCGAGTCTTTACGCCCCGCCAATCCCGTTCGTGTTTCCGATCTTCTCACCCTCTTTGCGAACGCGGCAAGAACCGCGGGCTTCGCCCGGAATTGCTACCCCATCTCTAAGACCACCCCACGGACTCGACATACAGATCTCCTTAATTGATTTAAGAAATAAATCACCCGGCTGAGTGTCGGGTGAACGGACAAACCGTACGTGCGTTCGATTTGTTCTTGCTCCCGCTTCCGCTTTTCTTTTCCGGAGACAAATCGCACCCCGGTGTAAGCGTTTTACAGAATAAATTAGTATTAGTAGAGGGGCTACCTCCCTTTTTTTATCCTTTTTTATGGTTGCACATTGATTAAGTTGGCCTTCTCGCATTACGTTTGTAACAAGATAGCGAATTCGCACAGGATAATACGAAGATAGACGCGCGCGCGTTCTCCATAACTTTACTAACTCTACTAATCGGAAACTAGTAACTGTAAATTCACAGTTTTCAGATTATTAATAAATTAATATCTGTTAAATTTCTGTAATTAGTATTACCTTAGAACGTCACTATGAAAACACTGCGTTAAATAGCGATGACAATTAAATACTAATTGTAAGTTTCACGTCCGAAACGTTGGGATTAAAGCACAAGGAAAAAAAGAAGGAATAGATAGTCCGCGAAATGTTCGACCGCAGCGGTTTCCTGTTAATTAATACTTCACAAGAGATTCAGAAATGGCTATTAAGAGTAGGCCCGATGGCGGCTATCCGACCACTTCGCTTCGGGATGATCCGACGGCCGCGCTATCTCACTCCGTCTCCGGCGACCAGTTTACTTGTTATGAAAGTTTAAATTAATTTCGAGGTAATTTCCGTGCGGTAATGGCGAGTGCCGCGCGCGATGGGGGCCGCAGGAGGTCCCCGGTCTTCTAGAAGGCGGCCCGCCGCCGTCTCCGTCTTATCGCTGGAAAAACAATCGAGTCCGTTCCTCCGTCCCTATATCACGTTCCTGTCAACTGCCTGGTGCGGGAAGCCAGAAAATATCGCCCTCGCGGTCCGACTCATACCCGTAGAAACTTTTCTACAGCACCTGCGCCTCCGGGGGCTGATCAAGTTCGATGTCTCGCGAGCTACGACGCGCACCTGCCGCGCATCTCGATGTTGCGATTTCACAGGCGATAACTAGGGATCGGATTACGCGAACAGTTTAATATGCGCCCGTGAGAAGCATAGAGAAGACCCTGAGAATATGAAATGAAGAGAAATGAGAGAGATCTGTTACTTTTTATACTTTTGAAACTTTTAGATAAATTGATGACACATAATAATTGAAAAAGTTGGAAAAGTATTTTCAATATATATTAAAATATCATTTACGGCAAGATATTTAAAAATGCTGCAATTAAAGAAATATATCATGTGATCGATTTAAAATTGTTGCCTCTAGGGTTAATTAATTTTTATCCTAATTTTAGTCATACTGTGAAGTAATATTTTTAATGAAATTAATTTTGCTATATCATTTGAGATTCGTTATCTTGTTTGAAGGAGATTCTAGTATCAAACGGAAATGACGAAAAAATTGGAGCATATCTGTTATTCATGATGACGACTGTCATATTCTTCTGTGCGGCGAGGCACGATATCGATTACAAAACTTGGAAGGCAACGTGTCCATTACGGACAGCGTAGTAAATCGGGGAGCAATCCCATACTTTAAATTCACTCCACAGCGAGAATAATCGAACTCGTACTTTCGATGGAAAGGAACATCCTCGTGCAGCTCCAGCGGGCATAATAAATATTATTTCAGAGGGGCACGCCAGTGAGTTATATTTAAGTATGACCGCGAAAGTAAGGTCGATTTCACAAGGGTTATGACGTATTGTAAATCCTTTATAGAAGCTAGAGTGATTCTTAAGTCTAACAGATCGTAGCTTTCTGACCTCCAAAATCCTCTTTGCTGAGCATATTTTGTTGATTTAAAAACTAGTATAAGTATAAAAAGTATACTATCAAGTTTCATCATAGTAAAAAATAACACAAATCGAATAATTAATTATGATAATTTATGACGCGATAGTTTATGACTGTAGTATAATTAAAAACTTATAGAATATCGTGTCCCATTTAAAATATTTTAAAAGCTCTATCATGATTATATACTTTTATAATATGCCACGAATAAATTTAGTCAGTTGTAGGATTTATTGATAAATCTGTTCTGATAAATCTATTCTGTCCGTATGAAACCGGCATAAGTGTCGGATTCAGTTTCGCCGCGGTCTTGAAATTGTTCGATATAAGAAGTGGAAGAGAGCTGTCGCAACGAGCGGACGTGTCCGAGGTGTGTGCGGAGAGCGAGATATTGAGCGGTATCGTTTCCACGTAATAGGCAATACGTTATTGAGGCTCGGCACCGGCCTCGAAATGCACTCCTATTCCCATGTTAATGTAGATTATCAAGCAGCCCCGTTCGCGGTTAGCACAAATGCTAAAGTTCGTGGAACACACGGCCGCGTGGCTGCGTCGTGAGACCCGCGGGCATCGTTGCACTTTTGCGATCTGCCGATCGATCGATCGGTCGACCGATCAGCCATTTCGTCACGCCGATCGATCTCGGTGATCGATCTGGCATTATTACATGTGTCGTCGACTTTTGTCGCGCCGCGGTTCACCGAGGACTTTCTATCCGCAAGATTTGAATGCTCCACTCGCCGCGAATGGAGAACTGGAGAGCGCAATAATATTTGTCTTCAATCATCAATCTTTTATGTCAATTGAAAAATATATTACATAAACAAATCTTACAATTAGGTATAAGAAAACAAGAATTTCCATAAATAAAAAAAAGTCATTTCTTTTTTTATGATATTTATATAATATTAATATTAATCTCGTATAAAAAATCTCAAGTTTCATAATTAACGGAATAATATTTATATAGCAAACAATGATTAAATTAATTATACTAGCTGTAATCAATACTGGATACACTTCTGCCCATAGTCGTATCTTACGTTTCACATTGCACGTTTCTCCACATTTCCATTATCATGCGTGAGAACGCGCTGCAACTATCCGTTATCCATCTCTCGCCCATCGTCATCCCTATGAAAAAACTTTCTCGGGGCGAGGTAATTGTACTCTCTCCGTGCGGGTGAGATGAGAATCGACGCGACATCCGGGCGACGACGAGATGGCACGCTGGTGGAATAGAAATGGCAAAATAAAACGAGCCGCGAGAGATCAAGGTCATGAGCGGCGAACGGAGCCAATTAGCCAGGCATAGACTCGATTAGCCAGCCGGCGGAAGCGCTTCGGATCGGCGAAACTACGCGTATAACGGGCCGAAAGATATACAGGCACCATAAGTACTATACTTAGGCGGATAACCGAATGCTCGTGTCCATTAACGTTTCTACCGTCGGTCGCTGATACTTTCCGAGATGCTTTTCCGCCTTTTCCTCTCTCGCTCGTCTCGCACGTGATCTGAGGCGAGCGAAGAAATAGATGGAAAGGGAAAGAAAAAATGGAAGAAAGAGGCTCGCTGCGCGAATTCATCCTAGATTATAACGGTGTCTGCTTCTGTTGAATATTCACCATCTACACGCCCGATTTTTTTGCACCGTTGAACTTTGACTCGACACCGTACGGTAGCACTCTAAGCTCCGTTTTCCAAGAACGGTGAATAAACTTCTCGTAAATAACTTCACATTAGAGTCTTTTCGTATCTCATATCCGTATACGAAGAAATAGATAGACTCTATTCTCAATTTCTCGTAATACTCTTTCATGGAAATATTGGAAATGTTTCATTGGGTTAAGTTAATATTTCTAATATTATATTCTCTATTTAGATGACTGTACAAGTCTGAATACATGTCTCTAAAGATTAAGAATAAGTCAATTAGGAAAGCCTATAGCAATGTAATCTTTTTTTTTGCAAAGAGAAACAATCGTACAAATAGCTGTAAAGGATAATAACTTGCAATTAATTAAAATAGACGGTTAGATAAACGTATAGAATAATTGCTACCGGTTTTATTGGATACTGTCAGAGGGCAACACTAGTGTACTCGATTTACAGCTTTACCGTTTACTCTTACTACTTGTCGGGACTAGGTTTCTTGCGTAAGTAAAAGCGTCGATAAACACGCAAGACTTTCGTCAAATATATCGGGGGACTGCCTTTTTCTCTCTCTCTCTTTCTCTTTTCCGATCGAATAGCGCGTATAGTACAGGAATCGTAATCCTGCCCCCGCTCATGAGGATCCCAAGAAGTCCGTGCCCTCGCGGCTCGAGGATCATGGCTTTGTCCGGCGAATAATGGCGGAGCAAACGGGAGGCGTTCGTCGGAATTAAAACGTGAGCCTGCGGATGTTCGGTGGTCCCGAACGAAGAGGGATGCTGTACAAAGGATTCCTCTTTCCCTTCTTCCCCTCGCTCTTCGCGACTATTCCTTGTCGAGAAAATCCGCGGAGAATCTCTCGAAGTTGTATGTGACGATTTATGACAATATATTGGATGAAGAGAAAATACAAGAAAACAAACAATTCTTCAGTTAAAGAATAACATTGCTATCTACTTCGTTATCATTTTCTTAAACAATTTTTCTTGGTAGCTGTTTTGTAAAAATAGCAGGCAAGTAAACATCTTGAATCTTAACGCAACATATATTAGAATCTGTAGTGAATTGTTTATAATTTGCTTAAGTAATTAAAAAGAACTTCAGTCAACAATATCAGCTACCGTTAGTCACAAACATGTCACATAATTTATCAAGATAATTCTGAAAAGGCGAACAACTATCAAACAAAGATAACGCGCTGGAAGAAGAACTAAAACGTTCTTTATCAGAAATAAGTCGAAGTAGCTCCTGACTTCGTTTGTCTTAATCTAAGAATACACAACATGGCAAAAAAGAACGAATCCGCGAGCAGTGATCGTTAACTATCCTTAGCACCAAATCTTCTCCATTTCCATTAGCAGGAAGCACTACCTCTCTCTTTCCCCCGCGAACGAGAAACGGGCTAATCTCTCGAGGGGTTAAGCGATCGCTTATAGCGATTTTCCTAACCCTCCTTGCGAGATCCCTCGCAGTCCAACACCCTTTCCATCCCTCCCCGCTGCCTCCCGTGCCCGTGACGTGCGAGTCCGTGAGAGCGACGATCTATCACCATCATCCGAGATTGAGACTTTGCGCTTTCGACGAAAACAAACTGCCGTGTCGTATGCCATATTGCCGGCTGCTTTATATTCGCCGATCCTTCGTGAGCAACGAAAGTGAACTACTGGTCCATGTCGTAACGCGTCACGTGCGTGCGTCATTACGCCTTCTCTTTCACGGGGGAGCGGTGCGACGCTTTCCTCGCGAACGTGTTGAAAATCACCGGTTTCCCCCTTTCCCAGATGATGCATATGACATCGCGACGCCCGCCGAAATATTACGACACGCGTCTTTCTGCGCCGGGAACGCTAATCTACGCGTAATATACAAGGTGTATAGAATATTCGAATATTTTTTTCAGATATTCTCAGATTTTACAGATATGTTCAAAACTAGTCCCAAGATAATTATCCTCCATTTTAATTATCCACATTTTGAAACGACAACCACCTTTCGGGGTGATGTCTAATATTAATGACTGAAGAACTGTATCGTGATTTGAGACACCCTGTATGCGGATGCGGGCGAAGGGATTCGTCGTAAAAAATGACCTACGCGATTTCGATTTAGCAGTCTCGCTTGTACGTGCGCAATATGTAAACTTAGGGGGGGGGNGGGGGATGTGATATGAAAATATAATATGCGGTGAAAAATAGGTGCGATAAATGATATCTTGTGTTTTCAATTTCAATCATAGCGCTAACTTATTCATGCGAGGTGTCGGAAACCTCGAGGAGATATTTCCAGGTGCTTTCAAGATAATCTTCGGATACAAGATATAAATAGGTATCGTTCTTGCTTGTTCGTGATCGATAAATTTAAATGCTAACAAAATTAGTGCACGCGCAACACACGGGGAACTTATCCGTTGCCAGTCAATTAATTCAGGAAGCTGCTTTTAATCGTTAGCCGGGCCGAGGGAGCATTCCCGGTCGAGGAAACGCGCGAGCAAGGATCCTCGCGAGTGTAATTCCGCTCGTAATAAACAGGAACACGCGTCGTTATCGACACGGTGCGATCGCACGAGACGGGCCGGACGAGAGAGAGAGAGCGGCTCTCCGGGGATCGCAAGCGTTCCCCCGCGTGTAATACGCCGGACGATTTCTTTATTTAAACGATACGGCCGGCCAACGCCGTACATCACCGCGGTCAACTGGAAAAAAAAGGCACGACACGTCGTGCGGTTGAATATTATTAGACCGTGGAGAAGAAAACGACGGCGGGTAAATGATCGCGCTCGGCAGATCCTCGTAAGATTGTTGCATCTTAAGTGCAATTTATATCGTTCGCAGAAACACGACCGTCGACGAACATCGTATGTTAACAGCGAGTTGGAGTCCTTCTTTTATAAAGTATCTTCATTTCCTTTCACTTAATTTTTCTGATCAGATTAGTGTAGGGTTCTCTTCTTGGCATAAATTTGAATCGCATCTTCCTTTATATTTCGCTACTTTAACATTAAACATCTTGTAACTCTCGAATTGAAATTTGTTTCCAAGATTTTACCAAGATCGAATTGAAATTTTCGTTTTATGATAAAAAATATACATCCTTTTAATTAATTGTTTCTACATATCTCGCCGCAAAGAAGTTTAAAAAGTTTCGCATGGAGCAATCGCGAATTACCGTGAACGATCATCTGAAAATTCGCGCGCAACGCGACTAAAGCATGGATGACTCACCGGTGAACGACTCCTTTCGAGTGCATGTGCTTGAGCGCGGCGACCAGCTGTCTGGCATAGAGCCTCGCCGTGTTCTCGTCCAGTTTACCGGCCGGCTGCTCCTTAATGTGTGTGCACAGGTCGCCGCCGGTCGCGAGTTCCGTCACGAGATAGTACACAGATCCGCACTGCAAGCAGGCGTTAAATTAAACCGTTATCGATTCGCCGCGATAACGCGGGACTATCATATAGAGAACTTAGAGATAACATGGGATTCTGCAGGATAGGGTTCTTGGTCTTTTAAGTTCTTAGACTTTCGCGGTGCTGTTTTTGATACGGAATTCTAAAGTCTACAGAATCCCATGATATTCGAATTTTAATGCTGCAGATACAAAATATATGTCTTATGCCAGATGTATGTCTTGCAGAAACATGAATTCAATGAAATTACTGCAAAGATACCAAAATTTCAGAATAAAAATTAAAAAAATTGTGAGCTATAAATTTAATTTGTTTTTAATCTAGTGTTCTAGTATATTTAGGTACAATTGAAATTCACATTTATAATTCAGAAGTCAATTGCACGGCAACAAAAGGAAAGCAGCTTATAAAAGATAACGCGCGATTACGATAATGCGCTTTAAATTTATTAAATAATGTTAACACATTGTGTGTACAATCTCCTCTCATTTTTTCATTTCAATACGGCTCGATGCACGGCCGTATGTTTTAGTCGTCGCTCGTGAAAACGGAGCAACGAGAGCTGGAGAGAGCCCGGGACCGGTCGCGCGAATTGATCATGTGTATTTAAAATGCACCATGAGGTGGAGGCTCATCGTAATTATCGAGAAAGCGTTTCCTGAATTTCGCGCGCGCTCGTGAGACACGTGCGTGGGCCTCGTCGATTAAGCGATTACCTTAATAGAGCGATATGCATGCGGCGATGCCGGGGAGGAACGGCGTTCACGCGTGGCCGACGAGTTACGATCAGAACGATTCGTCGCGGCCAGCCAATGGCGAGTTGATATTCGGTCGGCTGCCGATGATTATTTAATTCTCTGGGGCTGGACACATCGAGCTGACTGCTTTAATTATGAATCGCGTGGATCACGAGAACCGAATAAATTTCGCACGTGCGTGTATTAGCGGTCGAATGTTAAGCACGAGATCGAACGGAACGAGATTTTCAATTTGCCTCTCCGCTGGCCATCGGTATAGCTGATTATTCCAAGAGCTGCTCGCTTAAGCATACGCAATAAAATTTAACAATAAATTGACTTGAAAAAGACTTGACAGAAATCCTGAAATATTTCTTGATATGTAAAATCGCTATAGCTTGTCGGATGAAGAAACAGTTGTCAGAACAGTTATTTGCAAAATAAATTTTTCTAAAAATATTTTGCTTGAATTAAACTTCAATCTATACATCCTGTTCGGCATGCTGGGGGCAGCCGAAGGGGAAACTTAGCCAATAGAAACTAAACGAGAATTTCTGGGAGTTCGACGACCACTTGTGAAGTCAATTCACCAGAAATACGCACCGCTCTACCTCGTTTGGCTAGAATCGCCGTTTTATTTTGACGGGGACTTGTAGATATAGCGCGTGCCAACTGAATCAACCGGAGCTGGGGGGTGAAACGTGAGATAGCCGATTTCGATATATCATCAGGTACGAGTAAAGCAGGAACGTAAATTCGGCGTATGTAAACGAGGGAAGGGTACCGCATGACGGGAAGGCTGGAGATGGGAAAAGAGCCGAACGTAAAAATCATTTCTCCGAGCAAAACAAGAAGCGTATGGCATGAGCATCGCTTTCGTAACTCGTGCCAAAAAGGTGTGCATCAGTTATAAGATCCTATTCCCGAGAGGAATTTAAAGCGGACTTTTCCTTAGCGTGAATTTCGCGTATCCCTCGATTCTGCGATCTGGCGAAAATCTCTGGATCGTTTCCATCGGTCGTAGTCTTTCCTCGAAAGTTGCTTATAAATAAGCACGGACCGTCGTTGCGCATTCTGCAACTCAGACTTTTCTACGTAATATTGTTTTCTTAACACATTCGCGCAATCGTTTCCTTGCATTCGAATAGGTTGCTTTATTTATGGCAAGACGAAAATAAGCTTACTCACATTGTTTTTGACGAATCTCTACATTATTATCTAAGATGACATCATCCTATAATGAATCCAACTCGTAATAATCCGCTGCAAATGCGGTTGTCGCGTTATTTTTTATAGCGATTTTGTCCCCCAAACGAGAGGGACGTCGGCGTCGTTGGACGCCAGTAACGGGCAAGTCCTACGCGATTCGTCGGCTCGTAACATCGGTACCGACATAAAATCGCGCGAGCGGCACATTTACGGCCGCTGTAGGCCGATAATAATGACCTTAATTGGCGCTTAAAGCGGCTTTCCTTCAATATCTCGAGCATGAGTAACACGCTGGATATGCGTCTTCGTAAAAATCGACAGGCACGCGTGCGCCCTTTCTTATTTCGCGTAGAATGATTCAAATAATTGTCCCTAGTTTTATGAATTTATATAAATGAAACAAACATATATTCTCTTTTTATCCTGATTATCCTGATTAATAATTAGTAATATTATATACAATAATTTTAATTAAATCGAATTTCAAGTAAATTGACTTTTTTGAAGATAGAAATAACACGTGGAGCTGAGATCTTTTTGGTTTTAATTTTTAAACGGAGAATTAAAAGTGTAACAATATTATGATATGACATGCAATTAATATCGATGTAAATTACCTAGGTTTGTTTCTCTATAAAGTTTTTTATGACCGGCAATCTTAAATATATATGACGGATAATAAAATAAACTATCTAGTGACTAGGCAGGCAAATATCGCTATATATAACCCGTAAATGCCATGGTTTTGCCTAAAATGCTGGGTATTGGGAGGTGCGCGTTTACACTGGCACTGCAATAACCGCAACTTTACGACACAAAAAATGGTCACCGATGCATTGTCCTCGCAGAGTATGAAATTTTGTTGCACTGCTACGTTATGTCCTATCGTAAATTTATGGCAAACTGACATTTTTTTATCGTTACATTTTGCGTATATCATATATTTGAAAGTATATCTCTTATATTTCATTGTATACATGTATTTTGAATAGTATTAGTCATATAAATCGCATATGCGATTTCTTATACTAAGCATAATATAGTATATTCTATTAAAATGAATTATTCATAAGTGCGGAAACCCACCCAGATGTGGCGCATTCGCGCGTTTGCCTATCCAGCGGCGTCAAAATACTCTATCAATAATTAATGCGAGGAAAAGTGGCCACATTTGCATATTCAACGAGTCTTGGCAATCGATCGCGTGTCGTTGTCTGAAAACTGCTAGCTGTCGTCGCGAAATCATGCCACTGACAGGCGACCCTAAGAAAAGTGACTTGCCTGGAAAACGATCGTACTTTACGACCTGCACGCAGGCGCAGATGCTCCGAAGAATCTAGCAGAAGAATCGGCAGTTGAAATCGCGCGTAGATACCGGCACCCTAGGCGAGCCTCTACCGTCGTAAAGATTACGACGTGGAAATGAGATATAAGGCGACGTCATATATAGCCAATTTGGCGACGACGAGAAAGACGAGGCGGGTTCTCGTCTCGATATTATCATATTTGCCGTCAGGTGCGAGCATTCTCATCGCCGATATAGCTCTTTCCCCTCGATGAGATAGCTTAAATAAAACAAGACGACAGACTCCTCTCCATCCGCGCGCACGTTTTATAAACGCGCGCAGAAAGTAATACCATCGGCAGACTATAAAATCATTTCCGCCGAGAGAGAAGAATCGAACGGTGCAATCGCGAAACTCGTATGTCCATTTATGAAAGCTCGCGGGAACGATCGTTCTTCCAGCGGATATATATTTGAACGCTCCGCACCCTGAAGCATTCGAATACTACGTTTCCTACATGTTATCGCATCGCGAAACATAACTAAAACCTGTCTATTCAGAGGACGATTCTACGCGGAACAAGGGCACTCCATATAATTGGGATAAATTGGCTTGATACAATTCCGTGGAATAATTTGTACGGACTAATTTGTTTGAATTGATTCGGAACAATTTGGAACAATTTTGCAGGCAAGAACTGAGAGAGCAGATTTTACAAATGAGTTTGTAACTACTCGTGAACTACAATTTTCTAATTGCGTTGTTGCCGAAAGGAAAACGCGACGTGCGCCAACTACCACACGCAGAGAATGATTCCGGCGACGTATCCGGTTTGAAAAATTTTACACGTCTCTCCAGTTGGACATCGGCAAGCCACCCCAATCGCCCGTTCATCTCGCGCGGGAATATTTCGCCGAGCTCCGAAATTCTCGAATCTCACACGCGACGGCGGGGGGGGGGGGAGGGCTATCGGCAGCAGCGTGTGCGTTCCCGTCATATTTTCCTACGTACTTTATCTTTCCCGGCGCGTACACACCCTCGTCCTCGTAACTCGATCGTGACGAGCGAGCGCGCGGACTAACAAAATTTTCAGAGTAAACGAGGTGCGCGATGCTGCACCGCCGGGAGAGCCTCTGATATCGACGTCCCACACATGAATTCAATTACGTCGTACAAGCATACGAGAGTCCTCTCCCCGGAGTTTTTTTTTTCCTCTCGCCCGTGTTCCCGCCCGTATATATACCTTCGTGCGTGCATACGTATGCGTGCGTACGTATGCGCGTGCACGTGCGCCCGCGAGTCCGCGTGTTGGGTCAACGTTCGCGTCCGTAGCAGCCGGGTC
The DNA here is from genome assembly GCA_021460005.1 of Tetramorium alpestre. NCBI lineage: Eukaryota > Metazoa > Arthropoda > Insecta > Hymenoptera > Formicidae > Tetramorium > Tetramorium alpestre. The sequence continues at coordinate 210,082 of JAJVSH010000001.1, forward strand.
ACGTACGATGCAACGCATTAATGGTACCGGTCCGGGCTTCTCCTCTGGATCGGCGCAGAAAGGATCGCAACTCAAAATAATAATTTCCGAGTTTACACTCGCGGATTGAAACCAATTTAATTTTGGCGAAATCAATTCCCGGAGCTTGCAGACATAAAAATACGCATTCATTTTGTGATGAACAAATATGAATTTTGATGCGCCTGTGATATAAAATTTCGAATCTATTAAAAATATCTATCAAAATCTAGTCATAGTTGGTTTCGACCTATCGACATCATTAACAGAATCGATAGACTTAAAAAAAAATCAAGATTATAAAAAAATAATCATTTTTCGTTTAAACCGTAAATTTCTTCCGAGACAAAATGATCAAAGGGGTGGAAAGCTTTTGTACTATTTTGATACGTATTCAAGCCGCTTCATAAATTCAACTAAATGGAGTATTTAATTAAATCCAAAGAGATGGATCATTTCTCTCTCTCTCTCTCTCTCTCTCTCTCTCGGATGACGTTAAATTTCTCTCTAGCATCGCCGAAATTTCAAGACGTTCGCGATTTGTCACGGCATTCTGACGAACGTCATGTACCGGGTGAGAGTGGCGTGACCGAGAGTAGAATAGCGTACTATCTACGAGGGATAGTGCCTGTCACTAAGAGAGGGATGACGCGAGTCGGAATGGCATAGTTTCCTTTCGACGGGTAATGAATAGATCGTTATACAAGAGCACAATGGACACGGTTAAATCTTGTTGATCGACCGTGGTGAATCGTCTTTGTTATTAAGAACTCGATTAAACTTTCGACACGGTCAATTAGGATAAAGAGATTCGATCAATCGTCGAAATTCTCTAAAACTGATTGTGACCCTAAGGCATTTCTCACTCACCCGGATAGTTTCATAGAGTCTCACGATGCTCGGATGCTGCAGCATTGACAGGACCTTCGCTTCCCTCGTCAGGTTCTTCATTACGTAGTCCTTCTTGCCTTGCTCGACGTCTATTATCTTAATCGCCACCTGAAACAAGAAACGAAGGGATTCACGTAATTAAACAAGTCGAATCGAGCTATTGTTTTGTAAGAAAATATATCAAAAATATTCGTAGCATTTTGAGTTCATTGTCAAAATTATTTATTTATTTATTTAAAAAGTCTTCGAAAGATAAATTATATCGTCTATTATCAATGATATTTTTACACTGCGTCCACACACAGAAAAATCTATACTACTTACGAGTAAATATACTTGTTCTAAGTATTTAGTAAGTTTAGATATCCGCAAATCTATCATAAAGTCATCATAAGCATCACATTTACTTAAAACATATTCTGGACTTGTAACGTATCTTATAGTATATCTTAAACTATTATTAAGAAAATATTCTTAGTTGAAGAAAATTACTACTTAAAGTAAAATAAAATAAGTAATTGTTTTTCTCGTCTGTAGAATGAATATTTTTTTGTGTACACCTGCACCGGTGACGCATATGTTAAAGTTAATTCTCCGATAAATTAAGACATTTCTGGATAGTGAACAAATAATCGGCATGTGGAGGGTTGAGAGAAAAAAATTTTACGTCAATACAGCGCACCTCCGGTTGAATAAACGCTTTATTCGTGCAGGCACGCGGTTCCTCTCGCCAGAGATATTTCTTTCCGAGCGAAAAAAAGTGCGCGAGTTTATCCTCGGGGCTTTTAGGGATCAATCGCCTCGCATTCTCTCCTCGAATTGCTAGCGCGTCAAACACCTTCCATATGCCTGCTTGAGGAGCAACGAGCCGCTTTTCCCTGTGCGAAGGGTGAAGGTGGTGAACAAGAGCGAAAGCGAAAGAGGGAGAGTTATGAGAAGATGGAAAAGAAGAGATGCCTTGGGATTCGAATACGTTAAGACGTACGGCCGCGCTAGCAAATGGGGCGCACCTTCACGGGTCCCTTGTCCCTTTGATGTGCCGTAAAGGCCCGGAGGTGGTAATTCGCACGAACCTAAGCGATTGAAACGGTGGACTATCCCTCGGTATTGAGGGCGCACGCAGGAAACTGTAATGTTGAATTATATCAACTGAAGGGTATGCGAGAATTTGCACCGTCACCGCAAACGTCTTACGTCATCTCATTCAAAATTGAGGACGTGGGTGGAACCGTGAGGAAAAAGATTAGTTTTAGAATTTTCGAAGAAGATAAATTATAGAATAAAGAACATGGAATTTATTGTGAATTCGTTTCTAAAGTATCAATAAAAAAGAAAATGTTGTGACCATTGTACTTAAGCATCGTCGGTATTTTCAGTCTTCATTTAATAGTTCGACTCGTATCTCGAGAAGGAAGTTACGGAGGAACTTTCTGCAACGGTTCGTTCCGAGGGAGTCCCAAATCTTGCGTCCTCGAGTTTCCAAGTTACTCGGCAGCAGCGGGTCGCATATCATTAGCGGCGGTGGCGCCGGCATCCTTTGATCTTCCTGCTCTTTCTGTATTGAGTGAGAAAGTGACACGAGCAGACGAGAAGTAAGGAGAGAACGGAAGAGAAAAGCAGAGGAAGAGAAGCCCCTGTTCCGGAGCCGTTCGCAATGTGCAAAGCAGAGAGAGAGAGAGAGAGACAAAGGAAACATAAGAAGAGAAGAGGAGGGAGGGCTCTTGCGTTGGGCTCAAGGTATGTCTGACAGCCTCCCCAAATGATTTGTGGTGCTCTTTGCCAGATACAAGATACTAATTCTTTGGGCGCTGTCAGTCGACCAGCTACCGCTCGCCACTGTCGACTCGTTCTCCTTCACTCCCTCCCTCCCCCCCCCTCTCTCTCTCTCTCTTCTTTCCGCCGAGTTTCTCTGTTAGCTTATCTCTGTTTGCATTATGTTACAACTCAGTCAACTGACACACCGTTCCTCGTCCCGTCGCTCCACATTATGATCGTTGCTTCTTCCTCTTTAAACGCTGTAGTACAGTAGATCAATCTTGAGAGTCCGAGATAAAGCACGATAATGCGTCAGAATCGTATGCAAGAACATTTCTAGATGGCTCGGTATAGAAGAGCAGCCACAATTACGAGTTTTGTATGTACATATCTGCGGAAAGGCTCTGCCCCTTCATCCGTTTGATTTTCATTCTTAGCTTATCTCTGTTTGCATCTCTGTTACAGCTCAGTCAACTGATATTCCACCCCTCGTCCCGTCTCGTCTTCCCATTTGAGTGTGTAGAATATTGAATTGATTCTGGGAGTCACACCGAAATACTACATACGTAAGTCACTTCTCTATAAAGTTTCTATGTACAAATGTTTGGATCTCTCCTTGCATCTCTGTGAGCCTTTTCTTGGCTTATCTCTTATCTTTGTATTATGTTACAACTTAGTCAACTGACGCATCGCTTTTCATCTCATCGCTCTACGTTACCCGTCATCGTTGCTTGCTGTAAACTTTCTAAACCCCATCGCGGCATGACGGATCGATCCGCGGAATTGAAAGCAAACTGATATCAATAGTTTGTATATTTTTAAAGCTCTTAGAAAATAAAATACAAATTTTGGACATATAGATTACGAACGCGTTTTCTATCATTATTATGAATTATATTAACAATTGCCAATTATTTATACATTAGCATTCTAATTTTGTAATTTAATGTAAAAAGATTAACGCAGAATAGTCACTTGTTTCCCTTATTTTTTACATTCACAAATCTCCGCATTGCCATCGCAGTACCTTTCACATAAATTCTTCCGCGCGAACAGTTTAGATTTGTCACTGAATTGCGAGAGCGTCACGTGGATAATTCCCAAGCATATTCATCGTGGTTTATATCGGTTAATGCGACGCAGAATCTTCTTTGAAGCCGAGATAAAATGGGGTCGAGCGGCGGCGCAACCGCGAAGAGACGCGAATAAAGTAGTTCTATTTGCGCGGGCGAAAGAGCTGGGGAAAAGCAGAGTCGCGGAGCCGTAATAATGTTTGCGAAAGCCACATTAAGGTATCCATTTTAGAGATCGCTTACTAACGAATGTTCCTGCGTGGGTCGAGATATATGAGCGAACCGCCGCGCTATACCTAGGGCTCGACCTGTCAAGGTCTTCTGCGGAAGGTAGAGACGCGTGTATATCGCACTACCACCACCATCACGCATTCTTACAAACACACATTCACGCATCTCCGGTATCCTGGATCCGCGGTAAGAAGCCAGGATGCGAGATTGTCGCTATAAGCTACGCGTTATACCGTAAAGCCGCACGATGCTCGAGATTACAATCAGCTTTATACGTCTTTAATTTCGAATAAATCAGAAATTCTAAAACATAACATGCATTTGTAAAAGTAAGTACGGAAATAAGAAAACCTAATTTTGTAACAAAAAACAATTACAATTATAGATATATATCAATCAACTTGTACAAATAAATTCATTATAAATATATGAAATATGGTGCAGAAATTTAAGTAGTATTCTAGGAGCATTCAAGTAATATTCTAAGAAAATGTCCTGAGTATACACATAAAAGTATATATATATATTTTAGTCACTCTCAAGAAAGAAGTTTTGTCTAAAGTCGTATGTCGCACTACATCACGGGCAGCAAGCGCAAAGTAGTAAAAATAGATACATCCCGTAATAACTGTACGATTCTTTCAAGCGTTTTCTGAATTTAAAATTAAAAATTTCCCAACAAAGCAACAGATAGAAATAGTTGTCTAGCGATAAGAAGTCAAAGTAAATTAATAATATCACGGAGACTTTGCACAATTAAGTTCGTAATTACTACGTTTATAGACATACTGATTTGTTATATTTTAGCATTAGATTTTTGTTGCACAATTGATTTCGTCTTTTAATACATTGTGTAAAAACAGTATTACAATTATCTGATATTTTAGCCAGTTGATTACTAAGCAAATTTTAATTGTTGCACGCAAATTATATTTAATCATTTTTTAAATAAAATTTTAAACGGTCCTATTATTTCGCTTAAAAAGAATTATTAAATTTAATATTTATTTAAAAAATAAAGCTTTTGTTTGATTGGAAAAATATTTATGCAAATTTATATATACACAATAATATCGCTTTATTCCAATTACTCGTGGCTCGAGAGAAGTAAAATTGTGTGATTTAAATCAAGAGAAGAATAAAATTAAATCGCCACATTTTCTGCGCTTTAATCTCATTTTCTTGTGATTTATTAATATCGGGCAATTTCATTCCTCCTCTCTCTCGGGATGTAAAAATGTAAAAGAAATAGTAATTTACATTCAACATTTTTTTCGACTAAAACGGCGATGAATTTTATTTTTCAAATAAACGTTACATTTAATAATATTATTTCATTGATTAAAAACTATCATCTAATTTTCATTAAAGAGAGAATTAAATAATCGGTTTAACAGAGTTAAAATTTCGATATATACGTGCGGCGATTGAATCACAGTTTATATCCTCGTTGTATTACGATTCAAACAATATCTTCGTTATGCATACAAAGCATTCTCGATCGAGATTACGATATTAGATACGAGAAATTAATAGTTATCCTCGGCAACGCTAATAATCAATATAAAATAATAATATAACAGATGTTATCTTACTTGTGCGTCGAAGTAATCTCAGCTATACGGAATCACATACACGGACGCAAAGAATATTTGGCGTTCGTTTATTTAGAGATGTTGACTGTTTCGTAGCACGACACGCAGTGCTCCGGTGCTCGGGTCATTGTTTACATTGGCGAACGTTGTGTACGCGCGCGGTCGCTTCGTCTCCATTCGTGCGGTGAAGCTCGAGCCGGCAGGGCAGCAGCGCGTGCCGCTCCGTGTGTCTTCTTATTAGCGTCCCTCCAAATTATTCTCTACGTTAACCACAATCTACGATTGTAAGCTTGCACGATGTATTATTCTTTCAATTGATGACTTATATTGCCCTATAGACGTAGATGACGAATTTATCCAGAAAGGCATATCCAGTTTGAGTTTGTTCAACCGAAGTAGGAAATCGGCGCAAGGAACGAGCAAGTTGTATCACTGTTTCGCATTTAACGGACAATAATTATGTCTTGAACGATGCTCCTTCCTCGCGACTTGAATATATTTTCACTTTGCGCTTGAATTTTTCACTAAAAGTAACTTGCTAATCTCGAATTAAGAGTAGAATGAGTGTAGAAAGAGCGTATACTTTATCACTTTGTGCGTACACATTATCAGATAAAGTAATTTCAATAACCGAAAGACGTGATATATCAATAGTTTGATTAATTAATTTCGAGCGTTAGGATATTCGGCATACATTTTCTAACGTCGAAATGGCGGGGATGTCGTACACAACACTCGACGTAGAGCGCTGTGACAAACAAGGTTACCCTGTTTACATTCGCGCAACGAGACTCGACAAGCAGACAAGCGAACCGCTCGTATTATTGAATTATTCCTAAAGAGACGATTCGTATTTTCTACCAACATTTAGCGTTGCGTCAATTATTTAGCAATAGTTGGAATATACATTAAAAAATTAATGCACGTGTAATACTGACAATAAAATTTAACGATTATTTTCATACAATTCATCAGATTTTTTAATTCTTCATTAATTACATTGCGTTACTAACTGCGTTTAACACACGCATCATGATAAAATTACTGATGTTATTTTCGAATTCTTTGGCTTCAGTAACAGTCGTGGATACAGAATGGATCGAGTTTGAATCGGATGGTATCTCGCGTTCAATTAGTAATCGGAGTCAATAATTATCAATATTTATTAAAGTTATATTAATATTTGTAATATTCAAAATTTTGTTCAAAATTTGTTCTTGATTAATTAAAACTTATTAAAAAGAAATATTGCGCGGGCAATTGGCAGAGCAAAGATTATACTTTCGAACATTGCATTCTATGAATATTTATCTTTAATTTTAATATTCATCTATTTATAATACAATTATATATTATAATACAAAATTATTTTTCGTTCTGTATTGTGAGCATATATTATTTGTTATTTACAGTCTGAAAAATGGGAGCAACAGGTACAACAGCACGACAAATACTGGATGGAATTGGTCGCATGATTTTTCTCTCCGTCGATTACGTTAATTCGCGAGTGAACCGTTATTTTAAGTACTCGTAGTTATTTTTACGCAATGAAATAAAATGTGTAGCACGCGAGGTTAATATCGGGAGTGCCGTATAAAGTGTCGCGCGATCGTAATATTCGTGATGGTAGTAAATTTTTTTATATACGCGAGTATATGAATGTGTGAGTGCAACAAGGCAATCTGAGAGGAGGAGGAGACCTGAGAGGCATCGGGCGATGGCGGAGCAACTATAAGGTAAATATATTTTATTTATTATATATTTGTTACTCATGGTATAAGTCATTTATTCTCTCATCTTGAATTATTGAAATGATTTAAACGTTAAAACAAAAGGGAGACTTTTATCTATGAAATTTTGAAAAAGATTTATTTACAAAACGACGATTTTTAAAGTTAAATAATTGTTTTATTAATATCCATTATATTTAAAGATTAATAAAAAATTTTAAAAACACGATTTTTTTAAATATTATTTCGAACGCTGTTATAATTTATAACAGGATATATTTCTGTATTACAGATCAATACATCATTTGCAATATAATTACTTCCACGTGGCGCATCGGTGAGTCAAATTATATTTTATTTTAATCTAAGATGATGGATTTATGAAAACTCTCTATGTTAAAAATTCTATATATGTAAAATTATTACAGATAAATATAACATATTATAAATCTATTATCTTAGAATATGTGTGGCTGTATATGGATGGGTTAGAATAAATAGACTAGAATCAATATTTAACTCTAAACTATATACGATTATTTATCGATTTATTGTGTATATGAAAATGCAATGCACAAAATAAAAAAAAATATAACTTATGGATTACATTTTGATATTTTATACGACAAAACATTTAGTGAAATATACATCGATCATGAGATATATTTGTTACTTGCGAATATTAATTACATCAGTCGTTTCAAATTACAGATTATAAATTAAGAGCAGAATATTAATTAGAGAAAATATAAATAATGACGAAAAGATATCACGAAATAAAATAAGCATAGTAGAAATAATTTCTGCAAAAATTGTTTCCAAATTTATTATAAATATTATATTCTTTTGTATATTTTTGCCGAACACTTTACATACAAACAAGATTTTTAAAGACATATTTGAGAACACGGAAAGACAGGAATTAATTATATAGCATATTAATATAAATTAATCTATTTAATGAAAAGTATTCATGATTATCAAATGCCATTTAAAAAATTTGATTTTAGTCTAACTTTTTGTAACCTACCCATATTTATTTAATAATTTGACTTGATTTATTTTCTCAAAAATGATTGATTTCCAAGCAAAGGTTGCGTAAATACAATTTATATATTATAAAATTAATATCTTTATATCGATGAAGGATGGGCACGAAAATTTTTCTCGCGATCGGGATTGGCGGGATCGAAACGTGACTGCCGGGTGTCGTCCGGCCGTTATCATAAACGAGCTGCCAATCGACTGTAGTTTGCCGCGTCGCTCAGTATATATATCGGGATGGGAGTAGCAGTCGGTCTGCTCTTATAACTCTCGCGCAATTGGAGGGCCGTAATTCGAAGCGAATAATTGACCGAATGGCGCGGCCGGTGGCGGCGTTTCAGAGGTTTACGGCCAGTGGCACGACCTCAATTTCGCTCCGGCAATCTCTGCCATCCTGCCTGCCTGCCTGCCGAAAAGCCATGACCGCGCAAGAGAGCTCTCCTGGCACTCTCCGCGTCATCCTGGCCCAAATCCAAACCATCGATCGCCGACCGCGAACGGTCAGACGATCAACGAACGTGCGGTACATCGTTAATACGAGGTCCGATGGATGGATGGACCCGTCGCCGCGGCTCGCAGAAAATTAGCCGCGTTAACGCGAACATACTCCGCCCTGATCTCCCTTCCCGTAGGCTTTAGGGTGCGAATAACTTTGACGACTATAACGAGAGTAGCGGATCGTTGATATAAAGCCGGATAAACGATCGTATAAGATGTGATTCACAGAAAATCAGGAAATAGTTATGTGCACGTCTTTGTATTGACATGCGTTCAAAAGCTGCTCCCGCATATTGCGAATAGGGTTCGAATAACTTTAGATTTATAGACCTCTTTTCGAGAAATCTGAATTTATGAAAGAACAAAATGATAGAATATTTCACTAGGCAATCATCTCACTTATAATTTTGACGTAAAATATCAATTATATCCGAAAGTAGATTCGAAAAGGCAGGCATTGTTTTAAATAAACAACTGAACTATATATAATTAGCTTTTTTATTAGCTTGTAAGATGTCCATTTTTCGAATGTTTAATTTAACCGAAAGGCGTGTAGCTTCGATTTCGAGACCAACATACATTGTTTGATCTTCGTGCCGGCATTCGGGTGTTAATCTAATCGGGATAAATCGAACCCATCCATTTCCATTCGGACGTACGCGTACGTTTAATATCCGGTTATTCGTCTGCCAGGGTTCGGACTCGCGCGCCCCGATGCCGGGGTTTCAAAATTAAAAACCCGTTCGTATGGTGCGACGGCTTCGAAAAGCTTCATCCGGGCGTGATGTACCTACCTACACTGAGAATCTACTATGCGTTCTCATCGACTCGGGGGAGGCGGAGGAAGCTAAATCGCCATTAGCTGCACCCGGGAAATCCCCGTTACGCTTCGCCGGTTCCACCTGCCTTAGTACAGGCGCAAAAAAATATGGAGAATACGACCTGAAAAAAAATTAGGGTACGCACTCCCGTTCCTCGTTCTCTTTCCTATCCCCTTGTTCGTACTCCGCGGGTGCTTGTGCAACGGATGGCATTGTGCCTCTATCCCGACGAAACATCGGACAGATAATCACTCTGGATTGGAATCACGCGCGGACGATTGTGTATTTTCAAGACGTTATTGAAAAGGACACTTTTTTTCACGTAGTAAAACGCCATTCACGCCACAGTGTGTATAAACAGGGTTCGCTTTAAGTCTTCCTCTAGAAATTTTATTGTCGGCTTTTATTTGATTATAAACTGAACCGTGAAGTGATGCTGATTATGCTGTATAAAAACTATTTTATAAAAGTTAAAAGTCACTGATCTTAGAATTCTGAAATGAATAAGTGAAATATTATTTTTTTGCTTTATCATATTTATCAATTATGTGAAAAATAAATTAAAAAACAATTTAATTAGCAAAAAAGCAATTTGTATATATCAAATTGATTTTTACTCTTGACAACAATGTGTATTATAATTTTGAATAAGCATGTAATTTATTTATTTAAAGAAATATAAATTATTACAAAGTTTAGTTTCGCGAATAAAATTTCGAATCCTTATCCTCGATGCATCAAGTCTTACAATTTGTTTCTTTTAAAGAATGAACGTTTCTCTTAAAGATGAACGTATCCTTTTTCGAAGGATTTAAATTCGAGTACCGCAGACAAGACAGATTTAATTACATAGCGGATTGTAAATTTAAGAATTCGCACGGTACGCGGGCGGTTTGTCGCAGAAGCGCGGTCGAGACGACGGAAAAGAAGAGTCGAGATAGGGAAAGAAGTAAGAGAGAGAAAATCGCAGACGAAGGTGGGAAAGAAGAAGAANGTGAATAAAGAACCAAAGTGGTTCCGACTGGTAAGAGGGCATCGGCACTACGGTTAAATTCATTAGGCCAACATTGCAATGGCGCGGACGACGATTCTGCGTGGAATATCAATGAATTTGTGGACACGGCGGATCCGTGCGACACACGCGGTATTTAGGGTCCAGGCGGTCGGCGGACATAAATCGAGAGATACCCGATAAAACGGCCGAAAAAATACGAGTTGCACCCAGAATAAATAACGTACACGGGGGATGCTGCGGTCAAACGTGGGGTTATGAATTACAGCTTATGAGAGGCGCGCCGCGGTATGACGGGGGAGGAGTTCCGGGACGAGCGAGCGAGCAAGGGAGCCGCGGAATAAGGGCTGCCTTACAACCCTCCGGATTTTCGGGAACGAAATTCACTCGTCGCAAACGCCAATCGAGGCGGAAATTTACTTTCTCTCCCTCGATGGCGCCCGTCCACCTTCGGGATTTTTCCTCTCGCTGGCAATCGACCCACTTTCCGGCACGCACTCGCGCCCAATATATGTTCGTGCCCTCCCGGTGCACGTCGATGAACGTAGAGCCAGCGTGCCACTCGAGTTGGCATTCGGTGGAATAACGTAGAAGGCATTAGATGGTGAACAAAAAATTAGACTCTTCCGAGAACACGAAATATTAAAAAGCTAGCTGGAAGACTAATGTCTGTTATTTTTTATTTATTATAAATATTTTCTTTAATATAATATATTATTTCTTTACGGAATAGATGCATTAATTGCTAAAAATTTACCAAGTTGAATAAAATATAGTGAAAAATGAGAAGGGAGGATTAGAGAGGAGCTTCAGCTTTTGCCTCAGGTAAGAAAAGTCTTACTAGTTACGGTTCTATAGGTGTATATATTTTATCTTGGATAGGCGCACAAAGGTTTAAAATCAGCCTTGGTAATGCAAACGCGAATAAATCGGCCCTTGTGAATGGCGTTCGTGCACCGTGAAGGATAGTGTCTCTTTTTATCAACGGAGAGGGTGCGATTGTTGTCAAGAGAACGCGTTGTCGCTAGCATCTCCATTCGGGATCATAATGCAGATGCAACAAATAAACCGGTGCACTGTTTTGTAAATAGTGACGCTATATTGAATAGCATAATCGTTAGTTGTCACGAAAAGAATTCAATTCGAGAAACGATGATAACCGCAAATAAATCACAGACGGAGAACGGAATTTCTGATATACGTGTATCATCTTCGAATCAGGTTCAATCTCGCGGGCTCACGAGAAATTCGACGCGCTAAGACGTGTGCGTGATGTACGGAAATGCTGACGTGGTCGGAACATGACCCTAATCCGTAGCGTGGGTCCGAGGGTTCCTGCATTAGTACTGGAATCCGTCTTATTGCCGAAGGCACCTAGAAACCATCAACACTTATCAGACACGCGTCGTTTCAGAGCGTACAATTTTATTCTGCCAATTTATCTTCGAAAATGTCCACAATTATTCGTACGATTGAATATTTCCATGTAATTGATATCATTTATTATATTAGTATTTTTATATTTATATAACTATATAAAGTACATGTTGAGTTTAGAAACTTTTATTATTAAGGAGTAGAAATTAAATATAGAAAAAGAAAGAGAAGCCGACGAAAGTATAGCAAACGCACTTTTCGTTTCTCGCATCGTACAGAAAATTAAAAGTGACTGTTCGCCACGTAGATTCGGGAGAAGGATATTCGACGAGTCGGACCGATACCGCGAAATACACTTTCGATGAGAATCGGATTCCCCGCTGGGCGCGTGGTAGGAACCTAATCCGGTACAACATTTTCCCAGACGGCAAATCTGATTTGCTGTCTTTCTCGCCCCCCCTTTCGTCCCTCCATCGAAAATCCTCTTTCCTGTGTATATACGCGTGCCCTTTTTGGTTTAAAGCAGAGAGAAAGAAAGAGAGGGGAAAAAAATCGTTTCTGGCTCTGACATTTTATTCGAAACGCAGATCGACAGCCAGCGAACGTAATAAGAAGGCGCACAGCTGAATGCGCTACCGTAAAATAGGATGAACGCATGCCGAGATGCCACGGTATATACCGGGAAAGAAAAAAAGGGCGAGATATGAGAATTAAACTGAAAAACCCCGTGACTAGTGCGCGCCAATTTTTATAATACCGCGAAATCCGCTTTCGCAGATCTCATAGATAAGCAGATATGAATTGGTCAGGGTTGCTTAATATTAATGTTAACTTGGTTGTGTATGTGTATATTTTCGAATCTTTTCAATTGCTCCAACATTATTTTTCACATAGAAATATACACTAAAATGATAGTAAAAGAAAAAATGATTAAAATCTGTCAATTTAATCATACTTCTCCGACTCTGTCAAATTTAATATATTTGTAATGTTTGGAATACATACATGCAATTCTCAACATTTATCTAATTGTTAAGAAAATAGTGCAAACCGGTTTTCAATGTAAAACGAAGCACGTTGTTTTCGATGTGAAAATGCGAAAATAGTCATAGGTGCAAGTGTATCAAATAACAACGACGTTTCTCTGCTCTACCGAAAAAATCATAGCAAAATGTGTTTTTCGGCAACAAAAAAAAAGTCGCTTGTGACTCGTTCCACCGTTCGTCCAATTTTCCTGATCAATTTCCGGGCAATCAGCTAAGTGCCTTCATGCTCGTCACACGAATGCACATGCGCTCTATGTATATGCTAGATAGACGAGCAGGTATCGGTATCGACGCATACGCCAGTGCGTTTAACACAAAGACAGAAAGAAAAAAGAGAGAGAGAAAAAGAGATAGAAAAAGAGCGAGAACCTGGCTTTTGCGCGGGCTTGTTTATTTTACCTTTTACCCTCGTTAAGCCTCGGGAAGCCTTTGAAAGGCCGTGAGGGGTCGGGCAAGCTCTGTAGGTACTTTGAAAAATGGGGATCAACGCTCAGCCGACATGATAATAACTTCGGGTTGTTGCACCCAAATTTACCTCGCTCGGATGTACCACGGACGTCGATGTAAATATCGTGAATAGAGAGAGAGAGAGAGAGAGAGAGAGAGAGAGAGAGAGAGAAAGAGAGAGAGCAAACGTTGAATGCTGCGAGACACTATGTTCGCATTCGTATCCACACGCGAAGGAAATCGTGATGATATCGTGATTTCTACGATACTCGAGAGGGTTGCTATTCCAAACGCTATAAGTTAGATTCAAGCGATGACAATTCATACTGAAGTCATGGATTTGAACGAAAAATTCCACGTATGTCTTTGGCATTTAAATATATTACAAAATTGCACATTAATGCTGCTAATTAATGATAGATTCGAACATTAATATTTTACGGGCAATAAAAACGATCAAAGTGACTAAATTTATTTAAATTATATGATAATATCATACTTTAATATTTATGACGTATATTTTATCTCAGAATTATATAGCCAGGCTGAAATATTTTATAAACTTTATCTTTTAAATAGACCTTCGTCAATTTTCTCGACAAACTTGTCTTGTAACAAATTTTGATTTTTATTTAAACTGATGAATCCTTTTAGGTCGGCTTAATAATCTGCATGAAATCGCACGGTCTTACAACTCAACTTTGATTAAAAAAGACTGTCAGGAGAGAGATTAAAAATTTATAATTAGTATTGGTAGATATATTGTGATGTATGTCTACATATCATTAGGAAACAAATAATTATCGAATCAATCATTTAATTACTAATCGGTTGCTATTGAAATGTTTGATTACAAAATCGTGCGTGTTAATGAGGTGACGAATGGGATGGGGTGAAGGGTGTCGCGACATAGGGTCACGAATGCAATATATTACGAAAGTGTGGAGATCTACTCCCGATTGTATCGAATTAAATCACCAGGGACTCCTCCTAGTCCCGGCCCATCGTTCACGACAACGGTTTTCCCCAGGCCATCTCGGATACTTAGCACTCCCTTTTGAAATTTGTCGTTTCTCTCGTAACTAAGAGACTACAACCGACATTTGTCAGAGACAAGGACGGCGATACGTAAGAAAGAACGCTCCTCGATTAAACGAAACACGCTGAGCGCGAGATGGAATTAAATCGTCCCGGGGCGAGCCTGCAGGCGCGGTGCGAGAATAGCAAAAACAAAATGGATAGTTTTGATGGATGCTGTATTAAATTAGAAGATAAAGATCCTCATTTGAGGTATTTCAAATTTAACGTGGCGTGTTGATGCGAAAATTAAATTATATCCAACAAAATGTACAATTTTATTCAAAAATTAATTTTAATTAATTATGTTCCTTGTAAAGAAAAATTAAGATTATATACTTCTAATATAATTTTATTGCTGACTTTGCTGTCCTTATTGCTGTCCTATGCAAATCGCTATTTTTAGAATGATTTATAATACTGACCCGCTTACATAAATCCAGCACGTGTCTGTGACGATTACGCTCGACAAAATTGCGTCGTGAATCATCCACGCATGTGGAAAATAATGCACGTGTTTTCCCATGAATCGATGTTATCGTTTGAATGTTCCAATTTAGCGTCGGCGCCGTAGTTGAGATGAAATTTTTCTCCCTTAATTCGTGATACCTCGTCGCCATCATCGTCACGTAAGTCCGCACATACCTAATGTCCCGAATTTTCCGTAGCATCGTAGATTACGGAAGAAGGGCGACTTTTATTACACGAGACACAGACCTAACGAAACTGGCTATTCCACTTGGCTATTCCACTCACGGATCGCCCTTGATATTATCAAATCCCGTTTCTCGCAGGAAGGAGGCGCAGAAAGGGAGGGGCGGGGCAGCGGGGTGTGGTAAATTAATCCGGGAGTTTTAATTTTAACAAACGCGCCGTTCGCGCTACACTTTCCCCAGTGTGCGGTTTGTTATTTTAGATGGTCGCCTAACTCGCGCGTGCAACGTTTTACAGCCTACGAGAGCCGGACCATGAAATACTTGCTACAAAATGTTGTTGGCACACGTGCTGCGTTTACGACTTGCGTAACCGGCGAAAGTCCGTGCGATTGTACACACGTATAAAGTATTAACATGCTGAATCGGTACGCGGTCGCGATTAATCTAGAGCGTCGTATATTATCGTGGATGGGTCGAGAGCCATGAGAAATATTAAGCCTTAATTCGTAGGATAGACGCAACTTGCATTCTAGACATGATCTACTCGCTATTAAAAAAATTATGTTATGTAAGATTTTTATCTTTTTATGTAGACTAAAATGTCGTCATTTCGACATAAATTAAATTGTCGACATCATTATTCTAAATCTAGATTGTAAAACCGGATTTTGGATTAATTCACGTAGATCATAAAAATGTCTGTATTAAAACGTTCTGAATATCGTAATTGCGTAAACTTGTACGGGCTAATCGAGATTTGCGACTTCGCGATACTTTGGCACGCGAATTAGTATTCTGAGATGTCCACTCGAGCTTCTGCTATTTCGTACGAGCCAGGGCTCGTTGAGAAGGCCACAAGATAGGACCCGTAACTGCGATCCGTGGGATGCAAGATACGGCAAAGAGAGACAAAATCGAGATCGACGTGGCTCGTGTACGAGGAAGAAAGAAAAGAAGGACAAAGGGGAAAGGGGTGGGATGAGGGACGAGGGAGGAAGGCCCTCGGGTTTAGGAGTACAGTTGGGCGCGGACGTGACGGCGATCAGGAGATATCGCAGACCCAGGGACCATTTTTTTCTCTGACGGCGCTCCCGCCACGCAGGCGGAAACATCGACGAATCGAATGCATGGTCGGAGTTATTAGGACAAACGTGATAACAGCGCGTTTCGCGAGTATGTAAAGAACGTGCGCGAGCAAGACGAAGTTGATACATCGCCGTTCGTAGGAGAGAAAAAGAGAGAAACGGCCATCGTGCACGGAATATCGCGATACGTATATTTCTGGAAAGGAGAGGATAGATCGACGAATCAGCCGACACTCAGTTCAGGAGCGACGATATACAGGGCCGGCTTTGAAAATCAATAAAACGACAACGCCATGGTCGCAATTCGAAAATTTCAACTCAAAAGTTATAACTAATTTTGTGGATCATTATTAATTATAGTTTTCTTTTTAATAGATGCACTTTACTATTGTATTTAATTATAATATAAGTAGTGGATTAATGACGAGACAAAATTGACTTTGTGAAATCAAATTGTAGCTGATAATAAGTTTAATACTCTATCTGAAACCGAATAATTTCGTGATACGATTAATAGTATTAATTAATGATAAAACAAAGATAAAGATAAAAAACATTAAGCGAATATGAGTAAAAATGCGGTATAGAGACTGGTGGCTACAGAAATGTGTTTGTTTGGAAAAACGAAGAGAAAAAGCCGGCCCTGACTACATCCTTCGTGTACTCTTAACGGATGTTAAAATCTCGTTAATGGTTCCGCTTCGTACGCGCGATACTCGTCTTGCAGAAGTCTCTCGAGAGAGGAGCCGATCCTTTCCCTAATTGAAGAAAAATCCGAGATCGGAGGTAGATCGAGTCGTCCGTATGCGACATTGTCGTAAGTTTGCCCGGCGTAAGAATTCGTAATCGCTGTTTGCGTCGAGAAATAGTGAGACAAGACAACGGACGAATGAAGTGGAGGAAATATGCGTAATGGAAAGATTTCTTTTCTTTTGACTTATTTGCAATTTATCAAGGTGATTCTTTTAAGTTGTCTCACAATATAATCAGATATATAATTTATCTTCTTCCTTAACAAGAATATCCTAATGTGTCAAATGTTCGATTATTAACGTTTAAAAATTGTCGAACAATAGTAAGACATAAAAATTATTTGCTATATTTTTGCTATTTTCTGCTCTTGAAAATAATTTTTTTACTTTAGTTTTTAAAAAGTTACGAGAGGCTCGATAACCCAATATTAAATAACTGAATATATTAAGTAATACACAGGTACAGGTATTAAGCTAGTTGTAACTCTATATATTTTCAATTGTAATTATTCAATTGTAATTATTTCTAATAATTTTTGTTATATATAATTGAAAAAGTATACAGAAGTAAACAGGAACGAGAGACAGACAAATAAAATAATGAATTTAATATTTTAATCAGCTAAGAACTTTAATGACACTTTAGAAATATAAGTTAAACCATAAGAATAAGATATAAAAACTACACGTATTACTGATTACAAATAAGCCTTAATAAAAAATTCCAGTCCTATATTACTTAGCCCTATTACCCTTAGAGCTCTTATTATAGCTCGCTGCATGTCTTCCTCAGTGACACTGAAATAACATAGAAGAACAGAAGTTCTTTTGTCGAACCCACTATATAGAGTCACACGATACCGGAGTGTGTACATTGCTGCTTCTCTCTCTCGTAATACAGGTATCGTGGCGGATAATACGCACGAATCTCGCACGCACGTACGCGGGCACGCACGATCGTCGTCAGTGTACCTCTCCCTGCCCTTTTCTCTTTTTCTCTCTGTCCGTAAAAGCATCGTATACGTGTGTATTCGGGAGTGCCGGCCGTGACGGATGAGCGCGGCGGATCTTCGGACAGGGCGTCGTGCTCGGGCTCCCGAGGGATCTCCGGCGCGAGATTGATGCGTTATGGGAGGCGATCGCAGCGCAACCCATGCATCGGCAATGACGACCTCGCCTCGCCACCGCATCTCCACCGCGCCTCTTCTCGCCGTTCTTTTCTGTATTCGCCTATCCGCGGGTTCTTAGGAGGTATTCTTGGCATTCCAACGCAAGTCGATCGAATACTGACGAGCTACGTTTTCATTCGCGATGTTCAAAGATACATCCCGAATGACAGTCTATTTGTAAATTCACAAAGTTAATTCACAAATTCAGGTAAAAATGAAATGTTAAATGAAGAATTCTTCTATCTTGCAAAGTTGCATTGTACTGCATTGCGTTACGAAGAGAAGGTTTATTTCTTATAAAAGTGTAAAATGTACGTTTGGTTGAGATTTTTCTTAGAATTAATTCTTCCTAAAATTAGATTTCAAAACGGCTGTTTCTTTCGATTGCTCTGCGTTTTGTAATCACGTATTAGAAAAACCGCGGCGTTCTATTTTAACGTGTGGTTGTATATCGTTCTATGACGGGAAGCGCGTAACACGTGGTCGTTAGAACGTAAAATCGAGCAAGCTTTCAAGATCTGTCGAGCGATGAGATCCGTCCTTGCGCGGTCCTCGTCGCCGAAGAAAATGGTGAGAAAATCTCGCCGTTACTGACAGAAATAGACGTGAGTAGCGCTCAGCGAAGCTTGGTGTGAAAAGACCAACGAACTTGCCTAAGATAAAAAGGTATAAAGAGAGTTAATATAAAGAAACCCTCTTAATTAACAAGTTAAACTTTGAATGTCAATCAGAAGCATAGCTTTCGCGTGTAATTAAGAGAGAACTTTTATAATAAATTAAGATTGCTAAAAGCACGAACTAAATTTGCAAGCTAAACTTTGAATATTACAATTGACAGTTTCTATAATTAGAAATTAGAATTTTTATGATAAATTAGTTTTAATTACTTATGACATTGAGTGTTAAGGTTGATAAAAGCACGAACTAAATTTGCAAGCTGAACTTTGAATATTACAATTGACAGTTTCTATAATTAGAAATTAGAATTTTTATGATAAATTAGTTTTAATTACTTATGACATTGAGTGTAGGTTTCTCAAAATTTTTTTAAATTTTGTAATAATAATTATGAGTGAATATTTGCATACAGTTGTTCAATCTTTAGGCTAGCGGTCTTATAATAATTTACATACATATAGCTATCACCTAAAGATCAATATCAGAGATAGCGCGCGGTTTGTCTGTTTTGTTAATTGAAGTAACGTTATGAATACACGAGCTCGGAAGCCTGTGAACCGGGGCGAGTATAGCGATCGCTTCATTAGACACCGGGCGGGTAAACGCAAAGCTCGAGCGGGGCCGGGCATAAATCTCGATGATAACTCGTCTCGGAGGCACGTATCTTCCCCGTTCGCCGTTTCAGCGTCGAAGAAGAAGAAGCCGGGAGAACGGCTTCCGCCGCGAAACCAGCCTGCAATCAGATAGCGGGAGCGTGCAGAAACGAACGTTCGCGGGGATATAGGTGGACTTTCGACACCCCGCGGTTCTTCGTTGCCTTATTCGCGGCGCGATACGCTCCGCGAACGCGGAGTCTGAACGGCCGCATTTATGTCGCTGCCTGGGAATAATTTACCTCCCGATGCCGATGTGAAGCGGATACCGTGACTTTACGCGCGATTATAAAATTCTGCTAATTATGCGTTTATCGAAGATATACTATACTCGCGAGAGATATACTATAAGCGATCGTGAGGCTCTCTGTCGCGCGTTTGGTGTCTCGTTTGCATCTTCCGTCTTCAAATAACTATCGTGGAAAGCGGACGACCATCTTGATTTTACATAGGTCAATCGTAAGTTTCGCCAGTTCTTAAAGTTCGTTCACGTCTCTTTAAAAAAATGTTACGAGTTTCAGTAATTTAAATGTTAATGTACTCTTTGGAAACAGTAATAACTGTTCGATTAAATCAGCGATATATAGCAGGTGAATAAAATTTACTCACGTTCCGGGATTCAAACTTACGGAGTATATATTATCCGCTGCTTCGAAGAATCATACATTATTTCGCGTTGCACTTTGACAAAAAAAAAATTTCTTCAATGTGCGAGAAGATTATCGTGCGTATTTTCCGATTGGACAGCTAATCTCGCGTTACGCACGATTATCGATTGCAATGTTTCTCGCGCTGCTTATGCTACTTAACATTCTACATATTTATGCGATTTACCGCGCGCGATCTTAAGGAGATATCTCGCAGCGTAATAAATTGATTTATCTATCCATCTATATCTGCGTAACGGATCGTTGTACGCGCGCGCTCACCTTTTGCATTATGTATCGCGTGTGTATTATATTTCGGTGTTGGGCTATGTACGGTCGAGTAAAGTTACTGCCGTGTGCTCTTTACCAGCACGGCGAGTCTCCTCCTCTCGCCATTGTATGCTAAGGCCCTTCGCGACGCGTGGTCTTGCTGCTACCGGTGGCAGAACGATGTTCTCTTGGAAAAGAACACGAGCATTCTGCTTGTGTCGAGCATGTCAAACGTCTCTGTTTCTCGATTTGCGTGAAAGAAAGATTGCATACTTAATCAGAACAATATAAAAGATTTAAAAAAAATCGCTATTGTCATTCTTTTATAACTGAATTTTACAATAAATGCCTAAGAAACATAAATGCAGGGAATAACAGTAAAAATCAGCAGAGCTCAATCTCAAAGTTATTTAACGTTGATGACAATAATTAATGCGTGCGATGAGATTAATTAAAATTTGAATTTATTATAGATTTTTATTGATTTTATCCGTTGTAACGAGAAATATAAGGAGAGATATATGAACTACGCTTTAAAGATTGAGAACCATTGTTGTCACAGTGCGATCTCTCCATGGAAATCTCAGAACTTGGGGATACTGTAGACGCATTTCGGTTCAAACGTATTCGGTTATCGAACGTTGTTCCACTTCGATAAGGGTGGATCTGAAAGGACTGACAAGGGTTGTGACGAATGCGCGGCGCCGCGCCGCTCCCGGTGAATTTGCTTTAAAGGGCAATTTTATTCATCTCTAAGCAAAGAAGGATAGTCGAGAGGTCGAGATATCTCGCTCGAGGACGAATCCCTCGAGGCTACCTAATGCGATGTGCCTCGTAGATAAGTATATGTCCTTTCACGCAACCTGCGAGAGAGGGTCTTCTTCGCGTTAACTGTCACGGAACTAGAATGACCAACGTGTCGCACCCGGTGATCTATCGAAGTTGGTCCACGAAACTGATTGGCATCTTTGAGGATCAACACGTCTCGCTGACAGAGATTCCGACGATAGGACAAATGTGAATAGCTTGTTTAAGAAATGTTGTTGGATAATTCAATTCTTTGTAAAATGGAGACAAGCTTCTTGTCACATATCGAATGTCAAATTTTGATTTTTTTTTATCGTGATCTAATTATTTAAAATTAATAATTTTAAAAAGTAAATTTTTTGAGATAACCAAATCAATTATTAATTTCAATGCGTGAATACTTCAATTTATAATTATATCGTAAATAAAACCTAGTAAAATAATATTCTTGTTTTGGAGAAACATAAACGATTTATTTTATATTACCGTTCTGTGGACATGATTACGCATTTAAATATTATTTTCAATGAGATATTTATCGGTTATTTCACGCAAGAGATTACAGATCTCTTACAATAAATGCATAATTTACTCCAATTCATTAAAAGTTGCCTGTCGAATCGCGTCTTCGCGGAGCGGGGCCTCTGACATTTGATTCGCGTTGAGAGAAAGGCGCATCGCGGTGCAAAACACGAAAACGAAGGATACGCGGACCGGCGGAGGAGATGACTCGATGCCGATTGCGATGAGCCGATGATTTATAAGGTTACCGGGAATAAATCAAGCGCGGCCCCAGCGCGAACACGCCTGGGCTCTTGATATTTCGCTATCCGCAAATCAGGGCCCCCCTCGCGTCGTTATTGCCGAGGGATGTAATTCGCTATGGTTCGCGTCGCGACTCCGCGCGCTCGAGCGTAGTGTGAGTTATAAATCCAAGAGTGGATTTTGAAACGAAGGAGATGCGGCGGCGATCCTTGGCCGACCGAGGCACGAAGTAGGTATCCGTTTCCAGTCGCGATACGGATCAGTGAACGTCCATGAAAAATCTTCGCTAATACGGTTATCTTTGCAGCACTCGAGAGTGTAGCACGAATATGAGTATCAATCTTGAATTTCAGCTCGCGGGGATCTCACGCTATCTCGGGCTATCTATAATAAGATCTTCGCAAATATCAACATTTTATTAACATCCAGTGTATAAGAGTCGAGGAGATTAATATTGAATCTCTTGAATCTGATTGAATCCAATTTTGCTAGAGTCTGAAGTCTTTAAAGCTGTAAATATTTACGCAACATTTGAGCATGCATAAGCGATCCGTTAAAAATTCTCGTTCCGATAATTAAATTCATATCCCGTCTTCGTAAAAATAACAGTCGTCTTGGAAATAATACACGTATTTCAGCCAAGCGTGAAGAAGTGAAGTTGATAGTGGACAATCGAGTAGAAAATCTGAATCATTAAAATATTCCTATTTAACATATTAATTGACGTTCCTTTCGATATCTCTTGACACTCTTACGCTTTTCTTGACTTTTTTCTCATTTAGTCTTCAAACTTGAATTGCAGTTTTGTTGTGGTCTTATTGAATATAATATAAATCCGAGTACATGAATTTCTGAAATTTCGAATTTCGCTTGCATAATTCTGCATTGATTTATAATTCACTGCATTGAAGCGATACAAAAAGGCGGGTATTATTAAGCGTTCGTTGTCTGTTTTACATCGATCAGCGTGCGGAGTAACGATCGACTAGATCGTGGCGATCGGATGGACGGATCGACGGGCAGATATGCAAAGAAGATACCGGGACTATGTGTATCGTTGCACGTTGTATCGTTTCGAGATACTCATTTATCATAGTTAGGAGGTGGTTAACGAGTGACAGATTGAATCGGACTGACTATTATTCAACGATCGTTCGTACATATAGCGATTTATCTCGCGGGACCTCGAGAGTCTCGACGCGTAAAGACGACGTATGGGCGCGCCACGTAAAGATCGTGTCGTTCGAAATCGCTCGTGTCCTCGGTACAAAAGTGCCCCAACATGACTACACGAATCGTCGCGTTTTGTACGCCCCTCGATCATGATCGACGCTTGACAAATTTTTTTTAACCCATCGACTTATCGACTGTGTCGCGGCAGTCCATGTCGGACTGGTCGCTGGAATATTAAATGCTATCTCGAATCTTGTAACGTGCGGAAAGAAACTAACAGAGGAGGCACTGTGATAAATGTTTGTCTTTATTTATACGATAGTATTCTAGAATTTATTATATTCGAAACAGATTGTGTTAGATAAACGAATTAGAGAATTTTATATTGTTTTGTAATGATGTATGACATAAAAATTTATAGAAATAGATAATGAATTTTATTATCGTATTGAATAATATAATAATTGTAATACAATTCTACTTATGCATTATACATACAAGATTTATATTCTATAAAATTATTGTAATATAACTGTTAATCTGAAAACCGTTATTTGAATCAATTAACATTAGCTGGGATAATTTAGACCATATGACATTTATTACAAAATTTTTTATGAACAGTAATAGATTGTTAATTAAGATTAGAATTTTGTTATTGATTGGACTTTTCCAAAAGAGACGTTAGTATTCTCTTGAAATGAATTTTTTTTTCTTATAAGACCATAATTGCCACTTGAATCTAGCATAAATTCAATGCGGAATTTAATTTAGAATGGAGATCATGGATTAGATACACTTTTCGATGGATATTCTTTAGATACGAACTTCAAGACCGCTGATGAGACCACCCTCGAAATCACGACCTTTCGCTCCAGTGCCGATGCAATGACGAGGTCACGTGCATTAGCATCCCCTCGAGGATCGCCACGTGGCAACGTCGGTGAGCACACGTGTCGCGTCAACCGACACCTTTCGTCCTTCATGGGAAACTTCATTCGTGCCAAAGCGGCATCGTTAAGATCATTAAGCATGTTCTTCATTTTCTTATTATCACGACTTTCGAACCTCGTTCACGCCCTCGCGATTATACCCCGCAAAATGAGCCAAGGTTTAGGTGCAAGCGACGAATGCAAAACTACTTATTTCTCAATTAGTCGGACGATTAATCAAGCTTCTCACGGGTTCTCGGTTTAGATGGAGGGACGATCATAGCTCGTTTTAACGAAGATTAAAGGGTGGCCGAGGGTCTTCTCGGACTCATCGATCCCTAACGTGGTATTCCAATTTTTTTCGAACTCGAAGAAACATAATGCACGTGTCAAAGGGCATATGATATTGTTAGCAATCTTGCCTGAGGCAGAAAAAATACGTGACATCTGCTAAGAATCAAAATAACAAGGAAATATTCTTCTTTCCTAATAATTCAGAAAAAATGTGGCGAAAAATAATCGCTTTTAATCTGAAAAATTAATATTAATTATATTATTTGCTAAAATTTATGTAATATTAAAATTGTACAATAAATGAATCGACTTAGTGTTATCAATAATAATATTAATATATTAATAGTTTTGTATCATTTTGTTCTAATGATTTTTATGCGATATCAAAAAATGTATTGATTTATCGTTTCTGGCAATTCTTTATTACATGGAATCTTATAATCAATCAATTATTTTCTCAATAAAGGAATTATCGACCCCAATAAGTAGAAGATAAATTCGAATAGATGAGATATCACTTTTTCGGGAGGGAAAATACATTTATGAAAATTTTTCTTTCTCTAGAGATATCACTATATACCATTGTGATGATTATTATGTACTGCTACGATGCGTTTATTAGTTTTTAATTAACCAGGAAACACATAAAGAGAGAACACGCTTTTTATCTCAAAATTATAATCTAATGTATTCTATGTTACAATACAGTACCATCTAATTAAATGATAATAAAACGAAAGTACTAAAGTCTTGATGATAATGTTATAATGAAATGGAAGTGCGTAAAGTTACTAATTATTTTAAAGTTATTTGGTAGTCTATTAGTGAACCTCTAACTCGCACTTAGGACCGAAAATAAAAATTTTTGCTTTCAGACCGTATCCGTAGATATAAACTGTTGAGATATAGCCTACTATTTCATTATTCAGCCAGCCAACTGTACACGGGGAGGAAAAAAATAACGCAGTCTTACTCGAAACGACACATTGCCACCAGGATTTATCTACCGGAAAAAAAAAAAACTTGTCCCCTAATAGATGTAGTGCTCGTCCGATTCCCCCGGGGCCCCCGGCGTGTTTGCCGATAGTCTCTCCGTCTCTGGTGATGATGTTTGCGGATTCGTATGCATTGTATCCTCTCCCCTCTCCGGAAGCAGCGGGTTCGTGCACAGGTTTATCATGGCGACGAAGACGGAGTGGCACACATAATGCAGCGAGAGAGGAAGACGCGGGCGGGAGTGTATCATCGTAATAAGGGAACAGCTGACAGTGGCACATACTACGCAGCTAAAAGCAATTATGAAGCTGCCATCTCTCGCGTGGAGTTCTACGGTCTCTTTCGTCTCTCTCTTCCTCTCTCTTTCTCTATATATCTTCCTTTGCCCCTTGCCCCCTTTCTCCGTTCCACTGGGCGCTCGCCCCCGTCTTCGCTGGCTGACTAATATCCACCGTACCCGTTTACGATCCACATGTGTGTTACTGTTCACACGCACGTGCGTCCACGCGCGCGCGCGATTCGTAACACGGCGGTCAACAAAATGCTAATAATATATTCCTTAACACGTGGCATCGCGCTCCGCGAGAGGTACAGTACCGATATTCAATGCATGAAAAATGATGATGCGCACCGTGTCCCAGAAATCACGCACTTTCTCTTAAATGAGAGTTCCTTGATGAAAATCCCGTCGACTTTTCTTCAGGCCTTCTTGAAATTATTCATTGATCATCATCTCGACGATTTCTCCCAAACAAGAGACGAGTAGGGTACAGATTATATAAATAAATACTACGAATGATCTCTTACGTCGACCACGAAAGTAAGAGCAATAGCACAGGTTCCGCTTGTTAAATGGGCCTAGAAAATGCGAATGCGAGTAGCGTCGTGGCGTTCCTATTCGGGGAGGGAAAGAAATGGAAAGAATGTTCGTCTCCCGAGGGACCATCCGCGCAATCGCTTCTCTCCAAGTATCCACTTCTCGACAACTCGGAAAAATTCGACTCACGGAACTCTCTGGAGGCTGTGCGCGCGTACACCGTGCGCCTGGTCGAGTCGTGTTCCAAAAACAACTCTCTCGCTTATGACGTACGCGCGGGACGCCTAGTAAGCTCTTCTAGAGTCGCGTCTCGACCACTTGCTGGCCAGATGACAGGGACTCATGTGTTTCCTCACTGACGCATGGTCGTTACGTTCGTGTGCGTGATCTGACATTCGTGCTGGTGAGAGGGAGAATGCGAGGGAGAGCACGCGCGAGAGAGAAAGAGCGAGAGAGAGAGGAAAGAGAGGAAAGACTGAAGGGACAGAATGGCCACGTGGCCTGCCCTGTGTTGTTTCGGAGCTCCCGTTCGCTCTTCCCTTTCCGCAAAATCCCCGTGCTTTCCGACGTTTTCCTTCTGCCTTTTTGCTTTTTTTCTTCTCGCCCGACCTTATGTAGGTTTTCCCATTACCGTGATGAGCCGACGATGAAAATTACGTCTGTCGTCGTTGTGTCGCTGCGTAAACCCATAACCATACGTTCCCTAAGCTTGTTGGACGCGCATACGTATGTGTGCGGGTACGTAAACGCATGGTCTTTTTGCTTCTCTCGCGAGGCTAAATGCGCCATCGCCTCGAAAACGCGGCTTGCAACGACGTCACGGGTACGCCCCATTAGAAAGGTCTCCTCGAATCGTGGAAAACGTATTGCAGATAATTAAACAGCTTTTTGCCGTCATTAACGATACTAATGTACGATACAAAATATCGATTCCCTGAAAGAATAACATTTCATATAATATTTTACAATGTACACATTATTTCCAATACACAATACATTTATTATGTTTCCAATGTTGGAAAATATGAATATTTCTCATTTAAGATAATATTTTACATAATATTCTACATTAATTTAATCTGAAATCAGCATTTCTTCCCTCGCGCGGCATATTTATTCTAACGAAATTTTCGAAATCTAATTTGTACCATTTTAAAAATAAATCTAAACGTGGAAACATCATAAAAAGAGAGAGAAAATTGTCAAGCAGAGAACTCGAGTGGAATGTGGGTTAGATTTTTCTCCACATGCCGAGCATGTGCGCAACTTTTCGAGGTGGCGCGTTACCGCGCATCGAAATTGGCGAGCGAACGAAATCATATCTCGGTTGACGAATCCCCGACGGGCCTGTCAGTCTCAGGTCTCTTTCGCTTGATTTTTTATTGCTCCCTTCCCTCTATTCGTCGCCCTCCAGCTTGTACCCGCTCGTTTCTGCCGCAAGATCGGACGATGCATTGAAACTCAAGACCCTTGAGATGGGCCATTCAAGGCACCTCTTTCTTTCTCTGTCTTTCTCTCCTTCCCCTCTCTGTCTCTCTTCCTCCTTCTCTCTTCTTCTTTCTTTCCATGTTCGGTTCTCCGTAGGATGCCTTGGTGAAAAGGATCGAGGACCGCAAGAAAGAGCCAGTCCTTCCGTAGGATGCCATTCAAGTTATTCATTCGGATCTCACGTTCGTGGGGGAGGGCCATGACCGGTCGGTCGAACGAATGCGGGGTAAACCGGCTACAAGAAACGCAGAAAATCACGTCTCGGTATGAAGCGCGCGAGGAAACCTCATTGTCGTGGCTCAACGAGCAGGAACCGTCCGTTTCCTTGAAAGATCCTTGATGATTTTTGGTCTAGATCTCTCGAGTGGTTCTCTACCTGTCAGCCCTTACAGCTCGAGAGAATTACGCAGTTAGTTTCGAGAAGTACTATCGAATGAAAAATATATACTGCATATAAGTAATGGTACAATTAACGCATTGTCACATTATATCTCGATATTATGTAGCAAAGATGTGTATCACATTAATTATAGATATCGCTGAGATTATGTTACTTTTTAACTATCCGGTCTATGAACTGAAGCATGCGTGACGTAATAAAAACAGACATTGTCATTAATAAAATCGACCAGAACCCACCGATCATCTCGACGTGGAGATTCTATTTTACGTAATTATGTATTTTCTGCGCGCCGCCATAAATTTGCTCCAACTACATTTCTTATCGCATAATCGTTACGAGTCTTTAGCTCGGTAATTTCGAAACACGCGATGCGAGCCTCGTTAAGCTTTTGCGCGGCTGCAATGTATTTATTACTGCATACCGCCGAAGCCGCGAATTGCGTATGATTATTCGATAACGAGAATATGCGCGTGGCGGATAAGACCGGAGAGATTCTGTCCAGTTATTCAGATGACACATTATTAAGTGATATTAACAGAAATGGCGACGCGGCTGCTAGCGACGGTCGATTTGCTCGTTTCAGAAATTCTGCCTGACGATCCGAACCTACCACGACGTCGTCTTCAAGATTAATGGGTTCGGCAGTCGAAGATAATTATTAGCGTGAGTTATTAAGACGATTATATTAATGATCGGGTCGCTAATTAGAAACAATTAGGGAACCTGTCGCGCAAGCACTTGACAGCCGGGGTCAGCTGGTCGATCGCGTCGAAAGAATTGCTTGAATGAACTTAATAATAACTCGGTTAATAATATTCTTTCAAGATGAACTCTCCCCTTCGTAAATTCCCGAAGAGTTGAAAAAAGGTGCGTGGAACCCCTCGACTTGACATAAAAATCGATCACCAAAGTTTAAACGAGATAAAGCCAACTTTGCCATTCCTTGCGCTTAATATGTTCCTTCCTTGACTTTTCGTCTTTTAATGTATTCTGACATCGTTGTCCCACATCAGCGGTATTATTTATGACATCTCCAACGCAAGTAACCTGTCGTCGTCGATTTCCCTCACCTCAGATATCTGTGCTATACTCGTCATTTGAATGGATAGAACTTAAGATTTAAATGGATAATATTTTTTTTAGGAAATCTGCAGCGAGACTTGCACTCAAGCTTTAAAATAGGAAACTAATTAAATATTTTTGCGACCCAAGTTATAGGCGCGTGTATTCAGAATCATAATACGGCGTCGTGCATTCAGCGCTCGTATCGACGAGAGAGACTGAATTTTTTCGTGGAAAAAAAAAACATCCACGCTCGCGCTATTTCATTCTGTTTAACGATCGTATTGTGAGCGGGACACGAGGAGAAAGACATTAGATGGACAGGGAAGATAATCGGGACCGATAGTCGAGGGCTTTTTCATTGCGCGCGCCTCTCGAGAACGCAGCGCCACAGCCGATTGTGCGCGCACAATGCTGCGTGCCGATTAAACGTTCGAATGCACGCGCGAGAGATCGACCGACCTCCTACGAGCGTGCATTTCCCGCTGTTCGTTTGCGCCGGCACTCGATTTTCGAGTACCACGAGAAACGAATTTCGAGCGAGATGACGATTAAGCACGATGTTGATCGCGATGCTCCAATCTCCTAACGAGTATTTCTGAACTGCACCGTCGCGTCGCGTCGCTCTGTCTGTCTATCGTCGATCGGTCGATGATAATCGGTGACGCATTTACGCGATTGATGACTTCTCGAAATTCACGTTCGCATCTGCCGACGGTACCTTCCGACTCTCGCAACGCGTATCAGATATTCCGCCAAGTGCTGTTTGTAAATTTTTGAAGCACGCGATATCTGTTAAATGTCGATCTGGCTGCGTTCCATGTGTGGCATATTCAGTGGATATTTTCATTAAAGATATTCATTGGACAAATGGCTCTCTATAATTGATACCAAGAACTTTCACATACGATCGCGAAAATGTCGTCGACACTTTTAAGTCCAACCGTTCGAAAAGTATGCATACCTTTGTAGAAATACGTAAGAGCGAATTCTTTGTAAGAAAAATTCCGCGGCCGTTCATGCGTTCACATTCCATAAGAAAAATTCTGCCACCGCCCACGAGCTCGTATAATACCGATGGCATGGAAGGAGGAAGGGAGCATTCGAGAACCGGCAGCATGTGTTTCGTGCCGTTTTTCAGCGGCTGAACATACGGCTTCTCTCTTCGCCGCCGCCGTCGTCGTCGCGAGACGACACTAAACCAAAACCGATGACCCGCGCGAGATTCCGGGTTACGAAAACACTGGCGTGATATGGGGCAGGGAAACATCGCCAAGTCGTGTCTCGGCGGCTGGCGCCTTTGCGCGTTCCTCGGTGGACGGCTGAAAAGAAATATGCTGGCTGCCGGGCGACGGTTGATTAATTTATCTTATTGCGCGCTCACGTTTAACGGCAAACGCCTGTAGCGTCCATGTGTCGTTTCGTGCCTACCAAAAAGTTGGATTTACGCTCTTGATGATCGTTCGAAATGAGCTCGTTGGTCGAGGTTTGTCTTGTATATATTTTTAAATTTCATTTGAACATGCTATCATATAATTACTAAAAGTGAAGTATTTAATGCAACAGAATAAATAGGAAAGTAAAAATATGAGACTGATATTATGTTTGACGTTTAATTTTATAAATTATATCTATATGATATATTAAATTATTATATGCATATATTATTATATGCATCTAATTAAATTATTATATATATTTTAACACAAGTACATAAATTATGTAAAATTATTGTATATTTAGTACTTCATTTTTTTTTTAAATCAAAATTTTATCTTAATATTTCAAATTTCTAGCTGTTTAAAAAGAACATTCTATTCCACCAAAATCCCTTCTCTGTTTGACAACTTCATTTTCCTTTCTTGACATTAAAAGATCTCGTTTATCGCGCAATATGAAACATGAAATATCTTTTTGTATCAAAAAGTTATATTAAAACAAACGAGGTTGATGAGATGCATGGTAATGTTAGGAGCAAGCGAGCTTCCGAATTCGCCTCGCGCGTGAAATCCACTCTCTATTTATAACGAGGCGCGAGGGCTATGCGTCAATCCTCTCTTACCCCCTGCGGAGAAACCACTGGCTCAGTCGCATGTGACAAAGACGACGTTGATCCGGGGTTCAAAGTACCTAACATGCGTATATGCGCGTAATTCCCCGGAGCGCGGAGGCTGCACCTGCACGCCAACGCGTGGATGCATCCGTGTATCTGCACGACTAACGACGCAAGCCGGTCGCGAAACTGCGCAGTGGCCATTGGTCGTCGTGGTCCTCTTCGTTGTCGTCGTCTTCGTCTTCGTCTTTGCGATCTTCGTCGAAGGCGTCGGTGCGCAGAAGAGAACGCGTGACACACTGGGAAACTCTCGATGCCGTTTCTCGCCCCGCGCGCTCCTAAACGCTCGTCTTCGAGAAAGAGCGTGCTTTCTTCGAGAGGGCTCCGGTATTAGAGAATTAGATAAATATAACTCCGCATATGCGATGTGCGGAATACGACGTAACTGCGCGGAGAACGGTGTTGGCTATTACGCATGAACGCGATGCAATCGCATCAAGAACGGATCTTTATTCGTGACGACGGATCTTTAATCATGGCTAAGGCATTCAAAATTAAATGAAAGATAATCAACAACTTTAAAGACAATAATAATAAATTTTATAGAATAAGAAGAGGGGCTTTTTTATCTGTACAAGTTTAGTACCATTAGAAAGAATTTAATGACATTAATAAAAAATACCATAATTACATTTTTAAACATTAATAGTTGCAATTATTTTTCAGTTTTATTAGTAGTATGCTCCATAAAGATTGCAATTTCAATTTGTGTAGTTTCATACTTAATTTCTCTATTATAAAACTGTTAAATAAAATATCTTCGAAAATAAAAAATTATTATACAGATAATTTCCTTGAAAGTTACGACTTTTCGATTGTAAAACTTTTTATTGATGCCATCGAACGAAATCATGAATAATACATAACATCGTAGTATTACCAAACGTGATGCTTTTTAATAGACATCTATAAAACGCGAAATATTATTCATGATTCACAATAGTTAATCATCAGTTATTCAATTATCTGCTTTATAGTAGATTAATTTTCCAATTGATCATTCGTTGTCGAAGGCAATAAAACAGGGGATCGGAAACCCCACCCTGATCTCGCGGACGCGTGTATGCGTTAAATTAGAGTGCCGCGCTCGCTGCTCGCGCTAAGTGCATCTACAAGGTACAACGAGAAGCCATTGCAACAGCGCGACACGCTCTTAAATTACTCGCGAGTCGTTGCTTCGGGGAGAGGAGAGACAACCAGCTACGCCGACTGTACGCACATCGAGCGGGTGCGTCCTCGGCCGCGTGGCTCGTAACTCTTTTTCCCTCGTTTACCCTCTCGTTCCTCGCCGGCACTCTCCTGTTCCGCGCGCGGCAGCGAGTTCTCTCGCTCTCGAGCCGGCGCGGCGTGGCGAGCCCAACAGCTGTTCGCGCTTTGACATGTCACTGGCCTTGCCTGCTCGCTTCGGCCGCTCGGTCCCTCGTTTGCCTACTCGGCCATTTATCCGTAGCTCTTTCTCTCTCTGCCCATCGTTGTTCTCTCCTTCTCTTCCTCCTCTTCCTCTCCACTGCCGAATGATTCACGTGTGTATTCACGTGCGCTCACCGTCGTTTCTTCGTCGTCCACTGACATGTGTCTCATCTTCTTCGGGCAACGTTTTAGTTGCGCGTTATATCCAAGATCGGAGCAAGAAAAATCGAGAGGCGACAGTCAAATAATTAAATATCAGAAATGTTCTGATTACTAAAAAAAATATATATATATATGTATTTCTGCAAGCGGCTATGGAATGTTTTTATTGCCTTGTGCATTTTTTTATTCGAACGTTTTCTTAGATCATAATCGAGATCTTTGCTATTGCTATTACTTTACCTGTGACATCTTGAAAGAACTTTTCTCTGGAATATATTATATGAAATATATATCCTTTTAACTGTAGTTGCAATTCTTCAAACGATGAAATACGCAATTTCGTTTTTCGCTTCCTTGATATTCGCTTTGCATAAGTATATCCGCATCATCGGATTTTAGCCCGTCAGGTTTAGCTTCTCAGGTCGGGAGGACATTAAAATGGTTCCCTTCCTTCTCTCTCTCTCTTTCGCTCTTCTTTTTTTCGATCTCGCGCTATCTTTCGACAAGACTTCCCTCTCGTTCCTCCGATTCCTCGTTGATTTCTGCGTCTCGCTTCTACAACGGCTCACCCTCGCGTCTATCGCACTCCTTCCTATCGAGAAGTACATAATCCTGAAGGCCTAATAACATATTCCTCTGGGGAGAGAGAGAGCAGGTACGGGGCAACACACAGGCTTATATATCCCACGCCGCCCGCGCTGAGAATGGGGGTGAGCTTGTCCACCCTCTTCCACGAGCGGTTCTACCCCTCCGATCCAATTCCATCTATCCGTAGGGGTTGTCGACTACCGTGGCCAGGGGGGCGGAAACCCGAGGGATGCCATGGCGCGGGCCACCCTCCTTACCCGCCTGCCTTCCTTTTCCTTTCGCTCCTCTCGGCCGCGCCATCTCGACGGGGATGGAAACGTCTATCGAAGGTCACACGAAATTGGGTAGTTCACGGGCTATTACCTTCGCCGATCGCCGCTAACGATAAATTTCGCGATGCGAGAGGAGCCGCGTGGACGAGTTTTGCCACCGCAGCGGAATTTCCTGCAGCCGCCTGCTTTGCGAAACGCTTCCGGCATTTTATATACATAGCATTCTTTTCGATAAAAAGAGTGAAGAGATCGCGTCTCCAATAAAAAAATGTATCTAATAGAAAACAATTATACAAATAATTTTAATAAGCAATCTTGTAATGCACTTGTTAATTTAAATTGAGAAACTGATCTCTGATATAGAAAAAAATTTTCTATTTCGTTCAACTTTGATACAGATATTTTAATCTCTCAATCGTAACACTACTATACTACTTTGCTATACTATGATTTATTACTATCTACTTGGCTAAAACTGAAGTAGCTAACACTTGAGAACTATTTCTAGTTCGATTGACACTGTCCGGGATCTGAAGGGGTCAATCTGTGATAAGTTAGCTATGTGTCATACATTTATAATGTGCGGAATAACTCAATATTTGAGGATGCTGGCAACGAGAGAGATCCGCCCGCCAGAGTTTAGGGACGCCGCTAATAAATCAGAGTATCGACTAATTTGGTTATCTACCTCTCAGCTCGTACCCTTCTGTCCCTCTCCGCGCGATGGTCCTATTCCCTCTTGTCCCTTGTGCCCTCGGGAAAAGTCCCTTTCGATGGTCGGGGACTACCGAGCGAAATTCGTTTCTCTCGTTCGCGCATTAGCATTTTAATGAATTTCGGCTTCTAAAGTCGAACTTTCTGAAATGGCAGCGTGGCGCCGTCGCAAGAGAAGCGAGAGATTCGGATGCAAATATGGGTCACTTCGGTCCCCGGAGGACTGACGACGATGTAATGAGTGACGACCGGTAATATTTCGTTCGTCTCACCTACGTGTCCGTTCCTTGGAGGCATTTATATGTAAGATTTAATCCCAAGTAGATTTAACTGTAAACCATAAATCGACTTGCAACGTACATATTGTTGATAAATCGCCTTAAGTCCACTTTAGACTATCTACAATTCGTACCAGAAATTAAAATAGAATTCTGTGTGTTATTTTATGTAATATGAAAAACATTTGAGGAATCAGAGTACGCACATACATAAAATACATATTAAAATACATGTACAAAAATATACAACATATAAAATTATAAATAGAATTATACTAATATTTTGAAATCTAAATTATAGATCGTTTATAAAGACTCAAATGGCAAAGTAATTCCTCTTAGAATATATTTCGAAAAATAAAACAAGAGTCATTTTTGCATATTGTTGTAATTTATGTTATTGAAGAGATGAATTATATCAGTCAGACCCATATCAGCAAGTTTAAACTATATGCAAACGACATGTTATGGAGCAGCGAAATTCCGGCTGTACTCGTGAATATCGCGGCCGACAGCGGCGGCGCTTAATGTGTTAATCCGGGCGAACGCTTTACCCTTATCAATTACCATTATCGCTATGCCGCTGCCGGTTAACGAGACAAATATTAGCTTGGCAAATATTAACGACGACTTTGCGCTAGAAATCTGCTAATTCATACGCGATACGCGACGAGAATATACGCGCTAAGAAAATGATCTTGGCTTTAAAAGATTCAACGGAGAAAAGTTATAAAATCTAATGCAGCCGATTTTTTTAAGCTGAGCATAAGTGACGCATACGCGAACGACGCGAAAGCTTGGAGGATGAGCCGTAAAAGTTACATTCTTCATGTATCGTCCATCATCATAGATTAAGCATTCATGAGTACGTAATGCATTAGGATGACTATTTCTTCATAGATTTTACTAAGCTGACTCGTTACGTAATTCGAAAGTAACGGCATGCGGCTTCGAGTGCTTTGATAGCCCGACAGAGTGTCGGGCACATCTAATTCCTTGCGCGCTACAGTCGTAGCCGAAAAACAGTCATGACTCGTGAAAAAGTGCGACAGCCGGGATCCCGTCGCGTATACGACGGTAATTCGCGCAGGCACGTAAAAAACGGCGTAGAGGCACGTGTAAACCGTAATATACGGGGTGAGACGGTCGTAACGTGTCGCGTATATACGCGGAGGTCGGGGAGGAACGAGGTGATATTATGATACATTATTAAAGGCGACCCCTTGCGAACGCACACGCACGCACCACTGTCACATGGCATACACCACCCTTCATCCTTTTCGTCATTTTACCCCTCATACTTCCATTTTTCATCTTACGTATTTAAAAACTGCCGGAAAGTCGCGATCAATTTTTCACGTAATTATATCCTTAGATTTTTTACCTTGCTTGTTTTAACGTGGAACAAGCAGCGTAATAACATTACTTATTTATGTATCAGTACGATTTTCTGCGCGACTATAATTTAAGCTGTACAAGTTGCAAGTTACAAGTTCGAGGCTGCAGCGGCCAAACGCTATAATTTTGCGGCTTGAGGCTTGAAGAATGCATGAAAGAGCATACATACATGTAAAATCCATGTCTGAAACTGATTGCGTGACTATATTTAACTGGTACATTTCTCGGGGTTAATGCGTATAACTGTTTACGAGGGAATTACGAAAATTACAAATGTTGATTTCTCGGAGGATGATATATTTCGACGCTTTACTCAGGATGGTTACCGCTCATAATCACTTAAGAAATGTCAGCCGTGCGCGGATTTAGTGTCAGTGATTACTCACTTTCATCGTTGGGTACATATATGCGCTCAGTGGTTATCGACGGTAACATTAATCAACCTACTTGAATATTCATATGTTTTAAGCGATTCTTGTTAACTCTTTCGCTACTCGCATCGCCGATTGTAGACCTACTTTTTCTTCGTTTGTAATATGCATGTATATAGTTGTAGAATTTCTCAACATTGTTCCAGTTATAACTAAACTAATAACATTCCGAGTTATAACTAAGTTATAACTTTAGAACTAAAGTGCTTCTGCGTGTTTCATGGAATTATCTATATTTCCCTAGGTATAATGAATAGAGAACTGATAAATATTTAGGAATACTTTATTTATATAAATATTAATTATAATAATGGGATCTTTTTGATGTATACGTACATATTATTATAATCCACAAAAATTGTCCGATTTCTAAAATATTTTATCTCTTTTCAACATTATTTTTATCTGTTATTTTAATACAAGTTGTCTTTTCTCGGTTAAAAGCACAACATATTAAAGAAACTATTGTTCTATTTCATTTATACGCATTCTTATCAGCTTCTTCGTGCTTCTTTCTTCAAGTATCCCCTTGAGAGAATCTAGACTAAAAACCACTAATCCGCGAGTGGTTTTATCGACTAATTGCCCGCGTGCTAGGTATTAGCTTAGGGTGCTATCGATATGAACACTGTAACACCCTCTTCTGTGATTTTTTCCCGCGATATCCAACACCGTCGCCGTTATCTGAAATGGTCCGGATTTTATCTCGGCCTGGTCACGCGGAAGCGTTTACTGTTAGGCTCTGATTACGGCAGCCTCCCGAGACAAGATAGCGCCCGCAAACGGCAGTAAAAAGCTCGTTAATCAACACGTTTCTACCAGGATTTACGGTTAATGTTCCATTTTATCGTATCGCACTCGTTAATATTGCGTCAATACGTATCGAAAATAAAAAAAGACGGCGCGGATTTCTTTTTCACGATCGTAAAACATAAAATTAAGACGTATTCGAGATATACGCTTTTTCATGATTTCTGTATATTGCCGATTGCCGATTGAACGAGCCACGACACGAAGTGCTGAGTGCGCGATTCGTGCGAGAACCTGTGGAAACGTCGTTCTCCATCTCGCGTGATTTTCCGTTTGAGCGACGGGTTGCCTTCGTTCTCGAACGGAAGGTTGATGCGTTATCGTGCATCGTCTGGCGGGCGCGCCGCACGGCTTTTCACGGTAATGAGAACATTTGCCGGTTCGCTGGAAGATTACGCCGCGCGCGAAGTCACAGGAGAAGAAGAACAGACGAGGTGATGGTGGTGGCGACGGTGGCGCGGCGGTGGTAGAAGATAAATTACGGACGTAGCGGGCGTCACGGAAGGTTCCTTCGCGCGCGGGCTTCTCTGCGGCCTTTTCCTCGTGCCGCGTATTTTCCCCTTGCACTTCCCCGTTGCCAGCTTCCCCGCTCGTCCGAACACATTTCCCGGGCCGTAAAGTCGAAGGGACCGGTGCTGGCGAACAGCCATGCGTGGCCATTAAAAATGTATGTAATTTCTCGGGCATATAATCTTTCCAAGGAGAAGAGAGTTCTGCACGCGCGGTCTAGATGAGGGAGGATACCCGCGTAGGTGGCTGATGCTACTTATTAGG
The DNA here is from genome assembly GCA_021460005.1 of Tetramorium alpestre. Taxonomy (NCBI): domain Eukaryota; kingdom Metazoa; phylum Arthropoda; class Insecta; order Hymenoptera; family Formicidae; genus Tetramorium; species Tetramorium alpestre. Next base: position 248,294 of record JAJVSH010000001.1, read on the forward strand.
TGCCGCCGTTGTCGCCATCGTTCTCGAGGGTGGATCCCGTCGGGTTGTAGCCGGATTTCGGTTGGAATGCCTATGTACAAGATTTCTTCTTCGTAATTAGCCAACGTTCTACTTGCGCAGGATGAATCGTTTTGATCATAATTCTATTATTGTTTCAGTTACAAACCTTCTCTTATAATTTGTCAAAATTATATTAGAATATACAGGCTCTCTAGGTATAAATTATTCTTTTTTTAAGTTTTATTGCTATTTGTATTATTTTAATTATATAATATTTATGTTCGAAATTTTTAGAACGCTCACCAATTTGCAAATTTAAAATTTTAACTTTTTAATTAGTATTTTGTGAAGTATTTATATACGCCTAGGCATGAATATTAAGTTTTTAGTAATCCGTTCTTAGATATAATCAACTCTTTAATTTTTCATTCATATTATTTCTTTGTAGGCCTTTAGAAACTGGCCCTAAGATGGAAATAAATGTTTCTTTCCCTTTCACGTCTTTAATAATAGTCATACCTATATTTTCGCGAAAATAATTGCCGGTAATAAAGTCGTCTTACTCTCCGAAACTTTCTCCCTACGCTTCAGAGTTGCGGAGCTTTGCCGGATTCGAGAATTCTCTGCGATGCTTAATAGGCTTGCCTGGCTTCCGACTCCTTATAATTTCACCTCGGTGAATTGACCCGACGAATTTGAGAGTTGGCCACGTTCCGTAAACGTTAGCTGTTTCTATCCCGCTTCGTGTACTTCCGCGGACATAAATATCAACGCGTCCGTAACGATCTCTCTCTCTCTCTCTCTCTCTCTCTCTCTCTCTCTCTCGCTCTCTCCCCTTCACCCGTTGTAATTACCTGTTAGCCTCAGAGTCAAGGAGTCTCTTAGCCGAGAGAGATTAGGGAGAACTCTAAGGGAACCTTTATGGAACACTCGCCGAGCAGATAGGCGAGAAGGGAGCGCGGAAGATCGTGAGTAATTAAAGGATTATGCTTGCTTGCGTGTAAGATTCGCCTGGTGTGGATTTGAGCGTTGCTTTGAAAAAGCGGAATCTTGTATCTGCACGCAAAATCTTTTAGGAGCATCGACGAGGAAAACGAAAGGAAGTGAATACGTTCATAAGCGTTCGTCATCCTTTTAATGAGTCGTTATTCCGTTGCGAACAATGAATAATTTCGAAATTCTTAGACACGTAATAATTTTTCGAGAATAGAATGTCGGAGATTAAAATACAGGATAAGATATGCATGTGTACGGCATTCGAACCTTTTGGGCGTACGGAATCCTAACCACTCGTTTTCAGAAAATGTCATAGCTCGATTTTTCTTGTGTTACCCGCATGCTGCAGGTGACAGAAGGACAGACTGTCCTTTTAAAACACTCTCGCCTTTGCTTCGACAGAATAGCGATGTCTCCAACCGACGAAAACCTTTTACTCAAACTTTTTCCGCGTATCTGTCGTCTATTTCTTTCCTCTTCTCGCAAAAGAAACAGCGAAGGCCGAGTCTCATTCGAGGAGGAACGAATGCGTTCGTGATTGTGTGTCCTTTTTTTTCCTTTTTTGGCTGGAAGGTTTATTCCTAACCGGGACCCTCGGCGATTATCTAATGGAAGTGGAACACGCTGGGATGTCAGGGATCGGAGAAAGCCACGGTGGGTGGCACAGGACCTGGGAGGGAGATGTGGGGAATGGAAAGGCGGACGGACAGACAGACGGGTCGACGAAGAAGAGGGTCTCGGGACGACCGACGTTCCTGAATCGCCGTCGGCTGGGCCTCCTTCGGTAACGTGGCGATTCCTCGAGGGACAATTAAATATTTAACCGTCTTTAGTGGATTTATCGTCTGACCCGCGTTTACGGGAATGTAGTTCATAGAAAATCGAACGGTCTTTTAATTGGAAAAGCAACCGGATATTTCGGTGCAACGGTTGGTTATTCTATACGGACCGACACCGTTATGGGTTCTCGTTTTTTAGATACGAAGAAAGTACCATCTTTCGCCATAGGATTGTAGGAGATATTGGTAACGGTGTCTGGCATTAAACGTGACTAATACATATTTTCTAATCGCGTTGCATAGAAACGTGTAAAAATTCTGGGAAGACGTGAAATAATTTTTCTTCCGAATGTAGAAAGGAAGAAAGAAAAATTGATTTTTGTCATTAAAGGTAGATTAATAATAAGATATTCGCACACATTTACAATTTCTGTAAATAAATTATATATATTTTTGTCGATTACATTATACATAGCCTACAGTTTATATTGCACGTATTACATGCACTGTATCCATAAATCACCGCGAAAATTGATCGCAATTACGAAACGACGTTATTAGGAGATTACGTGAAGTGAGGTCGTGCATAGCGAGGAAGGTTCTTAAAAAAGGAGAACCGATTCGATTAATACACGAACACGCCGACGTGTATTTCACGGGACATGCATCTCGCGTCATTTATACCTCGCGGGTAATGCACGCTAGAATAAACAGTAAGGAGTGTTCTTCGTCCCGCAATCGTTGTTTCGTCGTTGTTCCGAGCAGAACTTACTTTATTTTACACGCTCTCTCAGGTACAGGTAGACGGAAAAGTAGATATGCGCGAACGCGCAGAGAGAGAGTGGTATTTTTAAAACGTCAGGGATTCACTTAACGACTCATAATAGTTAACGAACTGCACAAGAAGCCCGGGAACCGATTAGATCCGCAGAGGTTCTCGCGGCGCAATTACGGGCTCCTCCGCGCCCGGGGAACGTTTAAAACGTAAAACGCGAGGAACGGATTTATCGTCCGTGACGATTCCGCGATATCCATCGGGAACGGTGCAAAAGGGGGGGGGGATAGGCGGAGGGAGACCCCCGTCTTCCTCGCGCTCGCGGAGGTCAAACCTCCGACAGGGAGAGATCCCCCTGGTGCTCGTCGAGCTCGTGGATACGGAATGGACGGACGCGGGAAAATGCAAAACGAGGATAGGCCGTTGACCGTTCGGCGCTCCTGGCTGAACGCCCTATTAACGAGCGTATGGACTCCGCTCGTCGACGTATTTGTTCTTTTTTTCCTTCGCCTAACCTCGCGCGCTCGACTCCCGGGGGACTCTTTTTTTTACGGGGTGAGATTGGTCACTCCTGTGGGAATTGTCGGGGCATGGACTACAAGAGAGAGAGAGAGAGAGGAGGAAAGGGCCGAGAGCGGAACTAAACCGACGTGAAGCAGATCTACCGGAAATGATGCGTCACATAAATAATTCACGTGAAATCATCAGGTTGCTGGCTCGTTTAACGTAATGAATAGATTTTTAAGTGTTTTATGTAATTGATTTATTAAAACTGCATTATTCCTCTTTTCTGTTAAAAGAAAAGTTAAGTTTAATTTAAAATTTAATTTCTGATTATGTCCATCGTCACAAATTTATAGTAGTAAACTTGATTTGTAACAAATCTTTCTCAAACGAGAAAAAATCGATTTTTCTCAAATATAATAATCATAGTCTCTCTCAGACAATAATTAGTATACAAAAGATTTTAAATAATCGAATCCTGTATTATAAAAATAAATGTGACATTCTCTTATTCTGATAATTGTCAAGTCAGAGCGACTGTCTAAGTAGTTTGTACTTTAATGTTATCCGGTGTTTTTTTGCACCCTAAATTTAAGCGTAACATCAGTCTTCTTCATTAACAGACGGAAAACCCGTAACTGTAGTTATATGGGCCGCGTTTCATCGAAGCGTCACGCTACCACCATCCTATGGTGATCATCTCGTTGCGAGGAAAACGAGCGGGGGAGATAATGACGGGCCTTTACTGTTGCTAAAGGGGAATTTGTGGAAAAACAAGCCCGCGCGTGCCCCCGTTCCGTTATCTCGCGCTTGCATAAATCGGCTGAAAATGGAACTTCGGGTTTCCGCGCAATTTAATAACGCTCACTTCCTCTCCTTCCGTCCGCCATCGCTCCGCGCCGCTTTCCGTCGGTTTTTCCTACCTCGCGTGACCCCCTTTTTCCCGCCGCGAGCCGGATGGCTTTCTTTTTGTGTCCCACCCGTTTCGTCCGTCCCCTCGGGATTCCCCGGCCACGATCAGGATACGCTACATCATAAAATACTTTTGTGTTCGGGCGGCCGGCGATAATCGCGGTTCGTAAAGCTCGGCTAAATGTTACGTGCAGAAACGACGCGGTACACGACGCACGGAGAGGAAACGCGTTACTTTTCGTGAGAGGGGGCGAAGATGGATCGCCGTGCCGCCCGAGTGATAATGCGGCCGCGCTGCTGGAATCAAATTGAAGACGTCTTACATCAGCTCGATATTACGAAACAAAAAAAAAAATGAAAATTGATAAGTTGCTATAATGTCGAGAACAAATCGAATAGATACCTAAAGTAACATTTTTAACACAGGCGAAACGATTATAAATGATATCGTGAAACGATAATGAGTGATATCCAGCTTTAACATTTTAATGTCTAGCTAGGCCGAGATGACGTGTATTTAAAAGCAGCTAGAGAATTGAACTGTTAATCATTATCCGGCTTATCCGGTCAGATTATCGTTAATCATCTCGAAGTGTTTACTAACCTCGACGAGGATCACCAAGATCACATTAGTTTCCTGACGAGATAATAGCTAGCGCGCGAACGTGAGGCTCGTACATTTTCGTCAGCATGACATTCCGATTGTTCGATAAAGCGCATTCCACGACGATGCGTTCTATGTATTTAGACGCACAAAGATCAGTACCATAGCCGGCAAACACGATACCATCGACGTCGGGCTGTGTGCGTGCGCTAAACGAATTATTTGTGCTCTCGGAATATTAAATCGTGAGAAACTGGTCGATTAGTCGGCCGCACAATCGCCTCTTCACCGGGCTCGTTTCGTTGAGCGGCGCGCTGCGTTTAAATGCCCGACGCAGCTGTCATCCGGCATACAATGGTACCCCTGTTTCGTCACCCCGAGGTTTTTAACAACCACTGCGCCGCGTCGACACGTTTCTTCGGGACCCGTGTGGTAGCGCGCGATCGTAAAATGCCACGTGTTCCCGAAGTAGGTCAGTCAGTTGGAAGAAAAAGAGAGGCGAGAGAGCGCCGGTCTCGCGTAAGATGGATGCTGCCTGGACCACGCCGCCGCGCTCCGATGAACCTTCTTAGGGTCGCCCATGTGGTCCCCGCAGTTTCTAGAATTGTCGCTATTTATTCTCGCGGCTCAGGTAAATTTGGTGTTCTCATGTAGAGGTTCTCAATTTCCGCTGCTTGCAGTTTTCGAACGGTTACTGTTGGCTAGACGATTTATCGTAGAGCAATTGACTCCAAATCGTTTGCAATTGATAATATTGATAATATTATACCGTTATTACGTAACTTAGTTTATCTATATGACATTGAATATCTCATTTATTTTCATATCTCAGACTATTTATAATGCCTAAAGTTTGTTGTAATATTCCTCGACATAGTAAGCGTTTGATATTGAAGCCTCCAGCAAAGATTCGCGATGTCGCACCGTATTCGGCGGACTTTGGACCCCCCACTGGGGGGTGAATGAGGCAACGCGAGCACCCTTCGGATTTATACCCCTCCCGTCAGCGGCGTCCAGCCGCACCCCCGCTGGTGGCACCCGACGTGGCCCGAGAAAATTATTAGCAGTTATTACGCGTGGAATGGCAGACGCTGCGCTGAAAGCCTCGTCGAGGGGGACGAAGAAATGGGAACGGAAGGATGGAAGGGAGGTTGCGAAACTCGAGAGACGAGATGCGGGGGTCACCAAGAGCTCCCTTGATATCTGCGCGGCATTAAGGACCCGCCGATAGCGCCGTTTTTAATGAGCTTGAGCCCCACGTTGCCGTTCATTGCCCTAGCTCTAATTACACCGGATTACGCTTTTTAGCTTCGAGCTTGGAATAGCGAAATTAAAAGCGCATTTGATATTTGCATGATGATATTTACATTGATGGGAAACGGAGTTGCACGTAACGAGACGAACATCAATTATAGTTCAATAACGAAATAAATACGATGTTAAATTAAAAATCACAAATTTCCGGATAGAGAGAGAGAGAGAGAGAGAGAGAGAGAATCAAAATGAATATATCTTAAAAATCGAGTCAAATATCAATCGAAATTTCTAAGAAGAATTTCGGAGAAGATTCTAATTTTGAAGTCAATGGGTCTAGGCTTCCGGAAGAGCAATGTGTTCATTGGAATGAACGCTCAGTTAACTCTGACGATCGCGTTCGGTGTAAAAAAGGCGATGAGAAAGACCTTGGAGTTAGTCGCGTAAAAATAAAATTATATTGCATTGTTGATTCTTCGCACGTTGCGTGCAACAACTTCCGTGTTACGAGGCGGATCAGGGGAGTATTGGTGAATGGCACGTTGCCAGTGAACGATCGTCTTCATGATCCGCTCGCAATAAACACGCGACACGTTGTTTGACAATGCATTTAGCACGCAACGGACGTACGATCAAATTAATAACACGATGCGATTTACGTATTAAATATTTATTGTTTTACTCGCATTTAAAAGATATGATTGTCCCGCAGAGGAATATACTTTATTCAAGGCATTTTTCAACATCTTAAATCGTTGTTGGCCGACATTTCTGCTTATCTCGAATTCCCGAGAGCCCACAGATGAACCTACGGATAAGGATCGACGGCACGAGCGATGGCATGGCGGCATCCTCGAAGAAATGTCGCTGCCACCTTGACCCCATGCGGGCTACCGCAATAAAGCGATGGTTCCTAAGGAACTAGGATCTTACGTCGTGATATTCTGACCCGTTGGTGTGGTAAGGACGAGATGCGTTCGTGCTGACAGTTTTAGCACGTGCAATCGATAGATAGTGCTATCGGAAGGGTCCCGCGATGGTACAACAACCGCAACGTACGACCGATATTGCGCAATGTCCCAGGAGAATTTACGCGTGTTTATCCGACGATTCCCTTCCCTATCTAACCACGAACACGGTTCCCAGAAAACGATTACGAAACACTGCATCCTGTTATGAAATGATGCAGACGTGCGTCCTGTGACGCTTTGACAGGCATCATTTATAAACTCGCACGCGGCGAGCGTGCGAGTTTTTCATGGAAACTTAATTCTATTTTCTCGAATTATGGTCTATCTAAGCTTTTTTTTATTTCATTGCGACCTGATTAGTTTCGTGAATGTTCGATAAATTATAATTCCACAAATGGAATAGTTGGCAGGAACATTCTCTTTTAATTTTAGGCAGATAAAAGTTTAATATATGAGGGTTTACTGCTAAAGAGATATTTAACGACGGATATTTAATGACAGCTCTTATTTAGAGATCCCATTACTAGAAAGTTCACAATTGCCGCGCTAGCGATTTTACGTAAATGCTCGGGTAGCATTTCAGTCCTTCGGAATGGCGGACCCGCGTTTATCGTTTCGAGCATTCCTACGGGCCACTATATTTTACGAGGACCTGGGGACATACGTCGCGCCCGCGTCCCCTTTCCGTAGGGTTTAGAGGTTGACCTATGGAGTAGCTTATATTGGTTTTCGCCCTAGCCAACAGTATCCTTACCGGGCCACTTCCTGTCGAGCTATTCTTCATTCGGACTCTACATACGATTCTCTACGACGACGTTACGCGACCGGAAGACGACTTTTATTGGCACAGTGTTTCACTCGACTCGTCGCCGACCAACGGCGAACCGCTTCGATCGCTATAGCCAGGAAATCGCGCGTCATCCTTTACGATCGCACCGCTAATTTATCTGTCCTCATTCGTAATTCTACCGTGCAGGAAATGAATCCCACCCCATCATCCTCTCCTTTTCCTTCTCACTTCGTGTCCTCTCGTCTCCTTTCCAATCATGTTTAATGTAACCGTGCAGTTTCATTTCTTTTTATTACGTTTATTTAATACTATTCATTCTCAGTGGAATTGTGTTCGAAGAAAGTTTTCTTTTTTTTTCTTACTTGTATTTTTTATTTTTAAACTTATAATTATGAGTAGGACTAGATGTGAGTTGGCCTATTTTTTATCTACTCTTATTTTATCTCTCTTTCATTTTTGCGTCAAATTTGCAAATTTGAACTTTTTTATCCATCAAATGTCAAAGATTTATTTCTTATATCATATTTTTTAATATTTTGAAGGAGACTTTATTGAAGAGTATAAAGTTTATTTTGTAATTTTCGAATTCTCGTTCTTATAATGTCTCCGATAAATCTGTCAGCCTTTCGTAATTAATGTTGTAATTATTTTTGCCTCGAGTTTTGCTTTATAAGAACTGTATCTGGCTTCCATTTTCTTAGCGAGGGTATTAAATTCGGGGGACTTAACGCTCAAGCCTGTCAGGAGAGACTGAAATTCTACACGCCGGGGGAACGTTCGTAATCACGCGAATCAACTTCGATGCCGGTGAATTCGATGACTTAGGTGCCGCTCGTTAATCACGCCGATTAGAGGCGCGCCCGTAACTCCGATCGACGAGAACTCTCTTTGATGTCGTATCCGGTGAGCTTGAGAGTCCCACCATATGGCTGATCGAAGCCGTACAGCATTAACGGGGCTTGGCTTCCACCAAAGAGATCATTCGAGCGGGTATAGATCCGCTTCGAGATAATACTCATTCGCAAATCAGTGATAAGTAACGATAAAAGGCAATATCTCAATGTTATCTCGAATCGATGATTCTTTCGGTACATCAATACCTTCGAATGTGAGATTTCAGATGCAGATAAAGGATATAGCGCGTGTTAAACGAGAATACAAAATACGGTACGCAATGCCTCGAGTCTGAAAACGAACACAATGTTACAAAGAGATATAATTGCAGAAAGCAGGCAGATGATTTGCACATTATACGTACATGTTAGGCATTATGTACGCGACATGAAAAATATAATAACTTTCGTATAAATCATACGTGACGACAATCGCTCACGTCCGCCGGAGCCTCTCCTTATTCCCTGCAGGAATTAAGCCGCGTCCGAGGGAAAATTTGCTGAGGGTTTCCTTCCCTTTTGAAGAACCCCGGGATTTCTGGAAAGTAGAAGATGAGTCCCTCGGATTTGGGAAATGTCCGGCCGGGTACGGGAGGAGGGACGGTAAGGGGGAGGGAGGAATGGGACGATGAGATTATTGTTCGCCGCCGGGCCGCGGAAACGCGAGAAGCGCCGGGCTCGTCAGAAGACGCAAGGAATAAGGCGCGGCCCGGCTGATTAACAGGGTCTTATCGTCTTCCAACTGGCAAAGCTCCAATAATCACCTCGAAGCCCCACCAGTTAATCCTGAACTAATTCTCGGTGTGACAGTGCCGCCACTCCTACCACCCCGCAAAGTTCTTCGCAGCTTTCCTTGCCTCGGAGAGAGAGTTTCACATTCTTGGGCCGCGTTTCTCGCTTTCCCCCTTTGCCTCTTTTGCCCTCCTCTAGCTAAGATATTTAATTCCTCGCCCTCGTTTGCATTTGATTTGAATTTTTTCAATCGCTCGCTAAAAACCGGGACAACATTCCGATCCGCCCCTCGTTTCGGGGACCAAACTGCCGTCTTCGTTCGTTCTCTCCCCGTGCTCTTGCACGATCCACACTTTGTAAAAGGGAACATTGCTATATTATTGGTATATTTGCGTTGCAGATGGGTCCAGGCTAAGCCCGTAACTCGTCCTTAAGAGGATCATGGGGTGCGAGAGTGTAGCAAGAGATATCTATTTCAAAAATTCACCGATTACGAGAAGGATATCCGAAAATTCGTGAGTATTAATTTTCAGAAATATGTAAATTTATAAAAAGTTAAATTTCCGAAAAATAATACAAAATCAGCAATCCGATACACGCTGTATAATATAGCAGAAAATGCGTATTAAGATAAAAGAAGAAAAGAAAAATAAAAAAGTAGTGCGTTGCCCGCATCCTATTATAGGTATCTTAATGATGGCACGTAACTATAATCGTGGACCACCATAATGACTGTTATTTGTCCTCACATAATATGACGATATAATCCAGAAGACAGAGCCCCTCGCGATTAGATGGACGTGTATACACTACGCGAGTAGCGTCGCGGGGGACGCGTCGTGTGTGTCACCGCTGGATGAAGGAGAAGAACACGACGTCGGTCTCGGGAACGGGGCTTCCACTGGGGTGGCCGGCACACCCGAGAAACAAATGACAGTTGGGAAAAGTTTCTTCCATTTCCTCGTTCGCCGCGATGCGGCGTCGGCCGCGTTCCAGTCTCTGATTTCCTCATTAATTTCACGGGGATCAATACTAATGTCTTTATTTTTTGCGTCCCGCGCTCCCGAGAAAAACGGTCCACGACAACGACGTCGTTTCACTCGGTCGCTCCGTTTCTTTCCAGCGCCGCGTCGCGGGCGATCCCGAGTTTTTAGACGGGCCGAATTAGTTTCTTACTTCGCCGTAATGTTTCACTCGGAGACAAGAAACTCGCAAGCATTCTAGCACGGTTCTAAGATTTATTTCAGATACGGGTTATCGATATCTGATACTTCCGAGCTGGTGCAGCGGTGCTCAAAAGTATCGGTGTCAGGTACTTCGGGAAATCACGTTAATATCTTAAAATTATTGGCTGTGTAATTATCAAGTTTTCTTTCAATCTGGCGTGAGGATTTAAGATTTAAGAGGTTGAAACTTTTATTTAACTTGCATGACAAAAATATTCATATTAATAGTTAAGATATTTTTAAATTTTCAAGTATTTGATATTTTGACGTTTGTTAAGTTGGAATTAGAACGTCACAATTCGCTCTTCAACTATTACAACTTAAGTCCTACATTTTATGGATTTATAAATATGCACGATAAAATTATTTCTGTTTCTGTAACAGCAAAAGCTAATATTTTAGTATTTAACTTCATAGTATTATTTATAAGGCAGCATGATTTTTTATCTTGTGATCTATGATAGACTACATAAAGGGACTGGATTGTATCATGAACATTTCAATCTTCCTATCTACTTCAATCTATCCCATGAAATCCCTTACGGGTTAGTAAGATTGCTTCTTGCGATACATTCTACGCGATTGGCCGAACGACAAAAGCGTAGCGTCGCGACGCCCGGCATCGCAGCGTGTCACATCACGTCGTATCACACCACGTCACGTCACGTCAATCGCGCCGTACTGGTCGCGTGTCGTTGAATGACTTCACGAGTGGCGGCGCGTAACGCCGTACATTGGCGGGTATGAGGACAGATTCGTTTCAATGGATCATCTGCCAGCGACAGATTCCTACCCCGGAAAGTGAGAGGCGGTGGCGGCGCGGCCGCCTTCCGAACGAGTGCACCGCCAATAGCAAGAAATTCTACTTTTGTCGCCGGCAGAATGGCGTTGCTCGTCCCCGGCAAGATCCTCGCGCGCACGGGAGGGCATCTTGAGGGAAAGAAAGCCGGGAGGGAAAAAACTTGGGGACGGACGAAAGAGAAGAAGAGTACGCCCTGCGTGGAGAATGCGTCACAAACAGATACAGGAAGTAAGACGAGCCCTTCCGAGCCCTTCTCTCTCTCTCTCTCTCTTGTCTCCTCGCTCGCGCGCGCGTTTCACGATATCGTAAAGACAATGGTTTTCGCGTCCGGAGGGTGACACCCGTCGATGATATCTAGGTCTCGACAACAATTCCGCGATTCTAAATATCGCAGACGAGAAAAAATAAAAAGTTAGCCGGAAAGAAAATTTTCCTTTTAACAAAGATTTCTTTCCAAGATATATAAAATTTATACGCAATATTTATTTTTGCATTAGGTTTTATTCATTTTGGAGTAAGTGATTTTTTTGCATGCTGTGGAGAGCCGAGATTAATTAACAGTCATTTCGTATTGGTATTCCGGAGGGGTGGCGAAGCGTGGAAGAACTTTAGCCATTCGTTCGCGAGATCCTGCGGGTGGAAATTAAGCGCGCCTCTAAACGACGAGCCGTGTGCATCTAGCGAGATGCCTTGGGAAGAAGAAAGGAAAGAAGTCTGCGCGCAGGGAGCAGTCTCGAATAAAGGAACGGAAAAAGCGCGAGTCGCTTGAGTTATGGATTCTTTATGCTCGTGGCGCATAAGTCGGGGAGGGGGGACAGCTACAGGGGGATGGCGCTGGGAGTCCGAGAGGTAACAATTACATTCTGCGGGTGTCAGCGCCGTGATTTAAGTTCTGACGCGAGATCGCGGAGGTAAGAAGGAGGGACGAAACTCTAAAGGAAGAAAGGGAGAGGAGGAACGATTAATTTCGTAAAGGAATTGTTGGTATAATAAGCGCGATGCTCGTGTCTCCGTCGCTTCTGTCTTCTCTCGTGCGTTCCGTACCGGAACTTAATATAATCTCGCGTCTCTCATTGATGAATCTCGCGTGATTTATCCGTTTAATTAAAACGCTCGAAGCCGTGTCTGAGATCGTGTCGCGCGTTAATTTGCCTTGTTTTCGACGAGCGCTGCTCGTGGCAGGAGCTTCGCATTGTTTCACGCGACACTCGCCTTTCAATCGTTTTACATCGCCGAATTCTATCGTCATCTTGCAAAAGTTGGATCGCGGCGTCGAGAGCAGAAGATTTAGTTTTATATTTCCATGTATTACCTCGGTATTTCCGACGCACAGTTCTCGAACGATCTCAATCGCGTGCGATTTATTATCAGGTTCTGTTAAACGGGCTTTATTAAGCGTGAAAGGGTCTCATAAATTCGAAACAGAGAGAACCAGACGTCTCGCACTGTAAATCAAGCTTTTTGTCAGCTCGCGCGAGTCCGCTTGCCTGCCACTTTTCTCACCCCGTGCATTTCTAGTATTCGTTACTGGGGTGAGAGTTGGCCTAGCGCAAGGTTCGCCGAACCAGTAGGCTGGAAACGCCAAGGGTGGTGTAGTGTACTTGGCAGCCTGTCCGATGAAGATCTATGATTCAAGTGCGGAGAAAGTTCACATCGTCATAGAAATTCGTAACTTCATTGCTTACAAATTGAATTGCCGAAATTCCATGCGCCGCGATTTATCATGGCAAAAGTGAAAGCGATAACTTATCTCATTTTACTTTCATTTGTATACAATCATAACTGCATTAATATTTTAATTGTTTATTAATTGGAGTTAATTTGCATATTTCATTTTTAATAATTGATAATTTATTTCCGAAAGATTGCTCCTTCCTTTTTAGCATTTTTAGCATCTTTAGTTGCAAAATATATTTTTGATTTCTAGTATTTGCACCGATAAATAATTTCAACGCACACAAATTCGTCACGTTCAGTCAGTCGGTTAACGCGATGGTTAACTTCATTATGTTCGGTGCAACCCGCACCCACGCCAAAGGGATTTAAAAAGCGTGGACGGTCCTCGGTAGGTTTGCCTAGGATTTAAATCGTGCACGACCCTTCTGCCGCAACTCGGGTCATCCCCCGAGTTGGTCTCTCGGTGTACCATCTGCCTCAACCCAAATCCAGTCTCCTCGTCTCCCTCGCCGGTACATAATACATATTACGCGGTAAATGGAAGTGAGCGAGTAGCGACGGCCTCGAGTAACGATCGTCAAACTGTATTTCTAATTAAATCCGGAAAATGGAAACGGCGTATAATTTTTCAGGTACAATTTCCGATATTGTTGATATGAGAAAACAATCTCCGGTCCGCATGAATTCGCATAAAAATACAAAATTCGTGTAAATATGTCAAACCTATCCGCATTATGTCTTCTTTATAATCTTATTCTCCAAGTCGCGGGAGCTGTCATCGCAAATTAGAGTTAGGGACAATTCGATAAGACGAAATGGCGAAAGATACATGTCGGACTTGAATAGCGCAGCTGCGACGCAGCGTTCGCAGCGTAAATTGTAGTTACCGCGATGCATATCGCGCGACGACGTTGCCATAAACTGACCCGTTCATTATTCGCTTGCGAGAGATCGCAAGCCGTTACCCTAACGCCTGCCTGATACGTTGGTTGCGTTCGTAATATCGCGTCGTCATTATTCGCTAACAAGGCACCGATGCAGCTTTTTCAACCATCGAAAGTAGTTTACAGCCCATATGGTGTCTCGATGGACCGATCGACTGCACCGCGCATTTGCCGAGCCCGCGTATGCAACGGCGCTTTGGCGCGTGCAATTTTAACGGGTTACACGTTTCGCAACATACCTCCTCTCGCGCGCAATGCTTTTTTCATAGTCTCGCACGCGTCGCCCCATCGTAATCCTGTAATTCCCTTTGTGGATACGAGAGATCGTAATCACCATCCACGAGTTTATCACAAAGTGCTTTCTGCGCTGTTATTTGCTCACCGACGTTAAAACTCACGAAAGAATAGTTCGATTTTGTCGGACATTTGCATGTTTGTAGGCTTGATAAAGGATTTTATTAAATTCCTTGCTAAATATAATTTTTGAAAGTAGGATACTGTGTATGACCCATCGTAGAATCGTATTTTTATGTTTCTTTTCAATGCAGGAATTGAGGAAAATATTTGATTTTTGTCTGCTCTAATATTAAGAGAATTTTATTAATTATTGGATAAAAGTTTAAGGAATAAGAAATTTCTCTGAAAAGTTTAAGGAATAAGAAATTTCTCTGAAGCATTAATTCTCTTTAGACATTAAAACATTAGATATTAGAATTTCAAAATTTTAAGTTTTTAAGTAAAGAAGTTTTTTTTTGTTTATCACTTAAGACGTATGTAATTGAAAAAACGGAACTAATAACAACATTGAAATACACGAATTTATGAAGCATTCCACATCTTTTAAGCTTAATAAAGGATTTCATTAAATTTCCTATACTGCGAAATGTAATTTTTGAAAACAGGAGAGATATTTGTTTTCCATTGTAATATCATATTTCTATATTTCTCTCGAATACAAGTTTTGCAATTATTATATATAAAATATTCGATTGCTGTGTTAATATTGATAAAATTTTATTAATTATTGAATAAAAAAGTTCTGATAAGGAATTTTTTAGCCTAGCATTAAGATGTTAACTTAGGATAAAATCTTAAGTTTTTGAAGAAATTTTTTTACTTTGTTTGCATCAAGCAATAAATAAAAGTGTGTGATTATAAGAGCGGAACTAACGATAACGTCAGAATATATGAATTTATGAACATTATACATTATGATTATTTATACATTGGCTATTTGGATTGCAAAATCTTAAGCTTTTGAAAAACTTCTTCTATCGCTTGAATCGGGCGATAAATAAAGGTGTGTGATTAGAAAAGCGGAACTAATAACGTCAGAATATACGAATTTATGAAGCATTGTGGAGCGTTTACGGTTGTGTTTCGCCCAAATCTTTGCGTGTTCGCGTGCGCGCGTGGGACTGCTCGACAGGATGAAGAAAAGTTCAGGGATCGAGCGCGGGAATGGCGATGCATTATGAAGACGACTCGGAGTCTGGAGTTAACGCTCGCTCTCCTTCTATCCCTACTTTACTCGCGAGAGCGAGTCTTTTGTAAGCTCCTCCGCGACATGAGGATTAGTTACTTTGTGCAAGTACCCTTCTCTCATCTCTTATTCACCAAGTTGAAAAAGAAGGGTGACTTTTGCTCATTTCATTACGATGGATGCGTCGAATACGTCATCCTTCGCTGAATTGTCATAGTTGTCATCGTTATCTATGACACTCTGATTATTAGGTGTCGATTTTTTTTACATGCAAACTGCATGTCGATTGATAAGATGAGTCGAATTTCAAACGATGGCTAAATGAAATCTTTATAATCGATATTTATAAAAAAATCATTAAAGAATAAAATGCCCTTGAGATTGCATTTCTTTCAGCTTTCTTTAGCACCCAATCGCTTTCTTTCGATGACAATTATAAATCAATGAAATCTTGTATCTTTGATAAACATTAGTTTTTTTCTTTATAGAATACACTTTTTCTTTTTTATTCCACGTCAGACATATCAAAATTATCTCCGAATAAAGCCAAGGTTCATATTAAATTCAGATTTGTTAAGATTATAATCTAAACAAATGCTAGAGCACCGTTACCTTCTGTTTTAATCATATTCATAGCACTTTAAGCAAAAAATTATTCTTTCCGTAATGAATACAATCGCTCAGGCAATTTCATTTGTCTTCATTATCAACTCTTTGTGATACGTAAGTGCTTATTTAAAAGGCATGAATGTTGATGAATACACGTGTGCTACTCGAATTCGGAGCAACGTGATTTATGACGCTCGCAGATTAAATACGCGTTTCTGTCTTTCGAGAACTTCTTGATAGATATATCGTATATCCATCCGTCTATCAATCTTTCGCCTTTCTCCCCCGCGCTCTCGCGATACTTATACGCCGTCGCGACGCGAGACGTACATCGAGATCGATCCCGTCCGTCCTTTTCCACGTCTCTTCTTCATCCCCTCCGGCTCGTTTCACCATCCCCCGTATCGTCGTATTCTCTTCTCACCCTCGTATCTTTAACCCTCCGGTATCCTTCCCCTCCCCCTCTCGCGCATGTACACGCGCGCCCACTCACTCCGTCTTCCTCTCGAGAAGACTCGAGCGCGTATAGAATCTCCCCTTGTTTATGGGGTGTTTGCCGCTAGCGGTACCCTCTCCACGAGAGCGGACGAGCTGAGCAATATTGAATCCGGGGATGTAATTGAATTTGCTCTTGTTTCCATGCGCGCTGATCGAAGACCGGCGTTAAAAGGAGGCGCGCCGCACTGCCGTCATTCCCTTAGCCCCCCGTTGAGCGACCCCCTTTTTGCACTTTTTTTCTGATTCAATGTACCCGATTTCATGTCCTGATATTTCATCGGCGTGCTGATTTCTCTTCTTCCTTATACAATAAGTTGGCCGAGTCTCTGCATCGTTATGGCCGATTTGCGCCAAATTAATGGCGAAGTAAGTCGAGTTTATTTTAATTTTGATACTCTGGACTAAGAGAGAAATAATTAAGTGAATTGTTTGCTCGAATCATATCTTTATTGCTTTTAAATCATCATTAATAGCAAAAACAGTATGAACATTCTATAAGGAATCTTAGCCGCGGCTTGTTGATTTATAAGTAACTGTCATTGGAGGAAAGCACGTGCTGAAAGAAATTTGATCTCGAGGATATCGCGCCCTTATCTCCTTCACTACGGGATCGACGTGAGTTTTATCGGAGAATTGTAACATGGGGAATGTGTATACGCCGATGATGTATGGGATTTGGGGCGAGAGGATTATCATCTATAGAATGCGTGTGTAGATATCATAATGATGACCGCGCGATGCAGATATTTTCATTTCATCTAGGATTATAATACAAATTTGAAGAATTATAGGGCGTGTGCGCTGCAAGCCAATCGTGCATAAATCTTCATAAATATACTGCTGCTTCTTCATTTTCATGCACCCATCATAGGATTATCCCACATGCATTTTTAACAGCCACATTGTTTCGCGTTGTCAGCCGCATTTCAATTACTCAGCCGGCTTTTCGCACGTACATTCCTTCCTCGCGGCCTCATTCACTTTCTTCGTAAATCTGTCTCTCATTGTTACTTCCGTAATCCATCTCCCATCTCGTTTTCACCAAGCTTTCGCGTTTCTTCCTCCTGCTTTGCGCTCTATAGGTTGTGATCGTGGTACAACGAAGAAGGCTGGTTTCACCTACGGATCGAGTAACGGGTGGTAACAAGAATCCCAGGGGGGTTCTCTCCTCGTTCTGTAATTAACGAACATGCTCTCAGGAGTCTCGAATCTCTCTCGGGCCGCTGTCGTTTCGACTTTCATGACGGATCTCGCTGGGCGATGCCGTGAATCAGGCTAAAATTTCGCGGAAAAATATACGGTACGCTCTCGGACCAGTGCTTGAAGAGCAGCTGCCAAGGAGGCGGGCTCTCGTCCCCGGAATATTATCGCAAATTATATTTTTGCTCGCATTCTAATAACTAACAAATCGGACGCTCGTGTGGCCGTTACGAGTGCCCTAAGTATCCGTCACGTTGAGTCGTAAATTTACAAATCTCGAACAGCACATGGCTCGTTCGAGCGAGGAGCTTTAAAACCTGTGATTTTCATCATCGCCGTGCGCGCAAAGTTCGCCTCTCAAACGCAGATACTTCTCCCGTTTACGACACGTCAGCCCGCTTACTTTGTAATTCTCGCAAGCGCGTGTAACGAGCCTCGAAAATTCACGAGACATTACGTTCGATTATTGAGCGCGGACGTATCCGGTTAGGTATCGTAAATTTCTAAACGAACGATCGCACCTCCAGTCAAGCCTAGCGGCGTTAATATTACATCGATAAACGAAGCTGAAAGGCAATTAATTATTCGATACGGCACGAATTATCCATACATGAGTGCGTGTAAAAAGTGCGTCAAGCTTTATGTTTTGCAACACTCTCTGTTGTTCCACAGTTGTACCAGATGTGTGCAAATAAATAATTAAATGATAAAGCCGTAGGCACAAATACGAAAAATAGTAAACAGGTGGAAAAAAATTAAAAAGAGAATTGCACTTTGTTAATGATTTGAAAGCCGAATGATACATGTATAAGGCATGGAGGGAAAAAAAGATTTACCGTTGTTGATGCGGAGTTGAAAAAAAATTAATGTCGAATACCTCGTTACGGAGAAATAATCGTTCTTTTCACCGCGTTATTTTTACGCCTGTCACTGTTCCGAGGATGCGTCTTCTCGACTTATTTTTCATCCGGTTGCACTCACGTGTGTTACATTGGGCGGTCACAGAGTCACTGCTCTTCGATCATTACGCCGATCACCGTAATTTGCTCGCTCGTTATCCTCACGGCGGATAAAAAGTCATGTGTTTCGCCGCGCGCTCTATTCGTGATGAGAATTATAAGAACAAGAAGGAGAGAAAGACGGAGAGAGAGAGAGAGGAAACGAGAGAAAAAAGGAAAAGACCAGAACGCGCAGCTTGGATGCAGAAGGGCCGGAATCTGTCTCCCGAAGGATTAATCGAGAACCGGCCGAGATCCTGCCGGTTCTTGATCCCCTGATTGTCGGACCTGAGGGAGCTGA
The DNA here is from genome assembly GCA_021460005.1 of Tetramorium alpestre. Lineage (NCBI taxonomy): Eukaryota > Metazoa > Arthropoda > Insecta > Hymenoptera > Formicidae > Tetramorium > Tetramorium alpestre. The sequence continues at coordinate 267,242 of JAJVSH010000001.1, forward strand.
CCAAGAGGTACGGTGCTTACGCAATTCCCAAATCGTTCTTCATGTTTATGTCGATGGATTCTCCGATTGCTCACACGTCATTTAGTTCACAATCAGTCGAGATTTCGATAAGCTCGATCGCAGAAACTTTTTTTTTATCAATATTAGTCGATTCTCTGCTTTATCAGAATTTGATTTATAGTTGTATGTTTCATAAATTCTCTGGTGACTCAAGTGTGATAGCGTGTGGACATAACGGCATAGAAAACAAGATGCGAACGATAAAATCAATTAGGCTACGAAAGAAATACGAGTAAGATGTTAGAGCGTCGTTATAACGAAGCATTCGTCGAGTTTCGGTTCGTGCTTTCAATGGAAACCTCCGGACGTTCTTATCCTTTTGATTATCAAAGGGGAGCCGAAGACCGCGTTCGTTTTAATAATTACGCCTTCATCTTGCTGAACAAACTCTAAGAACCTGATTCCGCGAAGCGAAGTTTCGAATTTCTTTGCGGACAATACCGCCGAAAACGGACTCTCTTTACAATCTTTCAACAATAGCCCGCCTCCCTTTTCAACGTCCGAGACTATAACATTCTTTCATGAAGGAAAACTGTATCTTATCCGGAGGCGAAAAACACGGTAAAATTAAACAACGGTATCATTATGGAAAGTACACACTCGTATAATTACACTTTTGATTATAGATAATATAAGCTACGCTTTCATATCATATATGTACAACTAACCGATTTAGATATTTGAAACAATTTATCGAATGACGAAAATTTATTGGACTTTGCGATTTTCGTGACACTTTTGAAATTGCCATCACGAAATAAACTGTCGCGCTGTGTTTCTTATTCGTTCAGGGAAAGTTGGAATATATGGTGGTGTCACTGATATACTAAGATTTCGATGGCTCACGACAGATCAAACGTGCAAGCCGATCTATGTTGAAATGAACGACGTGCCTTCAAATCGCGGATAGTACGCTACGCAATTCGCGATTCTGGAGAGCGCGAGTCGGAATGAGGATCGAAAGGGAGATGTTTCAAGCCGTGACAAGACACACGAGAGCATCCGGCGAGGTACGCGTATTTCGCGAGGGAATTCCTCGAGAATCTTAACGACGACAACACTTTCGCAACCGGGGGTTGCTTTGAAGGGCGTTTCGGAAGGGTGCCTGGGATACGAGAGTGGGATAGGCAACTGGGGAAAACCCGACCCCCTACCCGGATTTCCATCCACTCCCCTGTTCGTCACGAACGATGAGAAGCCGCATGGTAATGTAGGTCGTCCTAGAGGGCTAAAGCAGTACCTTGATAACGTTTGATGATTCGAGCATGGTCCGAATGTGCCAATTGTCGCTACCGAATGACCGAAATCGATTAATTAGAGTATCTCTGCGTTGATAATTTGCACTTATTACGTAATTCTGAAGTTTTTTTAAATTCAGACGAAACACGAAATTCTTTGTTTTTCAAATTTGTCTTGTCATTGAGAAAATTTCATTTTATGTTACATGCTTCAATTGCATAAATTGTTTAATTACTTAATTACTTAATATATTCATTTAAGATTGTAAAATATGTAAATCCGAAGTCGGAGAATTAGTTATAGAGGCGATTAGTTATAGAGGCACTCTGAAATATTCATAACGGGTGAGTTACGAGGTGTAAAAGTATGCAAAATCGTTTCGTGCAAGGTAGAAGACGTGCTCCGGGTTTATGCGATCGCCGTGATGTCGTGCGCTTTAGCGGTACCGGACGATAATTGCTGGGATAGTACGTCCTCTTTAATTATAACGCGCGCACCCACCTCGAACACGGGCGTTACATCACTATTAAGAGTCTTCAATTTAACGTAGCGTATAAAGAGCAAGTTCCTCGGGGCACTTGAAAGTAATTTACGGCTCTATAATCGTTTCTATGGGAATCACGTTGAACGGAATAGACTCGATTTTGCGCGCTCTCTTACTTCATCATTTAACGACGGAGTTTATGAAAATCTACCTGCATCTTATTTCGTCATTTTCAGTCCGACAGGATGCATTAACATTGATTATGTCGCTCGATCGTAAAGAAATAATTGCTCATGTAAAAATATCTTGATAAAGTGAAAAAAGCGCCAAATTTATATATTAGATATTATTGGCAATCACATAATATTGAAAATCAAAATGCTCTCACAGTACATTTTCTGCGGTACATTTCAGATAACAAACGATACTTTTACAATTTTTTAGCAAAACATAATCGATAGTAAATCTTCTAAATTTTCTATCATAGATAGAGCAGAGTATTTACTTTTCTATTCATACTTTTAAAATAGAGCTTTACCTTCTCGCGAGACAATTGTCGAGAGATTCTCTCGGCGAAGGATGCCTCCGTAAGGAGGCTACGATCGATCGACAACTTTATCGCGATTCTCGTTTTCTCGATTTACGATTTATAGAAACGTTTTCCCCGATTCTGAATCGAGCCAAACGCGGCGCATCGAACGACTTTCTGGCGAATCGTAAAACGAGATCGTACGATCGGGGGAAAGTAATTGAATTAACGAGGCAAGTCGTACGTGAAGAGGGAATAAAAAAGCTTTCGACCCCGTAAATCTCCGAGGCATAAGATAGAAGGTAAATATTTCTAGAAGTCACGGTGCTCTCCGAGGTATCGAGGGAAAGACTGAAGAAAACTGGAGTGGATCGTTATTTCTCAAGTCAGGATAAATAATGTAATTCACTATCTTTGTGTTTTTAATTTATGATCTTACATGTTTAAATAAATAATTAATTAACTAAACACTCGGTATTAAAATGTAAGTAATACATTGGCAAGTAATAAAATTGGCCTTGAGAATCAAACGCGATTTATAATGTGTTATTTATAATAAGTTGACGCTAATCAATTTTCAATTAACAATTCTATTAACAAAATATAAATCATATTTACGGTCTTTAATCACAGTTTTTTTTTGCAATAACCAATGTAATAACGAATGAATAGAATTGAAAACGGTCGGAAAGTACCGCTGAATAGAGATGCCGTAGCCAAAATGGTTTCAACGCACAAAATGATCGCATTCGGTGCTTCAATATCACGTATCAATGATTGTTTCGATTCGATAATAATTGAAGAGACCATCCACTCCTGTTATTTTGCCCTCCCTCCCCCGTTCCCTGCATATTACGAATCGACGAGTGAAGCGGGAACGCATGCATGCGTGCGTGCGTGCATGCGTGCGCGAGTATGTTTAGCGGTGAAGTTAATGCGCCAATTAACTACCTCTTAAATGTTCCATTGAATGCAACGTCGCTCGACTTTCGTGCTAATTTATTCGTACCAGTTAAGGTACATGCACCATACGGCTTTTGTACAACTTCGGACGAGCTATTTGCCTTCCAGCTGCTGTTGCTAGTACTTGCCAATGAATATCGATTAACTCGTAAAACTCTATTCTATGTTGTCGTTCTACATTCAATACCGATTTTTGAAAGGCAAAAAAGATTCGTGACGATATTCAGTGTGGAAATTTTTGTACGTTGCACACTGGATGCTGTCACGTGCATTTTCATTTGTGTTTTAAAAGATAAATCTTTTTTCTTCGATAAAGATTACTAAAACACATGTTATATGGTATCAGCTATAATAAAATAATAAATAAATCGTAAATTACCTCTCGAAAAGTTGAATAAAAATTTTAGATTTAAGTTATAAAATTTATTGGATTAAAAATGCACGTACATCGAGATGCTATATTGATTTAATTGAACAATTTATTTAATTTGCTAAACTATACTTACGATTTTTTTGAATGCATAACAAGAATTTAGCAATAATAATATATTTATCAGTCATAAATTTTTTATCGAATATTTAACAAATGAAAAGATTTCTAAAGTAGCTTAATATAAAAATTGCACGTTGCGGCACCACGACATGAGAACGAGTCGCTTTTAAGGTCGAATATTCAGCGAGAGTAGCTTTCGAGACTGCCTTTATGGGGTGTTTAATGTGTATGTATGTGTGCAGGAGGGGGTTGCGTCATTTTACGTGTATTAGACTACCAAGCGCGAACGAGGGGCGCGTGTTCACGATTCCGCATTCGTCGATCAATACTCCGAAGCATGGCATTTCGGAGTTACAATATTAACGTAATATAATGTCGCGACGGTGGCGAGTTTTACGACTGCGCTTCATCTCACGCTCGCTAACCCTTCTCGCCCCATGCTCTTTTCTATTGAGCCTAGCGGCGCGTGCACAGTGGCCTGCTAACCCCCTTAACAATCTCCGTGCCAATCAAGGGCACGCCCTTAAAATGTCCTAGGGTTCGCCTGCTCTCGTGAAATCTATGGAGAGAGTGATTGTAATTTCAAACTTCCCTATAAACGTTTAACGTTTTACGAAGGCCGCTGTGGATTAGAAGATAGAGAGAATACGAGGTTGTTTAAAGCCATCCTAACGTCAGTTTATACGTCAGTTGATGGATTAACTTTGAACGTGAAAGCTGGGCTATCTCCTTCCTACTCTTTCGATCTGTCTCTCTATGTTGAAAATGACTACTCTTCTATATATAATACGAGATAGCACAGAATTTAATTTTACTACTTGTATTAAGTAGCTCGTGCGCGGACTTTCTTTCAGTTCTGAATATGCATGATGAACCTTCGTGTTTCTTGCCGTATCCGTCTCAAGCGAGGCTCAAGCGAAATTATCGATCGTGAAGTTTACATAAATAAATTATGACAATGTATCAAATGACTAGGCACGTAGGCAAGTGACTTGTGAGTACCATAGTTGCACATACTCCCCATATAGCGAACTATTAAGTGCGTACGGAAAATATCTGTATTATACTTTGGACTTATTTCTGCGTATCGTCGACTTAGAACGTCATACCGTGCGACACAGAAGTTATCGATTTGAGCGCAAGAATTTCAGTGAGTACGTGAAGGTCACGGTTCTCTTTTTTACTGCAACATACGAGTATAGATAGCTCAATGTAAATGCCTCGGTTGAATGTACCCTCCACAGTGTAGCAATCCTGTTAAATGCATACAAGAGATCCCGCCGTGTCGCTCTTTGAACTTCTATACCCCCGTCGACTTATAACGTCGCTTCTAAACTTCAACCAAGGTTATTAACGTAATTGCGAAAAATTCTTACGAGTACATGAAAAGAATGTTAATGAAATTTATCAAAAATATCTCTTTGATTTGCATTTTTGCATCTCGTCGATCTATAGCGTCATTTTGCCGAGTTCGATTAAAATTATCGACGGAAATTCGCGAATGCAAATGAAGGAAATAACGATATATTAAACGATATATTAAAAAGGCATTTAAATGTAATTTATTTTCGCATCCTGGCGATTGTATAACATCACTCTAAGAAACGTCGGAGTTGTCAACTCAATCGTGAAGATTCACGGTATACGATCCTCTCGTTTCTTTTTCTTTCGCGGCACGATGCACGTGGACGAGTGCCTTCGTTTGTGAGCGTCACGGTTGAACGTACCCTCCGCGCGCCAACACGGGTAAAGGAGAGACCCCACGTACGTCGCGCGTGTACGCGCGACATGCATAACCGCGGGTGCACCGTGGCGATTCTAGAAATAGCGGTGTGTTTTCCGCCCGGAGGGGATCGAACCCGCGACCTTAGAAGTTACACACCGGCAGTGTCCCGTTATATTTTTAGTGCGGGCGCACTGAAAAATGCACGACCGAGCAAGCATCCCCCTCGTCTCCTCGTGTCTCTGGCCCGGTCTTCCAGGCCCGCTCTCGCCTCGTTAGAATTCATCGTGTTGCGCGCTTCGTGGCCGTTCGCAAGGTAAACCGGTGGTTCCGCTTGACGCTTTTTATAAGCGGCCACGCGATGATTTATGCGGGGTTAGTCCCGGAATTATCGCGCTTGATCTCGCCCCGGAGAACGGCGATTTTCTCGCGAATAGCCCACGAGTTATGAGCGGTTAAAAATGGAAAAGTTTTGAGAAATTAGTGTTTGTACAAAAGCTTATTATTAGTGGAACACTAATAAGACGTTTCACATCTTAATAGATTTTTATTCAAGGATTTAATTGGCGATACGTTTTATGAAGAAACACGAATTACTCGTCAACTTGTCGTTGGGAAGACATTTATAAATTTAATAAGGAATTTATACTGAAAGAAATTATAATTTTGATATATTAATTATATAAGAGATCTCTTTTTCGTTGGTGATATACATACATATATCTTGGCTAATTTGACAATGTCAGCAGGTATGAATTTGTGCCTGTTGCTGAGTGAGTTTCGGCCGTGAGGTTACTTAATTCGACTCGTTGCTACGGAAGAGGAAGAAATCGAGAGAGAGGAAAAAAGAAGGTGCTGAAGAGACTCGCGAGTCTGCTTTATCTCGCTCGCCGGGCGTTACTTGAAAGTCTCTCATTCGCCACCTCTCGCGTCGAGCATTCGGCTCGAAACGGGGAGGCTCCCGTTGCATTTTAATATGCACTCTCACGGACTCATTTCCGATTCTGATTTATAAACAAATCACGCCTTTATTCAAATTTCTTCACGGAAATTCGCTCCGCCGGAGTTTCTGCAGATTTCGCGGCCTATCTCTCATCCCGCGCGTCTCTCCCCGTTAAATTTTTCGTATCTCGCACCGTGCCTCTCTGCCCTACAAAATCTCCTCTTGTAATCCTCTCTCTTAAAACCATCTCTTCCCTACCGCGTTTCCAACTCCGCCTTCGCTCTCAATGCTCTTTAGTCATCTCCACGATTTCCTCGCGCGCGCGTACGCGCCTGTAACCTCTTACTCCGATGGCGTCCCTCCATAACCGTCCGGGATCCACCCTCGCCATCCTTGCGCCTTGCTCCCAATCTGGCACGAATTTGCATGGAACCCTTTCCCAGCGGCTGACGCCTGTTAGGACCGAAAAGCTCCACGACGACGTCCTTCCTCCTCTTCCTCCTCTCTCTCTCTCTCTCTCTCTCTCTCTCTCTCTCTCTCTCTCTCTCTCTCTCTCTCTCTCTCTCTTTCTCTCTGTCTCTGTCTCTATCTTTCGCTTTCTCTTTCTCCTCTCATCCCTAAGCCTCCGACGAGCGTCAGATGAAATATTCATTTAATTATGACTGATTAAAATATAGATAGCCACGTTACGTGCTGCATTACGTTCGCTATAACACGAACATCCGAACGAGTATTTTCCGCGCTCGTTCGTCTCCGCCCTTTCAGGGTGTCGGGGAATAAAGAGCCCGCGGGGCGCGACGGCTAATTGTCCGTAAGGAGGCACCGCGGGCTTCCGCGCAAATTACTACGTCGGCTTGAGTTTATCGCGAGACGGCCTCGCAGTTGCCATCATAAATATTTCAGGAAGACAACAGACTGCATCGGCCGCGGTACGCCTAGTCGCGATACATCACGTCGCGCGGGATCCTAAGTCGATCCTGAGATAATCTGCGTGGAATGCGTATCGTCGTGTAACATCAGCGTTCAAGACATATCAGATATCGCTAAAGATGCGAAGCGAAATGCGAAAAAAATAACTGTTGCCAGAAAGTACGAATACTTCAATTATATTAAGTATTGAATACGTATAATGATATTAAATCCGATTTTAAATAGACAAGACAAGAGAAGAAATATATTAGAATTTCACAAATTTATTTTTCTATTTAATTTTTTGTTAGAGTTGAAGCTATTAATTCTGTCACTTATAAATCAGCATAATGTCACATCTACACGAAAATTTCGATGTTATCTCCTTTCAATTACAAACAACTCCTCATCCCCTTCAGTCAGTTATAATTGACTCATTTATTAACGATTAATATTAGAGTCGTTAATGGAAAGATAATAAGATGTTGCGTGTCATAGGGGAATTTTTTTTGAGTGATTGAAATTTGTAGAATGCGCGCGGCCCGCCGATTGCGACAGGCACACGTGTCGGGACCGACGACGGTGGCGATAATATGCAAATGCAGCTGTTACGGCATAAACGCACTCAATTACCAGGTGCGAACAGTCGAGCCGTGCCGGTATCAAGCGGGTACTTAACATCGATTACTTTAACGAGAGACGACTCCCGAATTCCCGTACGACGTAATAAAGTGCGTTTAAATAAGAGCGATTGATCGAGTCGATATATATGCCGGTTAGAGGCCTAAATGCGAAGCGCGAAGGGGAACGGCGTTCAAAATTAACAGCGATACTAATTCTGGCTTCGTTATTCGGACCCTTGATTAATTCGATGCAAGTATGTTACAGCGAGACAAGACGCTGATAATTAATGACGCCGACGTGGTGGAAATTTCGAGGTGGATCTAAGTCGGTGGTCGCACCGGAACTAGGTGACAAACGATTTGCCTCTGTACGGCGACGTAAAGAATGTCGGGGGAACTATCGCTCCTTCGTTAACGTCTACGTTAACTACCTTGTCTCGTTAAAACGCTCCTGCGCTAATTACAAGTTAGCGATCGCGTTGTAGCAGCGCGGAAAAAAAACTGACACGTTACGCTAACATCGAATTTTACCGTCGTTGACTTCTTGTTGCACAAACAGTAAACTTTGTTACGCGAGCAGTCTTATTAAACTCCGCCGGAGATACTAGCTGTTTAGCGCTATAGCAGTTTAGAGTATTTTAATTATTATATAATAATGTATATTATTTGTCTATATACGTTTCGTAATGTGAGAACTTTTAATTATTCTGTATTTGAGAAATTTTCGATAATATACAATAACATAAAAAATTCCCGTCTAAAAACCAAATTCTTCAAAAAGTATTCCGCCTAAACCAATGGATTACTGTACCTACATCAGCTTGCGCTACATATTACTGTCGGCTTGTAGCCGGTGGAACTGTAATGTAGCACAGCAAAATATTCTGAACAAACGGCGAAGTTTACTAAAAGAAGAAGCCGTAAAGAGCTCCGGCGAATCCTTATTTATCCTCGATTACGAGGCCGTCCTCGCCGACGAGTCTTTCGGTTGATTAAAAAAGAGTGGAGAGGCGTGTAGAGAACAACACTCCATAAAGCTGCACTCGTTTCATTTTCCGTCCTTCATCAGACTGTCGGCCGTCTGATGTACGCGCGTAAAGGGAAGTAGCTCACCGAGAAGATGTACGCGCGAGAGTCTCGTAGATCCCGCGAGTTGCGAAAGCGGCGGGCTCGGTTACTTCCCTAAAATAAGAACGCGGAGGGAAAATAGCAGGCAACGCGCGCGTAAGCGCCCCGCTAATGCCACCGAGCGAAATTTCTCCCTCGGGGCGCGCCGAGTTAAAAATGACGAAACTGCTGCATCATGCGATAGATCTCTTGTTTGCGTACGCTCAAAGGTTGCCCATATTACGTCGAAGCGCACGCTTTAAAATTCACCTCTCGCGTGGAATAGTGGGCCCGTAGACGCATTCAAAGGAGGATGCATCAAAGACCCTCCTCGATATAGCTGTTTCAGTGATCCGCCGTATATAAGTCGACGTAGAGGAAACTTAGTGAACAATGTCGAGAAAGTGCATAAGGATATATATATTGTTGTTAAAGGATGCTCTTTACGTCCAAGTTATCGTGTTTTCCTTTTACTACCCACTCGAAAGTTAGGAGAGAAAAATACTGTGAAATATTCTATATATGTAATTTAAGGTTTAGGCTTTCCATTACTTGAGTGACGGAATGATGTAGGCATAGAATATTTTAATTACATACTTCTATTTTTTCTTGTGCCAATGCATCGCGTATAATCTGACAAGAAGCCATGGCTATTAATTCCCAAGGAGAAGTCTCTATTAATGCTCGCGCTAATATTCGCCACGAGAGCTTTATTTTCGAGAGCAACCCTTTCGCATAATGGCGTTAAATTAGCACCGGCGTTTCCCCTAGCCGTGGCCCTGAGGCATATCATCGTTGGCCCCCGCCGTCGCCACGGTTCCGTCTCCAATTTTTGTCCAGGACCTTTAAATTACTCGGGATTAGGCTGCGTGCATTTTACGAGCGGGCGAACGACAGAACTTTTTTAATAGCACGATAGCGGGTACGGTCTTAAAGCCCTTTTTTGCATTTTCAGTGCTCGCAGTTTAAAACGTCACGGTCCGAAAATTTATCATTATCCTACCCCTCCTGTGGCCTGGTTTATATTTGCGCGCGCGAAGACGTAGCGCTTATTAAATTTTGCTGGATTAGGCGAAGTCGATGTTTCTTCCCATTTTATTTATTGAATTGTATCTAATAATAATTTATTTATATCAACTTCATATTTTAGAAAAAAATTGTTGAATGAGATAATTCCTTATTAATGTGCAAAAAATCCATATTTCTGATGTTAAAATAACAATTGCGCTTTTTAATTCAGATTCGATATATTTGTTTAGAAAGATATAAGTAATATACATATCTCTCAGATCAGATAATAAAATCACAACTTTGATTTTTATTAATTTTTCAAAACAACGCATTATATCTCACTTGTCAATTACGAGAATGAGTGAGGTAAGTCACGAAATTTTCTTTGGATCCGCGTCGAAGAATTAATACAAACGATTGACGCGAGGATCACGGCCATCTGCACCGAGATAGATCCGAAGGATTTTCTTTTAACGAATAACGTTGCGTCCCCCGCTTGCTCCCCGACAATGGATTAGAGGAGGGGGCTTGTTTAATTTGGGTAATCCACGCGATTGCAGCCGCAGAACGTAGCCCGCTAGGGGGAACATCGCGAGTAAGTTCTTGTCCCTGCAAGGTGATAACTCTGTACGCAGGTGGCCGCCTCTCCTTCGTGCCGTCCTGCGGTAAACCGCTCGACGGTCCCTTTAATTTTTACCGAAGACGATGCTTTTCCGAATAAATTACTACTTACCGGCCCACCCTCGCCCACCACCGCGTCATTCGCTCTGTTAAAATCACCCGGATTTGTCGTTTGTAATTTACGGGCGACATGCCGGAAAAGGATGAGAGGAAAAAAAAAGGAAGAAATAGATGGACATAATAACCACGTAACTGCAGCGCTGTTTTTAAATTCCGGGCGAGATCCCTCGCTGTGAATCCCCGCGCGATATCAGACCGATTTTAATGGGATTACAAGGATATTTCTCTTTTTTTTCCCTACTATTGTTCGTTCATTGACGTGTCAGAGGATTTGGAAACGTCGGGCTGATTGGCATTCGGCGAGAGAACACCTGGGATATTAGCTCTCATTTATTTCTGACATCCATTCTATATTTTAGTTCTCGTGACGATTCGGATATAAGATATGCATAGAGAATTAATAAAATCTCACGGTCGGAATTCGAAGATTGTAATATTTTATTAAAAACGAAGAAAACCGCGATATTAAATCCTTTAATATTAAATCCTTTAGGCACACGTGAACCGTTACAATTTCGGAGGTGCTTCTTCGAATTCTGCACGAACGCATTAAGCGTAACAAAGAATGCGTAACAAAGAAAGTACTTCAAAGCTGCGGGTTCGCTCGACCGAGATTTTTCAAAAGTCGTCCGTTAATGGCGGCATAAATATCCGCCGACCCGAGAAGGAGGGGCGTCGGCGTCGCCGTCGGCGTCGGCAGCAGCGTCGTTGGTTGATCGTAATTAGTTCCGTGGTACCGTGGAATTTTTCGGTGGAAATCGCGCATTACTTGAAAAATTGAATTCGCCTTTATATTTAGTGTCCGCGTGAGAAGGAAGGCGCGAGAAAGAATGCGTGTACACATAACTGACGCTATATGTCACCGGAGGAGGAGATAAACTCACGCGGGCGACGCGCCTTTAAAGAAATCGCGCGCACGTCTGCGTGGCCCATTCAAAAGATTCCTGGCCCAATGTGGCGAGGAGTAAAACGCACCCGTAATTTACGATACCGTTTTCACGATCGCGTGAGACAGGAAACGACGGTGGGAGATGGGGAGGAAAAAAAAAGGAACGTTCGCTCGCGTTAAGAGCCGGTGTCGCGAGAATTGTGGATTCAGCTCGCTCTCGTGACGAGCTCTCTCGCGGATTCCGCACATCGATCGTTTCCCGTCTCCGGGGTGAGCAGGCAGGAATTTTAGCAGTCGGTTTCGCGCACGACCATCGTGTTTTAATAATAAACGCGTTCCTGTTGCGTCGCTATGGAGAGGCGTATCGGCAGGGTGAAATTTAAGGGGATATGATCGTTTGAAAAAGTGAAAATAGTCGCGCATTTTTTAGAGTGTTGTAAAATACTCGCATATAAAGTGAAAATTGTGCAATTTCTTTTACTTATGTTTTAAACAATTTAACTAATCTTTTCTTAATTTAAAAATTTTGTTAGTTTTTTTTGTTAGATAATAGTAGATGTCATCTCTTTTTGTATTATTTTTTAATGTTGAATGTTAAATATTTTAAGCATAATTTAATATATCAAATTTTAGTTCTTCGCAACTTCAATTTCATGTTGCTTTTTAATCTCGAAATTTACTCGAAGCGAAGCTATAAAGAAGTAGCGCAGGTTATCGAAAAGTTTCCAAACAGCTATAGCTCTTGGGGGTTGAGGCAAAAATTTTTCCCGCGGATTCTTAAACTCGCGAGACGAGATATTACCGCGCTACGTAGGCGGAGCTGCCGGAATTGCTGGCAAAAAAGAGCGAAAGCTAGCAGCGAAGCGAAGACTAATTTTAATTAGTTACTCCCTCGGCACGCTTCGAACGCCTACCACCCAGCCTCCCCTTTCTCTTTTCCGTAGCCCTTTCGTCATATTATTTTCTCTTTGTCTGACCCTCCTATCTTTTCTCCTCCGATGTTATCTTTCCACGGTACGTTAAGAAATTGCGGCGAGTCAAAGGGAAGTCCGCTCACCCGGGCCGTTGCCGCTCGTTTCAGATCCCATCGAGGCCGTTGTTCCTTTCTTCCCAGCAAATTGAAGAGTATGATCTCGAGAAATGCGTTCAGCCCATTTTCGGCAGTTGTTTACGGGATACTTGGACGTGTACCATAGATGTTTCGGTTGGATACCTATCGATTTGTAATTTTTTAGACTTCCTCTCGTCGGAAACTTCACCTTTTCCTTCTGATAAATTGAAGAATATAATCCTGAAAAGACCTTTCGGCTTACTCTCGGCAATATTTTACTCGATTTTATATAGATACGCGTGGGAGCGCGACTTGATTAAGAAAAATTTATATCTTTGGTTTAGAAAACGTTATTACAGACACTTGAAAATGAAATAAAAGCATGATAATCTGGTTGATGCTAAACTGATGAACTCTCCCAGGAATAAATGATCTTCTTTCGACCAAGGTAATATCGCATTTCCGAAAATTTACGATCGTTCGATCGTGTCGGATGGTTTACATCTATAACCACCCTCGTAAACGGTTCCGACTCGTGTAGGGTTTCTCGAATCGGACCCTCGAGGAATATTTAATTAGGGAAAATTTCGCCACGATGTGTCCTTGAGAGGCTCGAACATCTACCACGGTCCCAAGAGTCAGTTTTTTTAAGGAAGCGCGAACGCAATGATCACAGGTGTTTGTAATTAGGCGGAAACTTTCTTCATTTATCCAAATTCTCTCAAGTATATATTTATTTATGTATACTGCGGATAGACACTTTGCTGAATTTACATTTAAGCTCTTTGATAAAAATTTCTTTATAAATATGGAAAATTCCTGCAGTTATTTAATCTTTTTCGTTTTAAAATTATTAAATTACAAATTAGATTTTTGTAATAACTGCTTGCGAGTTACTCCTATATGACAGTCACTATGGTCTATGAAAAAATTATAAACGCGGAGGTATTGACAAAAAATCTTCTCTTTTTTGCTAGCTATTCATTTTCTCTGATATTATTCATACAAAGGGAAAGTTATAAAGCCACCCTGTAAAGAGTTAAAAATTCGATACCGCACACGGAGTCCCTTGACATTATCTACCCCTATTTCCGATGTGAAAACCACGAGAACGAGATACTCCGCATGAACGACGAGAATCATGACAGAGACAGAAAAAGGGAAAGAGAGGACGAGAAAGAGAGAATTTTGAGACCACTGTCTGTCCTAGAGGGTGACGGCGTCGGTGACAGCATCTTCCGACACTGATTAATGACGCGCGGAGTCAACGGCTAATGCTGTGGGGTGCGCGCCTTTCGTTCTCTCTGTCTCTCGTTCTTTCCCCCTTGACATTTTTCAATCGGTTTGCACCGTCCACGATGGTTTCGCCAGCACAGCATGCTCTAAAATTCAGAACACAACCCACAGCCGCTGTCGATCCGGCTGCTTTATTAAATCCGTATGCGAGAGTTGTTAGACCACCATTAGGATGTAATCTGTAATCATCAAACGAGGCATTGATCGTCAAATTTATAAAAAATTTAGCGATCACGTTGCACGTGCTTTGTGGCAATCAATAATTAATGTGAAACAGGATAAAAATTTGAAAGAAAATAATAATAATTAATATATATTAATATAAAATAATTGGATAAATAACAAAAGACTCTCGATAACGAAATTAACAAGTGACAAGTAAAAAGAGGCTTTGAGAGTTTCTCAACCGAGAACGTGAGATCATTTTAATTTAATTGTTATCGCATCGCTAAAAATGATTCAAAGCGGAACAGAAACGTCCAATTTATAATTATGCATCTTATTAAAGATCAATATAATTTACGCATCATTAACTGTTAAAACTCCTTTTTATTTGTTCATAATAATTATATTTACTTATTCATAATAATTATATTTTCATAAATATTTTTTCGATCAAAATTATGGCAGATTTTATTTTTCAAATAAATACCAATTTAATATGCTTTCTAAAGTAAACTATTTAATTAATTCCAAATTTTCATTAAAAAGAAACTAAATGATTTGCGTATAACAATTAGAATTTTAAATATGAATATAAGTGCTATCTGAATCAGATTGCAGTGTATTCTCATTAAATTATCATTCAAATAACAGTATTTCTATTATGAATTCAATATGCCTTTAATTGACAAATATGCACAATTAATATAATTATCTTAGATAGTATTAACGAGTTTATAAAATAAATCGTAAAATTATGACATTATGACAACAACAGATTATCAAATTATTCGATAAATTATCAATTTTATCGAATATGATGCGGAGGATACACATATGCATACGCACGCAGAAAATATTCGTCGTACATTCATTTTGATACGTTAAATATTTTACAGCGTATTTTGTTATTGTTAACTAATCAGCGATTATCAGCGATGTATGTACATACTAATTCATTTTCGAGGCATTACAGAAACAGATGATGAATGTAACCAAGCAAGATATATTGCTCGAATTTTTTATCCGATTGAAGTAGCATGCGATTGAAGTAGCGTTGAAAGCAAGCGAATTGTATCACTGTTTCGCATCTACGGGCGATAATTAAATTATTAACGGCGCTCGCTTCTCGCAAATGGAATATATTTTCATTTCATGCGTTTTAAATTTTTCACTGAATTTTTCGCCCGTCTCGAATTGAGAGCGTACATTGCCTGATGAAGTGATTTTAGTAACCGAAAGCTATGATGTATCAACAGTTTCGTAGTTCATTTGAAAATCAATTTCAAATGCGAGCGATAAGATATACCGGCGTACATTTTCCGATGCGTTAAAATGACGCGGCATTCGATGTATTTCGTGCTAGAGTGCAAAGGAGATAATTTCGTTTCTGTTCGCGCAACGAGATTCAAGCCGGCGGGCAAGTCGCTCTGCGTCATTATTAAATTATTCCTAAAAAGACGATTTTCATATTTCGTATCAATATTTAGTAACATTAATAACGCACGTGTTTTACGTTCGAAATGTAGATCTCGTGTAATATCGAAATTTAATTGAATTCTTTTTATTGCTTTCGAATTTATCATTATTAACTGGACATTATTAATTGCACATTTATCGCACGGCATCGGGACGAAATTGTCGCTACTTTCAGGCTGTTCGGTCAGTAACGGGACGGCCGTGGATCAAGTCCGCGTCGGGCGGTGTCGCGTGTCGTTTAATTAGTAAGTAGAGTCGTAATTATTGATAATTATCAAGATCCTGTTTCATATTTGTGACTGTAATATAAATACTATAAATTCGTCGTCATCGACTCGACGAAACGTGACGAAATTCTACTTTGCGAGAATCGTTGTGCCGCGGCCTGTGCGCGAATAATCGACAATGCAATGCAAAAATCGTAGTTTCGAATTTTACATTCTACGATAATTTATCTTTAGCTTCAACACGTTTGTTCATCCATTTGTTATAATGCAATCATATATTATGTGAAATTGCGTTTGTTCGTAAATCGCGAGCATGTATTATTTGCTATTTGCAGGGTGAAAAATGAGGTTAGGAACAGCAGGTATAGCGGCGAGCGTGGCGAGGCAGATGAAGTTAGCAACATGACTTTTGAAGGATTCGTCGATTACATTACGCGAACAAGTCGCGATCTCGCATACTCGTGCTTACTCTTACGCAATGAAATAAAATGCGTATAACATACGTTTAATGTCGGGAGTGCCGTACAAAGTATCGCGCGTAGTAAACTTCGTGTTCGCGAGTGAGTGTGTGTATGTGTGCAACGAGAGGAAATCTGAGAGGAGGAGGAGGCCTGGGAAGGGGCATCGGGCAACGGCGGAGCAACGACGAGGTAAATATAATTTACATAATTAATTATTCAAATATTATCTAGCGGTATTATTCGCGATATTAATCGTTTATTCTCTCTAGTCTTATTTATTTGAATATATTTCTGTTTCATTGTGTTTAAAAATAAGAATTAGAGAAGAATTTTTATTTGTTAAATTTTTAAACAACATTTATTTAAGAGGACGATCATTCGCAAGCAAAATTAGAAAATTGTTTTATTAAATGTTACTTAAAGAGGAAAAAAAAAATTTTAAGCGCGCAATAATAATTTTCTAAGAATACTTATTATTTCGAGTATCGTAATAACTTTGACATATTTTTATGTTACAGTTCGACATGTAGCTTGCAACGTAATTTATTCCGCTGCGGCGCATCGTATCGGTGAGTTAATATTATTTTTTGATCTGAGATAAGGGATCTATGAAAATTATATGTATATACTGAAATTATTTGAGATTATTACGTAGAAGTCTTTAATACTTACAAACATTTTTATGTTGATTTTGACTAATATGTACATATAAAGAAAGATATTGATAATAAAAATAAAGCGACTTATATAGTCGATTTTCAAATAANATTTATACTATAATTAATATGTATATATATATTAATTATAGTATATTATCTATATATATTTCATTTATTATTATTATGAATTATGGAGCATGGATTTCTTCGTACGAGTAAGTTTGGCAAAATTAAATTAATAATTGGCGGAAATAATTACCGGATGTCTTGCGGTCGTTATCATAAACGAGCTGACAGATTAAGACTTGCTATTCAGTATATACATGTAACAATATCGCCAACAATATCGTATTTCTTATGTTATAAATTGGCCAATGCGCGAAATACTCGTGTCGATTAGCCAATATCATTTGATTTATATGTCTGACGAAAGAGACGAACGGATAATCCATCTGCTCTTCGTTATGCCGTAATTCCATCAAGCTCCCCCAATTAATCCGTTCGTTGTGTATAGCACGAAATGCAAATTGGCAGGCTTGGGCGCACTTTCGGACTTAATTGTCGTCGCCGGAAATGCCCGCTTAAGCGAATCTGGTATTTATATTACCGATAAACGGGGAATGCATATTAAAACATGCAAATCGACTAGATAAAAATTCGGGTCGCTCCCCCACGCTGTTAAACGGTCGGAATGCTGAGCCACGGAGATTTCAGGGATTTCGGACAGAAGGGTGCTCACGGTCGGAGTTTTGAACGATCGCGGGTTCGTGCTTTACTGGCTGTTTCGAAGAAAGGGGATATATAGCGCGTCGCTGCTGCTGATGCAAACGATTCGACATGAAATTCCGACGGTAACACGCCACGTGCATTCCTGTCACGCGTGTCGGCTTCCCTAACAAAGCGAGGGGTTGCGGCCGGGCATATGGGGGTAAATCAAAATTTCGTATCTCCTATGCGATCGGATCTGCGTCGGTTTCGTTTTACACTAGCTATCGTTATTTTCCCTGTTCGAATTAAAATGCTACGCGGCGAATAATCGGGAATCTGCCGTCAAAGAGTAACAATGATCAAATAAAATTTATTATACATTTAAACTTAATTTTATAAAAATTATTAAACTTAATTTTATTTAAAAATTGCATTACGTCGACGAATATTTGGTATCTTAATATATGAATAATACATCTTAAAATATTTCTCAATCTTTCCTCTTATCGCTTATTACTTCTTATAATTCCGAGAAGTTGCATCGGTTCTGAGACATTCTGTATATATCATGAGCAGCATGTTATTAATGCTGTCGGAGATATAAGGAATACAAATAATATGAACGCAGCGGGCGCTACCGCGTCTTTCTTCCCCATCGCGATTTTTCAGGTTCTTGATTGAGGCATTAGCGTGCGGCGACAGAGCGTCGTTTTTCCGATACCGCGTCGCACCAGGAATTATAGCAATTTCGAGATAAACAGCCACCTCGCGCTGGAAATTGCCTCGACGACGACGTCGCAAATCGCGAAGCGTCTTTATTATAATTCTACGTCGCGTCGATCATTCGCGCGATCTGTCATCGCTGATTATCATCATTCTTCCTTCTTTCTCCTTCCCTAATCCCTTTCGCTATCATTTTTTATCTACGAATGGATTTATCTATCGAATCACGTTCGTATTGTCCCGACGGACTATCACGTTGTCAGAAATTTTCCGATGATTCGAACAATAGAGTTTTTCGCAATTTCTTCGAAGCGAAAATTCAGATGGCTGGAAAAGGAGTTTCCAAATAGCTTTCGATCCATCGTCATCGATTGTTAACGATCGACACTGAATAAGCCTATCTATCTCATTTATCCTCTTCTCGAGCCTGAACAAACTGCGTTTTGCGGCGTTACGATTTTTATCGATGATATTGACTTCGTGAGAATACAATCGGTTAAGAAATATTACAATTAAAACTCTTTTGCAATTGAATGGCATAAAATATTCTAAAGGTCACAAAATAAATTCATTAATTATTAGGTATATACCGAACAATCATAGAAGCTGATGAAGATTATTGTAGGGGTGAAGTTCTGAATAAAGAGACGGTCTCCCTAAGTTTTATGCAAATAATATTTCGTTCTCGCTTCTTCCGTTTGCAACAATTCGATTATTTAACATATCAAAAGATGGCCCATGTAAATTACTTTTCGTGGAAACTCGACGCTTTCACTTTCGTTCACACAAACAAGCTGCTCGTACACGTTGGAAGCGAAAGTGTTAATTCTTTATGAGTAATCTCATACCATTCATAATTCATAATTAATGACTGCGGTATTCGCATTATATGTTTTGCCGTTGCTCAAATGGGACTTGAGCCCGGAGGATAATGTGTATTGTATTGTTATTATTATCGTTATTATTATGCCGGTGGATTTTTTAATGCCGTCTGCTGTGCAATCGCAACCTAGTCGCAATAAACTAGACTGCCGGCGGACGCGTAGGTGTTCGAACGCAACGAAATAATGATGATTGATCCCTGGAAAGGTTTCACCGTTATAGTACGGACCGGTTCGTTCGACACGTACAGGCTTCCATCGCGATGTTATTTAGACTAATGCCTCCTTGGTCGCTCGGCGTGCCTATTCGTCCCACTAGATTAGGATTATTCATGGGAAAACATGTCGTCAAAAAATGATTGAGCAACTTTTTCAATAAGATTCATAAAACCTGCCGATATGTGATTTTTTNAAATTAAATTAAATTTTTTTTCTACACAGTAGAATAGAGTTTTACGAAGTAACATGTTCGAAGTATATCCGTTTATTCGTTTATGTAACACGTACAGTATATACATGACACTTTGATATTAGTTTGATGGATTGATAACAGCGGCAAGTTATTAAGGGAACGAAGGAAGACATCGAGATGTTGTATGTTTAGCCCGTTTAGTCTGTATCGAAGACAAACACGTGCCTTGTCAATAACAACAAATTATTAGCGATATCGCTTGTTATAGATAAAATCATTGAAATGCATAATAAAATGATTCAAATCTTTTAATATCTATCTTTCTACATGTAAATTTAAAGCTGCGTAGTAATTTATATAAATCGTCTTTTAATCGTCTTTTAATCGTCAAATGATTGAATTGCTGTATCAGAAAGAGCAATAAAATATTACTTATATAAATCTTAAGGAGAGAATTTTATTTTTTCAGGACTTTATTCTCTTTGAAATAATCTTTACGAAATAATTATTTAACTATGTTCTATAATTCAACGATTGGTTCTTAATTAATTCTTAATTAAATTCTTTTTTCTAAAATATTCTTAATTAAAGGATTTGTATATTAAACGTATATACAATAAATATATATAAATGCCGTGAAAACCAAAGAAATAACATTAATAATTGAAACAAGATGATTCTTTGTTTTATTCTTCTACAAGCATCAGCGTCCATACGAGTGTCGAGTTATCTAAATTCCATTAGTTGATGGATGTCGCTGGGAAGTCGTCAAGTTAAAAATTGTTGTCGTTCTTCATTTTTTTTTTGTCATAGCGTAGTATTTCTCCATTACTCCCACCGAGTCTCTGTATTCGGGAAATGATGCCTGACGTTCCGCTCGAATCAAAACGCTCGAAACGCCTTTATTTACGATCATCCACGCGCCTCGCCATTCAGCGAGTTCAAAGAAGAGCTCAAAGAGACGCGCGAAGTGGCTTCTAATGCTCGGCTTAATGTTCGTCGCGATTAGAGGAGCTGCGCGGCGGCAGCGTCCGTTAGATTCTCATCATCGGCACCACGTCTCGTCCGCGACGAACGAGCCGCGTTCCCGCGTCGTCGTGAGAAGAGCTTAACGGTATACAAGCAGCGCTGGATTTATATATATGGTCGTACAAAGGCCCATGGACGTGAAGCCGAGTTTTCCGAAATATGCGACAGATCCCGTAATCGCTAAATGATACTTGATTTATTACAATTAGATACTTAGATGCTTAGAAACGAGTGGACATTTACTTATTAGATACTTATAATTAGATACTTAGAAATGAGTGAATACATCTTCTAAATTGCTTGTAATATTTTTAATTAATGGAAACGTATTATCATCTCTAATTCAATATCGAAGTACTCACTTCTTCTCGCAGTCGAGCTTTCTTTATAATGTGATAAATATGTACATCGCTATCGATTAATCTCTCAGCCGATTATGTGGATCTTGAACGTTGTTTCGCTCTGAAATGCGGCCCTGTATATATACGTTCGCCACGAAGACGCACTCTAATTGGAACGCTGGCGCCACGGCGCTCGGACTCGCGTCTCTCTCTCTTACCGCGTCTCGACGCGGAAGAACTCCGACGACGATGGACGGATCTCTTCGACGAAATCGTCGGAGCGGCGTTTTTCCGCTTGCCATTGCCGTTTCTAACCGACACCGATCTTTCAAGGGGATACCGCTCTCATGCGCCGCGGATTATTTACAAGGCTCGTCGCCTTTACATCACCGCGTTCCTCCCTCGCGTGTATTTTTAACCCCCGACGAGTAATATGGCGTAATAGATAACTGTCACGATAGCTCATCTCAGAATTTTTCGTGTTATTAGAACGGCGCCGCTAATCGCCCGTGACTTCTCGTTTTATCAGTGTGAGGCGACGCATCTCGTTCATTTTGTGAAACCATAATATTTCTTGACTATTTCTGTCGCATATCCAAGCTCAGCTGTCTCATATTTTGTCCGTCGAACGAACGCGGCAAAATAAACGGAGCACACATTTTGTGCGTGTAATTGTATCAGCGATATTAAGAAGACTATGATTTTTTTTTTTAATATTTTGAGCAAATTGAAATAAGTTTCAAATATTTCGAATAATTGATTTTGTCGATTGTGTCGCGGGAGAGAGAATTAACTTGGCCACAAGAAACCTTCGTGAAAGGGAGTCTCCCAATTTCTCGAGGGTTCGGTCACTCGAGAACGACGAGCAACGTACTTGTGCATCGGCGAGGATAAGCGGCACGGGAAGATATCTCGGCGGGAATCGAGAGCACGGTCGTGTATCAGTGGAAACGGTCCTCGTTGGAGCGTCGAGTCAAGGAGCGGATTCGTGCGGTTCGCGCGCGTTCGGTGAAGAAGTTTGCATTCGGAGTAGGCAGGTATAACTCCCGGGAGCGGAGCCTATTTTGTATAACCAGTTCCGCCGAGGCAGAGATTTACGATCGTAGCCATCTTTCCTGCCGAGACCTCCGCGAGCCCCGGCTCCTCTCCCGGTTCACCGGAATCGGCTCGCTCGCTCGCTCGTCCGTCGCCGATGAAACTAGCGAGAATCGCGAACGACTTATCATTACGTGAAACTCGCGTGAGATCTTCTACCGAACAATTGGCGCGATCACTCGGACTGCTCGCATTGATATTAATGCAATTTTTATAATCGTAGAAATCTACTAAGAACGATAATTTTCGCACTGTAGTTTCGATTCAGTGTTTCTGTATTTAGCAGTTTTGTATTAACATAGTCTTCATAATAAATAAATAAAAGAAGGGATTTTTGTCAAATGATGTCGCGAATTTAATGGATTAGTTTATAAAAAAATCATATTCTAAAATTAAATGTAACTGGCTGCAGACTTGGGATACATGCCTGAGGGCTGCATTCTGCAGCGGCGTGTCGGGCGTTGGAGCTACGCATCACGCGGAACAGATGCACAGATGCGCAGTATGCAATTTATTATCTCGCGCTAAGTTATTTCGAAAATTGCCATTGCTGTCGGGGGCAACAACTATTTCGCCAACGCAATGGTGATTTATCACCATCTGACGTACCCGATAAAAGCATATTCTATATGTATCGTTTCACTGTATATCTCCCAGCGGTGAAAGAAGAGTATTGAAACTAACGAAGGGAACAGAGAGAACGAACCCCATCGACGAACAAACGATCGCTTTAATTTATGAGTGTAAAACGATTAAAACTGATAGCATCGTATTTGCATTTCTGAAAAAAACGTAGTATTACTTTGCGTAATCACGCGGAGATAAACATAGATGCCACGGTCATTCACTGATGAGTCTCTATTCAGTGATGCACCTTGTGCTACGGTTAAATCGCTATACGGTAATCGAGCCGTTTCCTTCGAGAAGATGAGGAGGAGAACGCATCAGCTGAGATCGGTCGGCGCGCGGAAATAATTACTAGCCTAATCGGTAATCGGTGATCATCGAGAACGTAGCAGGGAGGTGGAGAAACGGCAGGACAGGGCAGGAGAAGAGACCGCGATAGACTTTGTTGTTAAAGTTTAACCGCAATAATTGCCAATATTATTTATCGATCGAATAAACGCCGGTCCCTTTGACGGAGGAAGTCGAGCGCGTTATGAATCATTTACCCGCGCGCCGTCTTTTTTACGACTCTCCTTTCCCCGATACTTTCTAAAACCGGGTCGGCCTCGAGCGGGAGAAATTACCTAAGGGAATTCGTCGTAATGACTAGTTACAAGGCGCTGCCTCCCAGGTTTACGAATGTCGGATGTCGTTTGATTGCCGCACGAGCGTCCGCCAGTGTTTTACCTCGATCTTCTAGTACCTCGCTGTATCGCAGAAATCGAGATCAAAGCAATTCTTCATTTACGACAGATTTGTAATATCTCTCCTTTTCTTTTAGATCTTCTATCCAATAGAGTTGATAAAATAATTTGATTGATGTAACTAATGCTTTTTATAACTCCGACGAAATAACTGCGAATGAAAGTTTAATGAAATATGTCATGTACTGGCATAAAATTGTTTCTTAAATACTGCTCAGAAATACGATTGCAATATTTCGTGTAAAGGTGCAGAAGAATTTTATCCATTGTATTCTACCTACATTTTTACTTTAGTATCGCTTGTCTTCTGCGCGATATTTCTCTGGCAATAATCCGCTCGGCGATAAATTGCGATTCCCCCTTATCTTTCGTACATTTGACGTCGAATACGACGGGATCTTGCGGACTCTGGGGATTCCGACCGTTGGATAGTCTCGGATTACTATTGCTAAACGGACTCGGCATCGCGTGTCCGTCTCCTTTCGTAATCCCGTTCAATTGAACCACCTTCTGACAGTTAACACAACGAGTCCGAATGCGTTTCGCGTACTTTAAGGTCAGGAGTGACGAGGGGCTGCGTGGCTTGCCCGACAAACAGGTCACATCCACAGTAGGCGTCGTAATGTAATACTCATCAGAAGGGTCCTCTGCTCAGTGTCTCCCAATTTTATTTTCAACCTTGAAAATGGCAATTCGCATAATGCCATAAAGAAAGTTTGCAATAGCTTGCAAAATTTAACATATTATCCTGAAATTTTTTTCAAATGTTTGAGGGACAAGAATCTTTTTTTTCCCCGAGAAATTCTAATAAGCAGAAGAAAAATTCAAATTTTTCAAAGATTTTATACAAATTATCGGGAGTAGATGTAAATTTTGCAGTTGATAGAGTCAGTGATTTAATATTGTCCTAGACAGTTTCAGTTGTTCGGTTTTACTGCGTCCGAAATCCGCCTCTCTTGTCGCGGACCACAGAAGAAACCGCAAGCCGTAAAGTGTCGCGCGGGCGCGATGCATCCAAGATACTTGCGCATCGTGTCCAATTTCGTAACTCACTTTACCCCCATAAACGTTCCGAGGACAAACCATGCGATTCGTTTTTTGTAATTCGGCCAGCTTGAGAACCACCGGCTGGTATGCCGCGGGCAGTAGCTATGGGTCCAGCACAGGGCAGTAAAGGGCAGTAAAGCATAAATCCCCTCCTCTCTCCCTGCCGTGACTACCACCAAAAGCGGGGGGCTTTAATTTTACTCCGGCGTTTTAGTGCGGCGGGTAGTGCGCACGCGGGTCGTTCGAACGGTGCACCATAGTTCCCCTCTGATCCCTGTTGATTGTCTAATTATCGTCGACCGTAGATGCCCCCGCGCGCGCAACCATGCAGACGATTAACGTAGAGAGTTAGTGAGTAGCCACGAAACGAAACTGGATGTAAGGCCGACGATAAACGGAATCGTCCAGTCTTTGTAGGGCAGGTTAAAAGGCAAGAGCTCATGTCAGATTTGCATTTACTTACGTTCGAAAGCGGAACGTACTCGGACATAGAATGAATCGGAAAGTATATGCGCGTATTCCCACGCTTAAAACCAACTTCTTCATCAGCTTGATCGTCTAAAGCTGTTTTCTCTTTGAATTATATTATTTGTTAAGACTTTTTCAATTTGTACGAATAAAAGACATAACAATTACATTCCGGATTAATAGTATTAATAATAAAATAATTTAAGCAATAGAAAATAGATTTATAAAAACATATAGATGAGAAAGAAAAAGAGGGAACATACTTACATCGTCTACTCTGAAAAATATTAATTTTATGTCCTTTAAATTCAATGTTATGATGTAATGACTGTGATGAGTAGCCTTGATTCGGCACTTTAGAAGTGTTTTTCGTGCTGACACGCGCGTAAAGCGTCTTCGCGAAAAATATCGGTTCCCTTAAATAATATTTCATTATCTAAAAGAAAAATTATAGCTTGGCGAATAATAATAGTTAGTGAAGCCCTGTACTCTGCTACCGCACTTGAGAGATGCGCGGTAATTCCATACTGTCCGCGCAGAAGACGATCGATGTTTGAATTTAAACGATGTTACAGCAAGTCGACCGAGCCGTTCGCCATAATTGCCGCGCCGATGTTACATACAGCTAATGGCGGTATAGATGCATAGCGGCACGCCATTCCGTGAAATTAAGTTACTTATTATTCCTAATAATATTATATCAAGACGGCGCGCATGGGATAAGCACAGTCCGGGTGGACATGCACTTATCCGGGCCTCGATCGTCTCCGATCGTTATCGGCGATCTTAAGTGCAAGAGCCGCAATTAACCGACCGATGCCGAGCACGTTCCAAAATAATGTTTTACCGTCCTGTCCAGGTAGGGACGAAAGGATTCTTGTATCGTTATTTCTCGATAAATTCCAGATTCCAGATCCTTGCCTCTTTTATCAACAACACAAAGCATTCGCAAATAATTGAAAACACAAAAGAATGTGATAAAAATCGAAAGGGGTTACGCACGAAGATTACAAGATATTAATTAGAAAATACGCAAAGATTTTTTGATGCCTGGCAATTCTTCCGCAGTAGGCGCAAGCAGGTAGTAGGCAGATAGGTATTATTAATTTCTCCAAGAGGCGAGGGGGCACGGTATATACGTTGCGGTATATTCGTAGTTTCGTCGTTTCTTGGTAAAGCATTGCTCGACAGCCGTTCTTAATTACCGCCGGTATCCCGAGGGACAGAAGGTAGCCGGCAGTAAATAACAGGGATGCTGCCGTTGCTCCGCTTGTACGATCCCACGGTCGCACGTGCGACAAACCGGCCTATCTCACGACTGGGGTCTACCCACTTGCTACACGCGTACGTAGATGAGCGGCCTGCATGCTCGCCGGTTAGGTTATCCACGTTACATCGTAGTTAACACTCCGGTTCTCTCTATCCGAGATATAACTCCGTTCGCCGGAGCCAATAAAATCGTCGTTTATTTAATCGCGCGTCGATCCTCCGCACAGCCGCTCGCTCCGCCACCCACGTAGCACGCAATCCGTAACCCTTTAACCCTCTATAGCCCCTTTTTAAATGGTCTGTCGATACAATTATTTTTTATTTGATTTTATTTGAGATGAGAAAAATCAACGTGACAAAGATATTTTGTAATTTAAATAATTTTGTGTCGACAAAATTTAGTCGCTTAATTAAACTAATAATTTTGAAATCTGTACATGGTTAATTTTGTAGTAATAATTGGGGAGTGTTATGCGTATCCGTTACTCGTAAGGAAAGTAGTGAGACGAGCACCCGGATAGATATTCTCGTTATGTTACATACGTGTCAGAAGCATAACTTTTCTGCGGTCGGCGCGATCCTCAGCGTGAAAGTTAGTCGAGATACGATGTAGGATGCGTTCATATGTGAGGAGCGTGCAGAATGCTCGTGCAATGTCGACCCGGTCTGACCCAACGAGAGAGAGAGAGAGAGAGAAAGAGAGGAGTAACAGCCTCCGTGTTGGGTTTTCAACATCCTGCTCGGCCCGACGCAATGCATCTGCCGCGATGCCGTCGGATGCCGTTTCGCGGATCGGTCACTGCCGCGAGCGAAGATCCTATGCATTTTTCTGCTAAGCCTTTCGAGTTAACGAAGACAAAGTGAGGCATATTCCGTACACTTTTGCCGGACCACAGCGGAAACGGCGGAATTACGGCGGACCATATTAAGCGATGAGGCGATCCCCGCAATCCTCTCTTACTCTCGTGACCAGCATCTCTGAACGCGGCGCTTACTAGATTTATCAAATTACGAGATATTTATGAAGGCAAGGCAATTTTCAATTTTTTAAATGAAAATTACACGGAAAATCGACGCATTAGCTCTGCTGTTCTGATAGATTCCAAGTACCTTGGATGTCAAACCTACACGAACGTGCAGAAAATTGCACATGATCTTAACGAGATGCTCGAACGCGCGCCGAGCGATCGGAGGAAAAGCGTTGATCGGTGTCAAGGTGGTGGGCGTCTTATAGGTATATATAAAATCGGTGTACGTCGACCGGCACTAATCGACAATCGTTTGAAAGGATGTATCGCGCAGTCGCCGCCAAGGAGTAGAATCTTTCACTTTCACCGTGGTTGCTCCGAACCGTGGTTGAGCCTCGCCCATCAAATGGTTGTGTAACTATCCCCGCGACCTGGTTCCCATAACTGTTCCAAGTACAACCGAGGAGCATCCAGAATCGATCGGAGGGTTGCGCGGAATATACGTGACCTATCAAAATCCCGCACGCGATTCCACGACGCGAGAAGAGTCATTTCGAGCGCTGCGCGTAAAAATTCGATCGCGAGTAAATTGACGACGTTTTCAAGAGAGTTAACTGCTACACGTAGCTCTTGAAGCTCTACGACAAATACTTGGAAACATCTGGTCGCGAGGGAAACGGCCGAGTGAATATGATACTCCGGATGCTGCGCGCGTTAATTCGTATGCATAGCGCACTAATCGCGAACGGACTTACATAACGGGTCCTTCTTACGTGCCGGGTACTTAACCGCTAACCAGCGTAAAGTGTGCACCACGTCTGGGAACTTTATTGCATCTTTCCGCGAGCGACGATTCGAATGTCTATCTCGGCCGACGTCGGGCTATCCCGCGTCGGTATAAAATTACTAATGTCGAGTAAGGAAACCGCGCGTGGAAACCCTCCGCGTTTGTTGTACAATACGTGACTTCATTACCTTTCCGTGCTCGCGCGCTTTCACTGGTGCGAAAGCAAGGTGTTGCGCAATTTTACTTAAGCCCATTTCAAGATCATAATATAAGCCCGATGAAGGCGATTGAAAAGTGAATTACTTCGCTACTAGCGTTCCGAGTGGCTCAAATAAAACTCGAATGTCCCGTAATAATGCGGGAGGCGAATGTGGCATGCCGTTTGATAATTTTGGTTCTTATTACATTCCTAATCGTCTCGGAAATACATGCGGCACGTTGAACTTTACGTTCGCGTGAGTACTCAATTAGAATTATAGAGCTAAGTGCAACTGTGCGCGCGGGGAAACGCGTATATATATGTACATGTACGGGGCAGCGCTCTACGTGCTTAACATTTCAAAATTTCTCCCATTTGTCCATTACAGAAATTTCCCATCGACAGAGAGCTGCATTAAGTAAATCCTCGCGGCCACACGTTCGTCGTTTTTCCTTCATTAACCTGCCGCGACTTTTATTCTTTTTTACTGCGACGGTCGTACAGCCGTCGAGAGTATGCAAGAAACTCAATGCCGTTGATAACTACTTGTTGCAGAACAGTCGTGATTTGCACCTACCACGCGAGGGTGAAATTGCAATTATTCGTGCGGCACTCAGGCCGCGTTCGATCGATCGAGCGAGCAAAATCGACAGTCAGCGTAATGCTCGGCGCGGAGTTTTGTGCGTTGTCGGGCGGACACGAGGGAGCGGGAGAGGCATGCACCGTGTAATTCCGGCGGCATAAAACGCGAAACTCTGCTCTCATTAAAACAGGACTCCACCGCGGAAATTTCAGCCGTCGCCGTCGTCGACAGATCGATCGGTATCAGTGCGCCGCGCCGCGCGCCTCCGCGCCTCCCATCCGAGAAATATTCGCTCGCTGGTAATTGGGCCGTAAGTCTTGCGCAAGTATCAGCCGGGATATTGTAGTTGCGACGTCGGCGGCGGCGGCGGACTCTGGACACCTTAAACCGATCTGTCGCAAACGCAGGAGATAAGGTCGGCAAAAAGCAGAGTTGCAGTTTTGCGGTGCGATGCTTTACGATTCAGACACACGCAGCGTTTCTCAACCCATTGCGGCGGGGATAGCAATGGGAAGTGGATTTCGGGAACAACATGGTAATTTGTTGAAATGGAGGCAGTCAATGGAATACGTTGTAAAAACGTCGCACCGCATCGCAACGCAATTTGCGGGAAAGCAACGCAATTTTGCGTGACGCCTGCGTCGCGCGGACTACCGCCAAATATTATTCCGCATGAAAACAACATTTACATCTCAAATTAATCGAATGTAACCGCGTTAGAGAAATCGTCGGAGTGTGTAACGAGTTTTTTTTTTCAGTATCCTGTTAAAATCGTCGCAACCCCCTCGTGACGTGCATGCACGCGCGACGAGATGTTATTACGAAAATAACGAGCCCTTTTAACCGCCATCGTCCCGTCCAATTTCAGCTACAAGACCGCGTGGGTCGTTTGGCACAATACCGACATTTCGACTCGTAATAATGTACGTAATTCCCGCTGTACTTCTCTTCCGGAGAGGAAAGTTTCACTTTGCCTTGCTTCACCATTTTTTTCAGGAGATCCTTATCCTCGTGCTCTCCCACGCGCAATAAATAACCGTCCGCAAAATTATTTGTCGAGAACATGCGTTATTGCGTACAATTATGAATATTGATGAATCGCTACTACTGTTGTGCGAGAATTTACTTATTCGCGACGAAATCGGAAAAATTTATCAGTAATGAGTCACTTTGCTTATCACTGATTGCGCCACAAGTTTTCAAATCTTAATCGCCGCAGTAGACAGTTTTTACTTAATTTCTATGAGGTTTAGGTTTTATTGAGGAATATAATAATGCAGAAATGATCATGTTTTCTTTTTAATAAAGTCATAATATTTTAAAAATTACATTTGTTTTATTAACAATATTATGTAAATAAAAATTATGACATAAAAATTATGTTGCAATTAATGTTACTTTGTCATCGAGTCATTCGACAATTTCGTTTTTATCTTTCAATCACGATTTTTACAAAATAAATTTTAGGAAGAATTAAGCGTGACGTTTCCTATTGAAAATGCGATGTGGGCTAACGATTTTCCAAAGTTTGCGACGAAGGCGACATTGAACAGCCTCCCACCTTCCACAGCCTCCCGTCGTAACTCAACTCCGCTCGTGTAGGGTCAGGGGTCGCACTCGGGGCGCGTCCGAAACTCCGGCAGTTACCGAGACCGCTGTCGACATAAATTGCGCCGACCTTCGCCGCGAACGGCGAGAATTTTAGGTTTTGGCATTGGGTATGCTCGATGTGCGGTATACTTGGTTAATCGTCATACTCGGCAGTTACATTATCCAATATACGCTTAATTGACCGCTGATTAACACCGAGACTCGATGTATACCGCTGTTAAATTATCTCGATTCTCATATCTAAACTCCGTTACTACATCTTTACGAGAAACTGCTGCTGAATGTGGAAATAACGAACGGGGATGAATAGCAACAAAGGATAATTGTAACATTCGAGATAATCCGAGCACTTAGTTATTGCGTACCGAGATAAGATAAAGCTACGTGCTCCACAATAACACGAACGTGACGGACAGTTAGAATGGTACGTGGGGAATATGTTATCGGCGCTGAAAATAAAACTGCGCATTCAGATTGAAAGCTTTTTACTTCTTATCCTAGAGATAAGTATTTCAGTTTTGATGGTGGTTTCGATCACATCGCTGGGTGTACGCGAGAGTTGCTCTCGTCGGAGCGACCTCGGCAGCTCGATCGTTAAGATCGAGAAGGCAACAACGTTGCTTCGAGAACGCGAAGACCGATTAGATTTATGGTTTGGCAGTGGCAATTCGCCAAGACGTTTTCACAGTGCATGTCGGCCGACGGTTATAGGGTAAAAGGAAGATACCGGGAGAAAGACCGGTCTTTCGTGGAGGATATCTTCGATGAATCCCGAGAAAATGGAAGGTACTAGGACGGAGCGGACGATCCAAGTATCGGTGTTAATAGTCTGATTCGAAATCGTCGAGATTGAATTTTTTAAGATTTTGAAATTCTGTATATATTTTTTTTAGATTTTTAAAAATATATCTTTAGATATTTAAATGCATAAAAATGTTGAGATATTTAAAATTTTACGTTTACATGGGAATACAAAAATTTGATCTTTGTTGAGTTGTTACGGGCAACAGTTCAAACAATTTTGAAATTCTCGGTTCACGAGGTATAATTTTCGCTGTCATGCCGTTTCTGGGTATTCTTCGAAAGTTGCGCAGCGTATATTATCAAAGGTGGAAATAACGTCACACACTGCGGTGGAAAACCGTGGGCGATGTTTGACTCGATATTCGAGCGCCGGTATTTTCCGTGCTACCGCAAACATTTATTTACGCGCTCGAGGCAACTACGTAAATTAGAGGCTGTTGCTGCTGCTGTTGCTGGCTGCGACCATATTTGAAGTTGGTAATCATAATTATGTTTAGCGCGGGGAAAGTTTACCGCGGCGAATAATTTTGCGTGCTTCGGCCACACGTAAAATATTCCGCTAAACTCCCCTCGGTACATCCTGCCCGCATAACCGAGACTAACGCGCCAATTATTCCTCTCGTGCCAAATTTTCGAGCAAATTGAAAAATAACGATCGCACGGGGGATGATGCGGAATTATTAAAATAAACATGTCTGCGCGGCGGAAATAATCGGCGAATATGAATGCAGAGAGAATACTTTTATTATTCCGGCATTGCTCTCGTATAAAATTAGCGGAGTATCTTTATTGACTTATCTCAAGCAAGAATCTCGGCGATGTGCATTATTATCCGTCTATCGCAGCATCTTATAGATACCGGATTTTTGCGTCGTTACACTGAAATCAAATATCCACGGAAGGTAAAGCGAAAGGAGAGCTCGCGAAGGTCGCGCGGCAAAATGAGCAAGACGTCGCGGTACCTCCCACTTTGTCGAGAAGAAGAAGAAGAAGTCTTCGCGGCGAGCCCGGAGATCCGAGTCGCCGCGTCGGGCCGAAACTCCACGGCCGATCGTTAAACCTGAAGGATCCTCGACCGCGTTCCGTTAAGCCGTGAAAGGTCACTGAGATCAGTGGCGACGGCGGCAGCGGTAGCAGCAGGCAACAGCCATCACCGAAAAGAAATTCCGGGGAGATAAATTCCGCGGGCGTGGATAACGTCCGCGCATTCCGAGAAAGAAACTGTGACCGATTGTCGGGGCTCGCGCGCGAGATTTTCGAGCGCCTCGTAAAAGCGTCTGATTCACTGCGGACGTCCGATTCCGCGAACGCGCGCATAATTCCGCGCGGGATCTCCTCGCGTCCCCGCTTGTCTCTCACGCTCGCGCATTCCCGAACACAAGCGTGTATTGTGCACACGGCCAGCGGGGGATTTGCGAGGTCCAAATCTGAAGAAATGCGACGCGAATGGACTTTATTGCCCGGCGAGATGTCGCGCGCGGAACTTTAGAGGACCTTAAGATACGCGTATTTCACGCCCACGAGATTTCCACCGACCGCGCGAAAAAAGACGAGGGAATGGTCGAGGGTAGTAAAAGAGGAGACCCACGTCTCGTTGGAGTCCTTGTTAACGCGGGAGAATTCGTTCGGGCCGTTAATTCCTTTCCAATGACGCGATCGATGGACGGCAGGCATACAGGCATTTCTCGCGCACGAAAACACGATGTAAACCGCTGCTTAAACATTTAACGCTAATTTCACATTACCTGGGAATGAAGCAGTAATTCCCACTGATGTACACGTTATTAGTCACGGCAATTTTTTTCAACGATAATATATTAAAATACTCTTACTATGTTCTTCGAAGGCGCATACGCGCGCCATGCGTACGCCGTGTTTATTAAAATCTTTAACAAACTAGCGCTTAACTCGTTGCGCCGTCAGTGTGGTATGCAGTCTGCCATCCGTGCGAATATCCGCGCATCGCAGTTGGTTAAAAAATTAGCGAACGATCCCGTTGCGAGCTACCACGTTGCAAGCTCGTATGTCGTACGCGAGCTAATGACGATTCTAGGAGTACGCTGCTCTGAAAATTTGCATTGCACTTTGCATAATTTCCCGAGGCGAGGAATAAACAGCTAGCGTTAAGACGGCCGATTCCTCGGGCGACGTGCGAGAAAGAAACGAGCGATCTAAGAGCGCAGCGCTCCTCTAGATATTATGAGGCGTCTCATTCCTGGATCCGGTCGCGATCTATCGACGATCGAGACATTCGATCTGATGTCTTCTCTTTCCAATTCATTGCGCTTTGAGAATGATATACGTAGGCTTCGTCCTCAATTTAATCTACCTGAACTTCAAATAGCGTAACATACCTACTATGTATTTCTTCAAAGATGTTTCTTTGCGTTTAAATATGTTATCTTTCTGTATATCGCATTTTATTAGACTTTTCATTAACTATTTCCGCGGAGGTAAATCTTCTATATTAAATTTTTTTTATAAGTTACCTAAACTTCTCCCAATAATAATGTTATTGTTCTTCATTTCAATACCGAAATCGAAACGCGATACTAAAAAGAGGTATGCTCCTCAAAAAGTGCCATCGATTGCTAGCACTACACTGAATCCAAGTATAACTTTTAACGGGCAGCGCGAGAAGCAATAAAGGCAACATAGCCGGGGCCTTTTTTCCAAGAGAAATAAAAGGGCATAATGTATTGGTGCATTGGGAAGCCGCAGGCTACTGCCAGCCCGTGAACGTAAAGCTCGAAGACACGTGTGCGACGAGTAAAAAGTAGATTATACGCGCCTCGTGGTGATAAAAGTTCAAAGCGAGGCAACAGAAACCCGTATGGGCAACTGGCCGAACATTCTTTTATCGACGAACCTATAGCAAATCTATCGATTCCTCTGTCTGTCTGTCCTATTGAACATCTTCGTTTTAAGGAGAAAAATGACGAGTTTGAAATTACAAACTATATTAAATACTATATTAAAATCGTAGTTATTTAAATTTCAGTTAATTAAAATAGGTTTTAATGCACTTGCACGGTATTTAGTTACATTTATTCATATATAAAAGTATGAATATATTTAGATGTTCTAGAGTCAGTGTACACATTAATCTGCCGTTGAATATTTCAATCATTAAATATATCAATTATTGAATATTTCACAAATAAATTCCGCATATAATATTTTCGCATACAATATTTGTAAAATGTATGACTTCTGTAATATATTGAACAATAAAACTGTCGAGTAAGTGAATTATCTCGTTATTAGACTGTTTTATGGATCGACAGAATTCAAAATAGAGGAATTTTCGATGCAGTCGAACAGAAGGCGAAACGGAATCGAGTAAAGAGCTGAAGATTCTTTGATCGGGAAGGTCTTCAAAGAGTAGCGAGATAAAAGACGTTCTCGTAACTGTCGCATCTGTGTCGTATCAACGACGGTAGTGCGGTATCTCACGAGTCGCTTTCTGTAACGTGTTCCGAATTACCGTGCTCTCTCGCGCCATCCACCGTTCCTGCTTCCACCATGGCCTGAAA
The DNA here is from genome assembly GCA_021460005.1 of Tetramorium alpestre. Lineage (NCBI taxonomy): Eukaryota > Metazoa > Arthropoda > Insecta > Hymenoptera > Formicidae > Tetramorium > Tetramorium alpestre. The sequence continues at coordinate 302,122 of JAJVSH010000001.1, forward strand.
TATTTTGAAACGTCTCCAGCATAAACTCCAGCGCGAGGTGTCAGTCCGCGTGAAAAATTAACGCCGCTCGCGACTACGCGTAAAAGTTAACGAGATTACGTTTCCTGCGCGGAAGTGACTAAAACGATTTATTCGCGTACGCCAGCGGTTTGCGAGCAGTCCTTTACTTTTACGACGATGACGCGTAAAGGAACTAAAACGTGGCGACACGCATAGATATTACATTACTCGCGGTATTGTCCGAAAAATTTTTATATTTTACTCGCGTGTGCAAGCGCGAATGAAAGCGCGAGCTTTTTGCGTTCATATGCAGAGACAGAGGAAAAGGTAGAATGATGGATGAGTAATTTTAACATACTTCCAATTATTTTTCGTCAATTATAAAGTTCATTTAAAAAATTCAAACATTTAGATATTCTGGTATTAAAAGTTTCTATTAATAGCAGATAAATAATTTGGAGTATTAAATTCGTAAAATTTGGTTTAGAGTTCAGAGTTCTCAATGCCTTAAACTGAAAGTACAATATTTAAAAAAACATTGGAAAAGCATTGTTTTTCAGCGGAGGCTTTCGCGATCGTTGAAATGACAGTTTTCATCTCTCGAGACGTGATGGAAGGAAGGTTTTATCGTCGTAGTATTTTTTTGTGACGAAAACTGCGCAGAGAAAAATCTCTCCCTTTCTTTTTTAGAATCGCAAGCATAACCGACCGATCCTATTGCAGCACCCTTAAACAGAGCTGCCCTTTATCTGTATTTTATAGCTAAAACGAAGGGCGGAGGCGTCAGAGTACTAACGTTTCCCCCATCTCGCCCTTCCACTTTTAACTTTCTTCCTTCGAGGCGCCGCGTTTGCACAGCTAGTCCTTTACCCAGTTTTCAATGTGCCGAATCTTGCACGTGCTCGATGACGTATTTTTTAACTGCCGACGACACAAATAGTCTAATCTACAGCGCTATTACCGCTCCTTTTATAGCGCATAAATCAGATCAACCGAAGTGGAGTCGCGGCCCGTGTCTAATCTGCTCCCTCGGTCTGCGATCCGTCCCTTGCCCTTCGATCCGTCGTCACTTTACTCGGCCGTTCGATAAAAGGCAATACAATACAAAGATGAAAACTTCCCCTCTCCCCCTGGATTATAAAAAAAATGCACAAAAAAAATCACTGGTGACCCACAGTTGCACCTAAATTCATCTATATTCGCAAAAACAAAATTAAAATAGACTTGCTTTACAAATTCAATAACTATTGTTTAATCCAGGAATAGGATTCGACATTTTTTTGTAAAATTATTATATCAGTTGAGAAGTAATTGTGAAATAATTTATTTGAATATGACGCGGTAGACGCAATATATGAATGTTATTGTTCCTCTTAAATTGTTTTCGCAAAAGTGATAAAGCACTTCGCATCCTATGTGAAACGAGCGTGGATTGCGGTCCGTTGCTCTTTTCCTTCTCGCGAGTGGGTCTTGCAGACCAAGGACCTTCTTGCTCGTCGTGCTTGTGCTCGAGGAGATCCTCGGGACCACGTTTCTACGTTGATTGATCGCGTTTGCTCATCGCGCCGCTTTTCTGCCCGAGTCTAATGTTCTTTTTAATACCTGTTTACAACTAGCTGCGTGCTCTCTCGTGTTTTCTACGTGACTCCATATTTGGGATTGAACGATATGAACAGTACGGAAGAGATGCAGTACTATACAGTACTATATATGAGAATTATTAGAAGTGTTAATAGTATAAGATACTTTTTCGTTTTTTGAAAATTTGAAAATGTTTAATTCAAAAAAACTTCGTCAGGCAATTAGCAAGTAAATTTTTAGCTCACATTTATTTATATATACTTAATTACGATCCTGATGTAGTATTACATTTTTTCGAAAATTAATATATTGTAAAAAAAAATTGAACGTTACTTCATTAAGGAAGAATCTATTAAGCAGTATATTATTTTACGTTAACTGATAATTTATAAGAGTACATCTCGAGATACTAAACCACCCACTTTGATATATCTTTTTAATTGTCATATCTTTTATATCTTGTCGTTTCACGCTTTTATTGCAAGACTCTAGACTCGCGAGTTTCAAATTAAATTTTGCTATTGGAATAACGCAGACATCGTATCACGGAGGATGAATGTATATAACATATACTACTAAACCAACTGGCTCTTCCAGTTCTTTGCCGAACCATAATAAAACATCTATCTATCCGTTTAGCGTTTTACGAGCGTGTCCCTCGTACGCAATCCCAAGCGACGGAGAGTCCTTAAAATCGCAGTTCGAAACTCGTAGACCGCGTGCACATCGGCGAACGAGACGCAACGAACTTTGTAGTAAATCGGTTTTCAAATGAAATCAAAATGTACGTAATGAAACCAAAATCACGTCGTCATATAATTTAAATTATCGAAATAATAGTTGTCTCTATCATTTATGAAAAAGATGCGTGTATCTCACTTTTAAATCACTCATAAAATCAATATACTCTACAAATGCATTTTGAAATAATCCCGATGGCATGCTCATCAATGAAATTGCGGATTATTATCTCCGCACGAGAAACTCATCGCTCTCCGATGTGCAGGTGGCCTACGGCTGCTGTGCTTTCCGTCGGGCGTTAGAACGACGTGACGCGACGGTCCGTGCGCTGGTGTCGGTAAATCTTTTCTGGCCACGCAGGCCGCGACACGAAACGGCGTGTCAAATGCGGGAAAAGAGCTCGCCGGGGCCATAAATGCGAGGAAAGAGATCCTTTTTGTGCGGTCGAGATACACGCACGCATATACTGCGCTACAGTCTCGACGACGAGGCCGCTCGCGCCCGGTCGTTGCGGCCTATCCGGGACGACCGCAAGCGGAACACCGCAGAGTTCCTGGTACCCCGGGCGAATGCACCGCGCCGTCGACGCGCCGTTGTTCGAAGGGGACTTCGAGACAGGCGTCACTGACCGAAAAAACTCATTCTTTCTCGCAGCAAAGGAGCAGAAAGCAGAAAGCCGTGGCGGTGCGGCGCGGCGCGACGCGGCACGGCGCACCACGGTCCGCTCGTAAAAATATTATTTACGTCCGTCACGATGGCCGCCCGATCGCGCACCGCTTTGCGCCACGGCCGCTCTTCGTCCTGATTCTTCCGCGCTCCGATATAATGCATGCCGATGGTGTTCTTAATTCGCCACGATATCTAAAGTTTTGTCCGCACTTTACGCTTTTGGCGATTAGCCTGAGTGAACCGTGGAAAAAAAAAAAAGATAAATAAATCGTTTATTTTATGCTTTTACAAGTATACTAAAAACACGAAATAAAATTTTCATTTACTTCCAGATTATGTGAATGTAATTGATCAATTATGTGAATAATATTCAGATGTTAATTATTTTGAAGTAATTTGGTCGTGGGACTACATAATGCACATCATGTATATTTATGGAATTATTTGCACAGAGATCTGAAAAACAAAATTATTTTCTTGAGTCTAGAGATTTTTACCTACTTTGTTATAACTAGACTATCCGTTTGTTCTTGCGGGCTTTGAATATTTTAAATCCATCGTCGAGAGTCGTTAGTGCATTTCTGAATCCATTGCGAGACATCGAACCTGGGATGTCTACCTTGTCGTCGGGGAGATTTCTAAACCGCCGAATAGCGGCCACGTATTCAAAGGGCGTTCACTTCGAGCCTCTTCGTGAAGATAAGGGAGGGGAAACGATAGTAGCACGGGGAACAGGCAAAAGAGAGACCGACAGTGAACGACCGAACGAGGAGAAAGAGTGCAACGACACGGTATGGTAGCGAGGAAAGCAGGCAACAACGACGACGACGACGACGACGACGACGACAACGTAGAAGAAAACGAAGAGGTGGAGGCCGCCGATGGAGCCGAGGAACGAGCTCGACCGCGCCCGGGGGAGATTATGATAATGCCAGCAGACGTTTCGGGGCCGTAAAAATAATATGATGGTGTCTCGGCACGGCTACCGGGTACTTTGGCCGCTCGCGTGCACGGTGATTCATTCCGGCGCGATAAAAAGCGACGTGACTCAAACTTCAACCGAAGAGAGGTACGTGGGCATACACGCGCACCTCTCTCTTCCGCTTTCTTTCTTTCGTCTTCTCTCTCTCTCTCTCTCTTCTCTTTTCTGTTTTTCTCTTTCTCTTCTCTTTTTCGCGAAGCCCTTCGCGGATGCATCCGCGTTCGCGCCCGAAACTGCCCGCAAGAAGAAGTCCAACCGTCCGACTTCCTCGAGAGTTTTCGACGCTCGCGAAATTGCGGCTTATTTTGAGCCTGGGATTAAAGCCGGCACAATTTCGATAAGCCTGCAATCGATGAAATTTTCAATTTCCGTTGTGAACGTTATTCAAAGATCGAAGATGTTAAGGAGAATATTTTAAATTTGCATCCGCCCATACCAATAAGCAAGTTCTTTAAGCTATTTTTAAAATTCTTTTTACGATCCAGTATGAAAAATATAACAGTTTGGCTGATTTGAATAACTGCGTCAGAATTAATATGAATATTAAGCAAAAGGAAAGATATTTATTGTGATATCGACATATTTTATGTAAATGCATAATTCATAATGTCGTACTTTGCGTCAGTATATCAATCGGATTATGTCAACGCAATGTGCTCGTAAACGTAGAGAATCATCAAAATGTTGGAGGATAAAAAAGGAAGGCGAAGAGGAACTAAAAATAATTAAATCAATGAGGCTCGTGTTTAATTCTTTCTTAAGATATTTATTTTTATCTACAAATCGCAGATTAGCGATGGATATCTGATATTTTTATGAAAATAATGCTTTCTCTCGAAAGGAACTCACGGAAAGGGACGAGGAGCTCTATTATGCTAAGGATACCACTCGATAATCATATACGGCCGTAAATGTCGTTTATTTTCAATAACCGACTTCATCGATAAAGGTCGGGCGCAGTCGCCGTCGTGTTACGACATTTTGCGGGGTCCATTCCGAGTATTTACTCACTCGTGCCGTGACAATTCACGGTCTTAGCGTCTTTCGAACGAGCGATGGATTTTTATGACGCGTATTCGTTCTCCTCTCCTCGCCTCGAGGCAGGAACGATCGCGTCGACGTTGATTGCTCGATAAAAGTGACGTCGGCCGTTCGGCGCGCGGTAGTAAGTGTCTCGCGCGATCGCGATATGACGCGAAATACGAGGCAAAGAGCGATCCTCATGGCTCGTCGGCGCGAAAAAGCCGATGCGCGAAAACGATCGGGGATAATGGCGAATCGGATTTTACGTATAAGGGACATGGAGAAGTTCGCGCCTGTGTGCGCGCCACATGCCAGCGGAATGATCCTTGTTAACCCCTCGGCTGTTGCACGGCCACGCGTATCGAGAATGCATACATAAATTAAAGAATTACGGAATTTCTTACGATGTTGCCTCACGCGAAGAAGGTTGCTTTCTCTGCGAAGGTGTTTGCGTTAAACCGTTCAGGAAGTGGATCAACGAGATAATCTAAAAAATTGACACAATTTTATTTTTAATCGTTCAATATAGATAAAAAAAAACATTAACATGTTTTACGATATTTAAACGTGGTTTTTTTTTTAGATTTGAGTGGTTTTAGAATCTGGAGTAAAGTACATCTGAAATACTTTCTAACTGAGGGAAAAAAGTCTGATAAACCATCTTGTATTTTTCGAAGAAAGGTAGATCATGATGAACGGCGCCAGACTCGACAGATTAAACTCGCAGTGGACGCGTGATTTGTACGTACATCGATTTTCAGTATGAGCCGCGAGGCGCTGTTACGGACGAAACTGGGCCCATAATTACGGGCCGGTTCACTTACACGCGGTACCGCTATTTTTGCCGTACATCGGATAAGTGCTCGCGACCTGCCTCAAACTAACTCGATATTTTAAGCTTTAAAGATCCACGAACAATTGTATGGCTTTCAAAATTTATTCAACAAAATTTTTGGAATAGTTTGACTGTATAAAGAAATTTTTAATTAGAATTTAATTACCTTTTATCAGCTTCTCTAAAAAAATAATTTCGTTAAATTTTTATTAACCAGATCGCATTGGACTCATCTACGGAATATGTTAAATTTATTTAAAATTTCTTGGGAGAATAAAAAGTTTAATCACATTCAGGATTGATTTTTTTTTTTACCAGGTTTATTTCGAGGCGTTCTCAGACGATGCATCGAACAATTTTAAAACGTCGAATTTGCAAAGGGGTAACGATAGATACTTCTCGCAGCACGCCCAGTGAATTTACGAGAGGAAACGCGGCCTCGGTTATTTGTCGACGACTTCGGCATTTATTTTTCTTGTACCCGGCGGATATTTCCTTCGTTGTGCCCACCGTCCCCAGTGTATTTCTGCCGTTGCTTTTCCGCGGTGCGTCTGCGCCACGCGGTGCGATGAAAATTCACGGATGCACTCGGCTGCCGGATGCAGTTTGCATAATGCGGTAGTAACTTATCGCGCCTGCATATCGTTGCCGGGACGCGGCTTGACCGCGAACACTGCGGGACATCGTCCGATTTTTTCGCGCGATAGTTCCATAAATGGTAACGTGGTGATTAGCTGCTTACGACCCGGCGGCTATACAGGACGTTCTAAAACTACATGCTAATATCACATGCAGATATCGCCCTTTATATTTTTTAATTAATTTTGATTGGATAATTAGATTAAAAATATTTTGAAAATATCCTATCAGAAGTCATCGTGAAAAATATTCTAGGTTTAATATTGAAAATTACGAAAAATTTAGAATATTTAGAATTGGAATTTAATAATATTCTCGTTAAGAAAAAAACTAGTCTCTCTTTCTCTGTCATATCTATACCGTAAAAATTTGTTAATTAAATTCGTTAACATTATTTGAAATATATTTCTTCAATCGGAGAAATATCGTTTATGCATGAACAGTCCTGTATCTTCGCGTGCACCACGACGCGCGCGACGTCACGAATAGCCTCGTTCGTTCTCAGCGATGGAGATCGATTTTAATGGCATTATACGTTACCCTTGACGATCTGCCACACGGAATTTCAAGTACGAGAGCCGTGCGAGAATGTCGCGAATTATCCTTCTCCTTGCCCGGCCGCCAGCCGCGGCTCGTACGAGCGATGTCCTTACAATCGCGCGCTACGTTCGTACAATCGCTTCGTGAGAAGAGCCATATTATTCCGGACGGCCTCGAGACACATCGTGCGAATACCGTGACTGCGATACGGACGGAACTAAATCGTTTTCCGTAATGGCGGTAATTATGCGAGGCATTCTTCCATTAGAAGTTTTTCAATTACGGCATTCCGCGGGGCTTCCGTTTATAAGAGGGACCTCCGCGCCGCTGAGAGCGACCGACGGCGAATTTTTCTGATGGACAATCTCCCCGGGAATTGCGTTTGACTAATCATCTGCGATATACGCGCGACATCTCGTAAACATTGATACGTTATTACGGTTGATTTTACGACCACGTAAAGCGCAACGACGTATCTTGCGCGCCGTAGGCATGGAAGACACGCGAATTGGTTGTAAATTCTACAACCGCTGCGCTATTATAGTAGCTCGTTGTTTAATTAATTTGACCACCGGAATAAACATGAATTCGCCTAATTGACTATCGTATAAATGGATATTGCTCCTCGGAAATGCAATTTAGTAACGTGACATTTCGGATTCGTTAAAATTGATGAGTTTGTTTTAATAATCACAACAGTAATGTACTTTAAAATATACTTTGAAGGCTTATAGACCTAGTGCTATGTTCACTATTAGATACGAACACTATTAATATTACTATTAATTAATCATATTCAATTTAATGGATATATTTAATTCAACTTTATATTTCATTAATTTCCAAAAATGACATGATAGGAATTTTTAGTTTCGCATATTTTTATTATTCATATGAAATATATATATATATATATATATTTATTATGCTATTATTATTATGCTATTTTCAACATTGACATGATAAATGCGATGGTTATATTTATATTATGTATTAACGATTATTCTGAATTCATAATTAATTCAGCACTGTGCTAATTCGATCGTATATCTCACACTACGTTTCATTTCGACGATACGATGAGATTAACTTTTTCTCCCCCCAATTTAGGATCCTAGTTTGTTCTCGCGAATATCCCTCGCGTCGCGGCTTTCCGACGCTCGTGCACCCTCCGTGCCTGCTGCACCCACTTTCGTTTTCGTTGTCGATTGTGGATTTGGCAAGCCCAAGTGGCGTCGCTCCCACGCGACAGGACACCCGGGGATTCGATGGATGAATTATTTACCCGATTATGTCGCAGCGTAAAGGTCTTCCACCCTGCACGGGCTCCAAGGCCACGCTGCATTATTAACGCGCATTACGACGAAGCAAAAGCGTCGCTCCTCACAGCAGTCTTTACCTGAGACAGGCAAAGCGGGTGCGTTTTACGGGGTCTTCTTTGACGGATTACTGCCTGGCGGTATCTGAAAGCGGATAATTCCTCGGCGACTATCCAGTATCCATTTTACAATACCATTTACTATGTTTGAGTGACGGTAGTGCCGCCATAAATCTCGGCATTCTCGAATCCGTAGGTTTCTTTTTGGATTTTCAGAAAAATCTTAGAAATACAGTAGTTTTATTGCAGCGATTGTGTCAAAGTATACGCCAAATTTTTCAGAGTATTTGCTTTTTCTATATTTTTCTTTCCTGTGAATTTGCCATGTGTTAACAAACGCGTCCGATAGTCTGACCGAAGGTTAGTAGATAATTCCTCCTGAGAATTATCTATTATCTCCGCTTCCTTGGTAGTTTCTATCGGGATTACGTATAAACCTCTTTGCTACTGCTGCCTTCTCACCCTTCCGCCTCTTTAGTTACCCTCACAAGGAACGTTCTCGCGGGATTTTCGATAAGGTCTTAACCTTTCTTCTTTCCTTCCTTCCGTTGCTTTCGCCGAATAAGCCGTTCTTCTTCATTCCGTTTACCGAGCAAGCCTCGCTCGTAATTCGTACCATCGATTCCAATAGCGCAACTCGTAACGGTGCGGTTCCACTTTACATCCCCAGCAATATCGCTCAATTATTTTGCAATGTCGCGTCGTAATGAGAAAGAATCTTCGTTTTTATCGATCAAATTACGGTAATTTTGCGAATCTGTTTATCCAGTAACAGTCAGTGGTTTATTTAAAAACCTTTTTGACTGGTCCCCTTTCTCGCTATAAATTGTATGACGCATGGCACAACAAGGCAGGCTTGGAAAACGGCGCGCCTTATTACCATCATTCGTTTTCGTTAACGCAAACGCGGCGCCGTGCCGCGATGGAGGAGATTTTCACGCTTGACTTTCGGGGTTTTCGTTGCGGGTGATTTGTTTTCGCGCGGTACAATCTTGCATTTCGCATCATGCTGAATAATCATATAACCCGGGAATTTTAGATGATCCAATTGACGTCGAAACAATTAAATTCAGAAGACTTATCATGAAACATATATCTTATTTGATAACTTCTTTCCATCTGTAAAACAGAATTAATGAGAATTTTTATTTCATAAAAGAGATCTTTTAGCATATGTTTCATAGAAAGCATAACGAGTATTACAAATTGTACAAATCTGTTGAATTTAACAACTTTTACTTATTTGTTACGGAATCCCTGATTCATCTGAATGAATAAAGAGATCGTTTCCCCCGACGAAAACGAGAGGTAAATTAACGCGAGCGCAGTGACTGTGCGGAATATCCGCGCGCGCGAGTTTAGGCGAGACTTTAGCCGAATCGTTTCCGGTAAATTTCCCTCCGACCGATAGGCCGCCGGTATGCTTCGGCAGATCGTAGCCGGCCCGATATCGGAACTCGCGCTTCGGAGCACACGCGACTTAACCGTCCGGAAAATTTTTAAAATATCGAGCGTCGTCGAGCGGCGCGCGTCCACTCGGCGAACGATCCCGGATTCGAGCGGATAAAGACGAATTTGCACGGTTCACGCCGGACGATCGCTCTAAATGAGTCACGCAAAGAGAGAGAAAGAGAAAAGAGACAGCGAATCCATTTGGATCAACTATCTTTTTTATACAAATATATAATGTAAAATGTGCACAAAGTATCCTTAATTAAACCCGCCGGCGAATCATTCATGGCAAATTGGATAACGATGGACTCTCCTTCTGTCACTGTTGAATGCGAATAATCCTTCTCCAGCTCTATTCGTTTTTTTCTTCATTCCGTACAATTCGTAAAAGCGACGCGACGCGTCCGTCAAAAGCGGGCTGCGAGCAAATTTGCCTTAAATGGCGAAAGCGAGAGCAACACTATTCATACGACGAGAATGTCGCATAGTTGCCCGATTACCAGCCATCATCCCGAACACGAGAGAAGAGAGACGCGGCAAGTTTGCTCGTAAAACTCCTTCGACCGACTACTTTTATGCACCCTGTCCCCCTTGTTCCCTCGCGCCTCACCTCGCCGTTCCCCCTTTCACGAACGCCATCGTGTTACAGGAGGGAGAGAGGGTCTACGTGGAGTTGCAGTTCCGTAATTACCGGCTGCAGTTTCGCAAAATCAAAAGTAACGAGCGCAAATCCCTCCTCTCCCTTTCCCTTGCCACTTTAGGGCCGCAATTAAACCCTTTTCGGTAGCCGGGCGTCTATAGGCGCGATTCCGCGCGAATGCGTACGTCGTGACGTCGCGCTCTCTCTCGAGGGTCCATTTCTAAAAATACTTTGCCCGTCAAAGGTTGCGCATGCGTTATCCTTTGATTCCCTCTCGTTTACCTTCGTCCTTTTGCTTTTTTTCTCGCGAAATTTCGGTGTGCGACTGTTACGGGCTGCAAGTCGTTCGCTTTTTTTTTTTAACGCAGCTTTCAAAAGCCGCACGGTAATTATTAACCGCCTGCAACGAGCACGACTTAATATGTAAGCGCTGCCTCCCGCGTACTAATTAATCCCTTCTTTCTTAGCACAGCCACGCGGCTACGTATTAAAAAATATTCGAACGGAATGACTGACGCCGTGCGTGCAGAAACGGGCGAATTCAGTTTCAAGTAATGAGTACATTAATTCCCAAGTAACACCTAATTAAAGACGTTTTCATGTATTTGCTTTTAACTTGAGCCCTGCTAATTTTATCTGATAATAAAATGAAATTAAAATATATCGTGCACTGAGTTATACTAATAAAAAGAAGTTTCGCCATCCGTCGTATAGAAATTAACTTTGCAAAATGAAAGAAAGAGAACATTTAATTATTATATACATGTATATATTCCATTATTTTTTCAATATAATTAATATAATTATATAATTAAATAGAATTATTAAAAGAAATAAAGCACAGTATTCTATAAAAAAATTTAAATAAATCATTTTTACAAAGTTGAATACTATCTATATATGGTTATTTTATGTTGTTTGACAAGAAAATTTTGTTCTCCGTTTAACCATTATTTTAAATTATCTTAAAATTTCTTTTAAAGTTCAATTGAAATCCCATTATAGAAGCAAATGAATAGGTGACAAAAATTAAATTCTAAAAAGTGTCGAGCGAGAAATTAAATTTACCATTGAGTGTACTTGATTGGACCTCCTTATCCCCTGTGAATGCACGCGAGAGATTTGTACATACCGGATGCTACCCTTCGCGCACAAACCAGAAATATCCAGCGGCGGACCGCGTATGTGAGCATATGTGCGTATCTGGGTCTAAGAAATCAGCTATATTCGTCCGTTCCTCTCGCGTACTACTCGTCGTACGCGTACGTGACCTTACCACGGGGACGGTAATATTAGAAACTCCGACGTGTGTCCGCAGATACTGACGCTTGAACGAGCATCGGCAACAACTTGCGGTCGCTCAGATGTCCCTCGTGCATACCAATGGTCAGCAAATAAGGTCTTCATCCAGAATTAATTGCGCCCAGATCGACCGATCAGTTGAGGATTTAGAGATACGGTGTTAGTCTTCAAGATAATCGAGACAAACCGCAAAAGAATAAGCGAAATAATGATTTGAATCTTTATTCTGTATGTCTAGATTCTCAATCTTTTTTATTTTCTGTGCTAAACTTCTTTTAAATATTTCTGCTTTCTATCTCAAAAAACTTTTTTCGAGGTAGAAAGAGCAGTTAATTAATGCGTAAAATAAAAGAGGTAGGCCTCTTTCGAGAATAAGTGGAACGAGTTATGTATTTTCGTGTAATCGATTACGTATCAGATTTATTTGATTGAAATTAAAGAAGCTTGGTGTAAACGATAACAATTTTCTCATTTGCATTCTTTCAATTTAGCGTAACTTATTACAAACTTAAAAAATCGGGCTGTACCAAATCGAGTGTGGTCCTTTTTCCCGTGCGATTATAATTTTGTATCAATTTCGACTTTATATTTATTAAGTTTACTCACGCCAGCCTTACGCGGCCGATCAGATCAACGCACACATTTGATAGTTAATAATGGTGGATAAGAATCATAAGTTTTATGCATCCCAGCTTTTAATTATTACGCACATTTACGTGCCTGTTGCCGTGAATGTTAATTGCAATTCGCGCTCGTACCAAGAACTACATTTCCATCTGACTGACTGTATACACGGCCGCGCTTTTTAATTATCACGTACACGACGATGTGAGGTACACAGGTATACAACGCCGGAATAATTAACGAACTCGCGAAACGTCTCGTTCGTCTCGATAGTCACGGCGTTCTCGTTGCGATATCGCGAAATATTCAGGATAATTAGCGAGAGCCAAATTATTGGCGCACCTGGTTTGCACGACAATCAGAAATGCCTCGTTTCGTGCTCGACAGCAATCGTCAATAATTCACAGACGTTCGAGGCAAAACATACTGGAATCTAGGAACGAAGTTATTTCTGCGGATCGTAATTAAGTACAAATTGTCCCCGGGCGATTAAGTAATCGTCTAAGTGGGGGGAGGAGGGGGAGTTAATTTCGGATTAATGCTCGCTCATTAATTTTGATAGTCAAGCGCAAACTACGTGAATTCTATACGTATACGGCATAGAACGAAACGGAATTGATGCTAGAGAGAGAACACAAGAGAGAAAGTTTAAACGTAAAATAGCGGTGTACGATAAAAGCCAATATGTGCAGGATTGTATGTGCGATAAGGAAGCTAGCTGTCGTGCGGCGGGACTACGTTCAACGCCAAAGTATTTCCTAAATATCGTCAGCGCAATCTGATAGAGCGAAACACGTATTAGGGAGACACCGATTTCCTCTAGCGATCCCGATAAGCGTGAATAGCGCCGATTACAATTGCGCGAATTGCTTTACCTCGTAGTGCAATCTTCGAGATCGCGGGGAAGTGTATCCAGTGCCGAGTAACTGGATCCAGCAGTAACGTCTCCGGGGTCTACAAACGTTACAGCTCTTAGCAGGATATCCGGGCACAATTAATGAAAGTCAAATTATCGGCACGAGAGAGCCGCGCGGCAGCTCGAATTATCGTCCCCGCCGCGGTGTTCAACTCGGACTATTAACAATTTGCCCGTTAATGAGACGCGGAGCCAAGCTAGGTGTGCACCGGAGGCTACGAAGTCGCTCTAAACTACCGGATTTACGGTCAGCCGTCTGCTAAACGCTCCGCGTAAACAGGCCGTTAGCAGTGGCGTGGCGAGAACCTCATTTTCATTTTCACTTCCAAATCTTTCCCTTTCATTCTCGACTATCAATTTTTCAATTATACTTATTATGTTATAAATTTATTCCGTAAAGAGGGAGGGAATATCAATAAATGGTCATTATTGGAATACAAATTGAAAGGCAAAATTTATATTATAGACGCATATTTCTTTAGGAAATAACAGAAAAGAAGATGTAAAAACTGCAAGATATTTATTTTCAATTAAAAGAGATTTCGTTATTTCAAATTTTAGTTTTCAAATTCTGAGAATCTTTATGCTAATTCGAATAAAATGAGGCTAATTCTTTAACTTTCTTAATCTGCATTACTTTATCTCTACTTTCTTCCGTAACTACGCCATTGCAATAAGCAAGATATACACAACTCTGCTCGCAGTCTTAACGTTTTCCTTGGTTGTATGATCAGCGACCGATCGACTAATTGTCAGTAACATCGTGTGATGGAATTAAAAACCGCATATTTCGCCTATTATACCATGTTTACTCGCGCGAGCAAAAGGATGGGGTGGCCGAGAGGGTATTGGGGATGATGGGTGGGTTCCCTCGAATCGAGATTACCAAATTATGACCATGTATATATCACTCGTCGTTTGCACGCTCGTTTTCCTCGCGCCGAAGGTCCCGACAGTCACGCGAAACGCGGATTTAAGCGCGCGATTTATGCGCTGACGTTTCGCGGATGCATTCTTTTCAACACTCGAGATTTTTCAGGCGATCCCCCTAATCTACGAGGCTCGTTTTTTGCTTAATGAACGGATGCACCAGCTTCGATCAATCCTCATTCACAATCGGCATAATTTCTGCCTCTATTTGAGGCATATTTTAAGTACTTATTTAATAATGTAATAAACATCATTAATCGTAATTCAAATGTTTCAAATATATATAATAATTTTTATCAATTGTTATAATATAAATCTATATCTATACTCATTTACAATAACTAATGAAATATATCTGTAGAGGTAGGTATACTTGGAAGAGAGTAAGAGAGAAACAAAGTATAGAAGGTAAAACGGACGGACCTATCATCGAAAATTGAGCTCACGATTATATACCGGTTTCGATCCCTGGCATAAACGTGCCACTGATGATTGGCATAAACGCGACTCCCGGTCGAAAATTCGGCAAGCCGTCCCGAAAGTTCCGTCGACACGCTCGATCGCGCCGGGATACTCGCGCCGCTTGAGACGCAACCGGTTCCCGGCGAGATTACGGTCGACCAGTAATTCCCGTTTAAATCAGACTCGTCGATTACAGTTGATCGGTACTACGATTAGACGGAAATCGCGGAATATCGGATTACCCTTAACCGCATGCTCCTCGTACCGCTAATAAATGTCTGAAGGCGACGCACACCGCGCAGTGGCATTTCGAGCCTTGCTCTCGTATATGACGTCGGCCGTCATACAGAGCGAGCAATTAGCACGACCGATTTTTCGTTCGACCCAATCCCGGATCGTTATCTTTTATTGGGAGAATTTATGAAATAGATTTTTCTCTTTTTTGTCGCGAAACCGGCCGAATACAAATTAATCGGCGCCGCGGCGACTTACGCGCACGTTCCTACGTGTGAATAATACGTTTTGGACCGCGGTATATTTTACACAGTGTTGCGTGCTCTCGTCACATTCGTTTTGCAAGAGCTATTAGAATATAGGGTTGGGCGCGCCGATCGAATGAATCTCGATTCGAATCGGTGCCATTCCCGCTCTCGCTCGACGCCCGGTATGATTTAACCATATCATTTTCGTCGCGATGATCGATTGCGATACGTTCGGCTTATCGATCGCGAAATGATTAACTCCCTCGTTTCCAACGTTGTATAGAGCTAAGTATGAGGAGTATTTATAGTAGGTATCCCTTTTTCTTAAGAGGAAATACGAAGCCTAGAGTTACAGGCAGATTTATATTTCTCTTTGTTTCTGTACATGTATATTTTATTTAATCAATTCGTATAATTATAGAATTATAGGATCTGGAGATTAAACGTTTCATATTGTGACTTGAAAAGAACTCGTAGCAAAGCTGAACGTATAATATAATGATATCAAATCGCTCGGTTTTATCATCCATTGACTTCAGGCTACAGGTACTCGTCGATAGTGAATTTTAAAAAGTTTCCCCGCATCATTAGATCTCGGTCGGTTCCGTTATTTCCTTTATCTCCCCGGCGAATGTGCCGAGGAGGACTTAGCATTTTCTGCGCGCAAAGCTAACAAATTGTCAGCAGCACTTAACGTGTCAAGCCGAAGGGATATTCAGTCGAGTTGTAACGCGTCGTCGCGTAATGTAAAGTAGCCTAAGGTCGAAGTAATCGAGAAACCGGTCCGCTAAATTTCCGTGGCTGTTTCACGGGGATCAAACAACCAACAGCAACACCCCGGCGCTCCGCTCCCCGCCGCTCGTCCACCCTTGAAAGCGCGCCTCGGGAGCAAAACTTATCGATCGCGTGTGTCGCCGCATGTAACCCTTCTTCTTCTCTCCCCCGAGTTTGCTGATATCCTCTCGTTCGTCATATACGATCCTCTTGACTCTCACTGCTTGCCACCGTACTCATCATTTTACACCCGATAAAACCTCTTTACGTGTTCTCGAGACGGACTCTGGCGGGGCGAGTGGGGCAGAGAGGTAGAGGAACGGAGAAAGAAAAGGACGAAGGTAATGACAAAGCGAGGAGAAGGAGAGGCAGGCGTCAACTCCCTATCGCGTGACGCATTAATAAGCCGCGCAGGAACCTCGAGATCTCTCCCTTGGGAGGTGGCGGCCGAGATGGTTCGTACAACGTCGTGAAAGCACTCTCTCGGCACAATCGGTCGAAATATTTTCGAGAGAAGCCTCGTAAAAATTCGAGATATCGCTTATGAGTGTCTTCGCCCGCTCGCAGCTCTCAGCCATCCTTCCGTCCGACCATCCGGGAGCATCGCAACGCTCGAGTGCCCTCGTTGGACCCTACAAAAGGTCCATTCCGGGCGTTCCGGACTTTACGACTGGCTGAAAACGAGGGGAACCGGAGTCTACTCTACTCTCGATCGCTCTGCCGTCCCGCCGAGACGAAAGTACGAGTCGCCGATGCCGACACTCATCGGTCGCGGTCGTATTAAAACATATTCTGAATAATGCCGCGTCGTAGAGATACGCCCTCGCGCGAGCGAGGTTGGAGAGCGGCGAAAGTCGTACGAACCGCGCGAATGGACCATCTCTGGCTGCGAGACGACCGCAGTAATTACGCGCGACGCGTTATATTCAACTTTATGTACAACTTTACATAGTGCGATTCGTCGCAATCGTAAAACGGTTTAGTGTGGCAAAGTTAAGCTTATATAAGAATTATCCTTGAAGTATCACGCCTTTCTTTAGATGTTCTTAAAGATGCAGTTTTTCAAGCAATTCTCGATTTCAAAAGACTCATGAGAATCGTAATTCGTAGTTTTATTGCCAAAGCATTTAGCGAGTCGAGAATATTAGTGTCTGAATATTTTCAATAAGATAGATTAAAACATCATTCGTAGACCATTCGTCAGCCTGTTACATTTCGAAGGAACAACAAACGCACCTCTCATAATTCTCCCATTAAATTTCCATTAGCATAAAAGCCCTTTTCCGCGATTCATTGCTCATACAATTGATCTCATAATTCTCGATGTTGTCATTCCCGACACACGTGTCGCTTCGGGAATGACTGACAGTCATCGTCGATGACAGCTCTCAGTCGCGAAACTGCGTATTCGCGCGGCGAGATCACTAATTCTTACGAATCGTAGAGCAGAGGATAAAGACGCACCGATGATACACGGGCGCGTAATCGTTGCGCTGAGCGTAATCGTGCGATCAGAAGCGGATTCCGCGAAAGAACGCCGCCTCACCCGTGCATGTCGAAGGCCTGTGGTTCCGTGACGGCACCTGGCCCCGCCGATCACCGTCGCGTTGCCGCACCAAGAACAATAAAGATTCGACTCATAACGTTCAGGGTCGCGCGCGCGGCATCTCACTCTCGCGGAGGGTGTGCAAGGCCGCGGCGCGCATACGCCGCACATGATACGCAGTACGCGCCGTACTAGCCGCAATCCGGCCGATATATTTCTCGCAAGGTGATCACTCGATTACCGCGATCCCTCGGAATTGCGAATTACGCGTGTACGCGTGTGTATGCGCGCGCGCGGCTACGGCTTCTGCGTACGTAATGACGGCTATTACGTGTACCGCATCCGCGTTATGGAACGCACCGCAGTTCGAAACGCATTCGATTACGTTACCAAGGTCGCCGGTGTACGGACGGTGAGGATCGATGTTACTTTATAAGCGTGAAATACAAAAATGGCTTTTTCGTAAAATTAATACGAGATTCGGCGTCGTACAAACGTTGTACCTCGTATCGAAGTACTTACGGCGAGAGACAGCTATCAATGTTTCTCAACTCGATTTCTTGCATACGCCAAACCGCGATGACGCTGATGAAGCGAAGAAACTCCCGAGATATCCTGTATGAGGATCGAGCTACTTGTGCGCGCGATACAATGACATTTGTTCGCTTTTAAAAGGATTGCGTGCCGGTAAATCGGTCGTCGGTCGGTTCGGTATAATCTATATTACGATGAGGTATTAGATATCCGCGAAGTCAGTAACCTGCGGTTTGCGCCGCGCCATTTTGCAAGACGTATTGACAACTAAGAGCGAGAGAAGGACCCACGTGGGGTTTGCCAACATTGGAAATACGGGCCAACATTGGTCCTACGTTGGCAATTAAGTATCGATAAACGACACTGAATTAATACTGGCAGTTTTGTAAATTTAATATTAGTTATGTATTGTTTATCAATACTGTTTTACAGTAATCAGCCACTGTTGACTATGTATTGGTTTTACAATGTTATTCCATGTTTAATAAAATGATGGTAAACGGTACCATGCCAGTATTAGATGTATGACAAAATTATTACATCACGTTGCCAATACTTTAATAATAATTGTGTCAGTACCAATAAAATACATAGTTGATTTTTAACATTCTCGAAGTCTAGACAGTAGTTTAGGTGCGACTTAATAATTTTGTACCGTTTCAATATCAATGACTGAAACTGGTTTAGTATTGGCGTACGATATTGGGGTGATACTATAATTGATACCGACGCGATGTTAACTACAGTACTGCGCCAGACTTATCATCCCAACATTATGCCAATATTGTACCAATATTGGCGTATAGTACCATGCCGACATCCAAACTCCTATTGCCAACATTGGGCCGACATTGTACCATTTGTAAAACCCCACATGGGGATCTTCAGCGGGACGCCGCCGCTCACACCCCGGCGAAATATTAAAGCCGACCCGTCGCTAACCCCCGCCGTGATCTTCGCCTGAAGATCGCTTCATAGAGAGATATTGGACATCTCCGGTGGTCCAGAAGAAATGTGGCCTGGTGCAATGTACTACGACAACGATGATGGCAACGAGCGCTTGAATGAGATACTCGTTCTGATATCGATAAAATCCTCACCGCCTTTTCACTTCCTTCCTTTCCCGCTCTTCCTTTTTTCCCCGTGAGCCGTGGCACCCCTCGAAGATAATATTATCGGTCGAACGATAATTGAGGTGTTATTATAGTTTTCAAAGCTACCTAAGAAGTAAATAAAAAGATAAAAAAGATTTTTAATTTCATTTTTGTGGATATATTAAAAGGAATAACATGTGCCATGCTAAAGCATTAATTACAAAGTTATTTAACGGTAAAAATTTTTAAAGATGTTGGAAAGCCTTCCATTAAATCTGTATTAAGAAAAAGATACTAAAGAATATTGAATCAAGAAAAGCCATACTCTTTCGCATATTATAACTTATATAACTTCTTCAAGACTCTTAAACTCGTTCGAGAGGCCGTATAATATTAATCTTGACAACATACTTTTTGTGAGGCTGGTTAATGTTGATTTAACAGTCGTCATTAGTCTCGGTCGATTTTGCTATTAGGGTGAAAGTAGAGTTCATAGGGTTAACTAAAAGGGAAAACCGTCAAACATGTACATTGCACGTACGAATTATACTTGCAGCTCTGTGGATACAAGCGAGGGGAGGGTAAGATAGATTCGCCCGTACAAATATCGTACTTGGGGGCAACCGACGGCAAGAGGGTGCAAATATCGAGCGGACATCGGCGCGCTCGCTCGCTCGCTTCTCCATCCGCTTCCAGTGATGCATGACGCGATGTTACTGACCCTATACGCCCACCGAAACAACCCTATTTTCCTCCCTCGATTCCACCTCCGCCTCGTCGTTCCGCCATGCCACCCTCGAGGACCTTGCCTCGCGCTCTCACTCTCACTCTCTCGCCGACCCGCCCTCGGTTATTTATTTCCATTTATTTCGACCATCGGATCCCGCACTTATATCCTTCGGCCTCGTCGCGCCCTGTTACGGCAAGCGGACCTCGCAGTATATTTTATTACCGCTCGAAATGATTTCGCGTCGCCGCCGTGCGAGCTTCTCGGCACTGCCGTTGTATGCGGCGATTGGATACACGCGATCGTAATCGAAAAATAATTCGTAGTTTTAAATGAGTTAAATTGGCATCATTTGGATTCACGGCTCATAAATCCAAATAATGTGAATCATATTTTTTCTTTTTAATAAGAAGAAATTTATAAGAGTTATCAAAAGAATATAAAGAACTGAATATACTTTAAATGTAACTCTATCTAGACTTTATGTAAAACTGACTTGTTCGCGTGTCAAGCGTGTAAACCTGCGAACGCGAGGAATAGATTCGGGCGAGTGATTGAGGAAAGAGTTATCGCCTTCGGACGATGGATTTGAAGCGAGCGGTGGAATTTCGGGAAGGAAAAACACAACACGAATTCACACGTAAAAATAAAGCGGCAAGTCAGTAAAAAACACTATTTGCAGTACATTTACAGATTATACAGTTTATACAGGTTTATACAGGTTATACAGTTTAACACAGCGAAAGATATAAGCGCAGAAGCACAGACAAGCAATCCGAATTAGTGAATTCCGCGTTTATAATAACTGTTTGAGACAATTATCGTTTCTATAAAATTCAATTGTCATAAATTTGAAATGGAATCATGTGTAAAAACAGTGAAAGCGGCCATAACAATCTGGGGTCAACTATAGAGAGCTAATCTCTCTCTCAAGAAATAAGAAAAGTAAACAACAGTTAACAACATTCATAACATGAAAGAATACATTTTAATGCTAAGTATTACCTTCCTCGTTATTGTAATACTTTAAACTCAGAAACATAACTTAGCATGAGGAGAACATTTGTTGAATAACCGTACCAGTTATGTATGCACAATCTGTTGGACGAATTTGTGTAATATTATTTGTATATAATTTATAATTACGTTATTAGGCTAATGCCGACTATAGCCAAATAAACGAATATTGCAAGTTAATGACGTGAAAGACCGAAGGTTTTATCAGAATCCAGGAGATCTAGACAAGATGATTTTAAAATATTTTCTCTCTCTGGAAAATATTTCTTCCTTGATTTACTGTACAGAACACTTTCTTTCTGATGAACGCAATGTGAACTTTTCGGATTCTTGAGAATGCTATGAATATCGAGAACTCATTAAATATAAGATTTCCTAAATTTTGACTTCATGATGATTACATAATAAGCGGCTAAACACATTTAGTAACAATTTTATCGCATTTCTACGAGATAAAGTAGACATTCGCAACGTCTTTTAAATTCCACATGTAATATATATATACAGGGTGTCCGTAAATTCGCGCATTTGGTGCACGTGGCGTAATACTTTATGATAAAAGGAACAACTTTTTCCTTTAGCAAAATTCAACCCGACAAGTAGTTTTCGCAGGCGAGCAGGTTGAACTTAATGAATAAGCGCGTTTATCCAGGTGGCATGCAGGGCCGCGCGCTTCTCACTCACTTGTTCATTGAAAAATAAAGTCATATGTAAATAGTAATAAGCAATGAACAAGTGAGTGAGAAGCGCGCGACGGCCCTGCATACCACATGGATAAACGCGCTTATTCGTTAAGTTCAACCTGCTCNATAGAAATGTCAAGGCATTGACTCTAAGTGTGATGACGCAGGCCAAAACCTTATTAATTGTGTTGTGAATAATAGGCTATCACAATGGAACTTTTGATTATTTGATTACAAAAAAATATATTGTTATCTATCACGCTTGTGCATGTCAGGCGCGATAATTAACATTTTTTGCTTAGACAAATCGAGCATCAGTGAGAGTATCTACTATATAGCAGAAAAGGAAACATGATCATATGCGAATCTTGTTATGTTTTCCTAATTATTCTCACTGTATAGATTTATGAATGCGCAGATTGCGTGTGATTATTATAAAAAAGAAATATGTAAGTAATAAAGATATGTACTTGTAAAAAAAAAAGAAAATTGCGAGGAGGAGGAAGATCCAAGTAACTTCGACATCACCGGAGACACCAGGCGAGCAACCTGAGGCCCGCGGGCGATTGAGTGAGAAGTGGTCCGTTCCTCAGGCTCCTCGCTCGAGGCCGATCCTGACGGAGCGGCATGCACGACGGAACTCGCCTCAGAAAGATCGGCATCCGTGGAACTGGCGGCGGTAACCGGCCACAGAGTGGCGTCGGCGCGTAGCCAAGGTGGCTCCTGCCACCAGAGGGGATGTGAGGCCAGCTCCCCCGGAGCCAGGCGACGCGCAATCAGCGGGATTGTCCGACCTAGGAACGTGGTGCCATTGAGCGTTGGGCAAGGTCACTTGCTTCAGGAGGGCCACTTTAGTCATGGCCACCACGCTGATCTTCAGAGTAGAGAAGGCGAGGCTGTCTCACCCGGGGTGCTACAGTGAGGGTGCTCAAGGTAGCGTGGCTCTTCTGAGCGTGCCAAGCGCGTAGTTCTTGCAGCATACGTGGCGGCGGCGGAATCTCCTTGAGTAACTTCATCACTTTCGATGACCAATTGCGAAGGAGAAACCCGCCCACCGTGCAGGTCGGGCCAGCGAAAGCAATTCGTCGGCAACGCGACCGTGATATAGACTCCGATTCGCCCTTTAGAAACGGCGGAGTCGACAGGCCCCGATAGTATCCACCCGAGAGTGGTCCTCTGAGCGACCGGCTCCTGGTGACCGGCTCGACGCAGCCCCTCCCGGATAAGGCTCGCGTATACATCCGCTCCGAGAAGTAATTCTATCGGCACCGAGGAAATCCGGATCGGCTAGATCGAGCCCGGTCAGATGCGTCCACGCCTTGCGATTCGCTCGCAGATCTCCGTCGTAGCGCGTCAGTTGAGGGCCAACGCCGATACTTCCATCGCGTTTATTAAGAGTCGACCGATTACGGAGCAAGCAGATTCGAACGAAGCTAATGTACACGAAGTGTGTCATAAGCTCTCCGAACAGTGACTGACTGGCGATTCCCGACGGAATTCCGCTTGCTGGTTTCTTAGATCATGCGAGCATTTCGCCGTTATTGGCCCGTCAATTCGAGAAAGAATGTTCTTCACGTGTTTCGAGCGTCGATTCCGCGTGTCTTTGGAGGCCGGTGCTCGTGACAATAGGAGAAACATCTACACAAAAAATGCCTGGCATTCGGCGAATGTTAACTTAAACCGAAAATACCGGGTATGCATTTCAGCTTCTCAGGCCTTACTTTAGACTTACTGAATTTATCGCAATTTTGAACATGATTCTTATTAAACAAATTTTTAAATTATACAAGATTTATTAAAAAAACATGTTAAGATTTTGCGTTCTTATTTTAACGGATATAAATTGACTGACATGTTAATTTAACGAAAATGAGGATTAATCAACACGTTAGATGTCAAGGTAAATTGTCGCTCTCATCGTTATTATCTCCATCGTAATTTATGATTAATAGGCCGTCTCAGCTAAACAGCACGCTTGAAGCTCCCGACATGGAATTTTCGCTAACGAAATAATCCAACGTCGGCAGAAGGCAGAGGAGGCCGGGGCTTTCGTATGTCTTAATTGGCTTTTCGCGGCATTCTAGTTCGACGATGTTTTCGCAGTTTCCGAACCCTTCCACATCGCGGATCTAATTAATGAATTGCGTTAGTGCACTGGGGAAATGGAAGCAAGCCAAACATTATATTCCGCATCAAGTCGGCCGTAGGCGCGCGTCCGCGCGAATGGAAAGTGTAAGCAACCTTTCCGAAGGGTGGAAAAGCGACGGAGATGCGAGCGGAGATTCCTCGCTCGGGCGAGGCTCAGGTTAAGGTTCGACATTATTTATTTAGGCTCGCAATCCGCACCCCGGCATCGCTCGTAATTTCCTCGCTTGTCCGGTTGTATGCCGAGCGCGAAGACAAGGACCGCCGCGCCCGCCTTTCCGCGTCGTTGTGTTGCTCCGAAAGAAAAAAAATCTCCGGGTATATTTTTTCAGCTCCCGTGTTGCAGTCTCGCGCGCGCGCGCGGGGCCGGCCTGGGAATCGCCGCGTTCGCGGTACATAAACGCGCGTTCCTTCCGTGCGTGTGGTTGATCGGGGAAAATAATCTCTCCATTGCGGCTGTTTGCGAAGAGCGCAAGATACACGCAGCGTCCGGGTATTGAAGTCCCGAAACTCTCGATTCAAAGGAAGTCCAACGAATCGGAGTTTGTGTCCACGCCTATGTCCCACGTCTACACCAATGTCTATACGTTCTACCGACGGTTATCTCAAAGAGCAGGCTCGATCCGTGAGCAAGCGTAAGTGCTTCAGCGCAATGTCGGAGCCAAATGGGATCAAAAGTACTTCGGAGGCTGCGTAGATCGATCGGGGTAGGGTCGGCGGAGTGCCCTAGATTTTCCCTTGTTTTCGAACGTGCGGTGCCTTGGATAGCGATCGTAACTTAGGGGCGCCTTGTATAACTACCCGCTATACGCCTCTGTTGCGCATAAAATATTTCGACGCTTTAATGGCTAATAGCTTTTAATGGAACCTCTCCCGAGCATGTATTTCGTGACTGCGGAAGTCCCGATAGGGACTTGAGAGAAGACCGCGGTCAAAGACGACGGAAGCGTATCATCCAAGTTCGCCTATGACGGCTCTTTATGATTCATGAAAGTTCCTTTATCGGTGGTTGAATGATCGCCAAGTATAACATTGCTCGATAAGTTGGCAGTTTAGAACAATCGACAAAAATCGATTGTTCACAGTTTCACACTGAGAGAAAAATATTGTTACTTTTGGCCTCAACCACAATTTTATAATATTTCTAACAATAAATATGATTAACTTAATTGTATGCATTATTATGTTAACCATAATTATCATAATCATAATTATCATTAGAAATATTATGAAATTGTTGTTGAAGTCAAAAGTAATTATATTTTTCTCTCAGTGCATGATTAACAGAAATCATTGTCATCAGTTTAGCCACTCTCTTATAAAAATGTTTATCACGAAATCTATGTTTTAATAATTTCGAGTTAGGATCTTTTTCTCTCTAGAAGAATTATTGTATATAATAAAAAAAGTTATGTTTAATTTAGATTAAATTTAAATCACAAGAGTGCAACTAGTATTGAAGTTGTACTCAAGAATTACTCCAACGGTTACCAACCAAAGTAACCACGCGCAGAACTACCGTTGCAACTGCACCTAAATGTTAACGCAGAGGGAAGGCACGCCTCGTGGGAAACGCACGAGATCGCAGGTTTCGTTCAACTTGGCGGCTAACCGCAGACTTTCTAGGCCATAACACGCGAGAGATCTATAAAGGCGATTTATCTCGGTCTTGCGTTACGCGACGCACCGATTTCCGACGATGAGTAATTGAATATGCAAGCAAACCGGCGGATTTTTAATGCATTTCTCAATTTCGCGAGCGCGCCGCTGCCGATGAGCGGAAAAAAAATTGAAAGTGGGTCTTCCTTATCGAATCGGCGGATTAAATCGCTGAATTAGCATTTCTTAATTAAGACCGACGGTTTACGGTTCGGCCATAACGAGCACCACCTAACGAGTGTCTCTCCTCCGCTCACCGCGATGCATTTACGAATCCGTAAGCGCCTACTTCGTAAAAACGCAGCTGTGAGGTCACGTATCGCCGAATACGGTTTCCGGAAACACGAAACACGAAACTCTCGCGTGGACGGTCGTCGGCGAATTAATTCTCCGTCGTCGTCGGGTATACGACGACGTAATGACGGGGTCACCGCCGTGTCGCGACGATTCATAATGTATGTCGCAATTCCGTGTTTGTCTCCTCGGGCTTCTGTTGTTGAAAGAGAAAAATGCGCACGCGACGATTTCTCGACGTTAATAATTAATTATGCTTATCGCCGTTCGACGATTGTTACACTTTGATTTTACCATGCGATATTTAACGAATAGCTAATATCTAAATAATGAGAAATTCTTACTGTAATTCTTCAACGCATTTTCACAGTTATTTGACCGATAATTCAATATTTGGCAAAATAAGCGAAAATACGCGTAGCATCCCCGTAATTTCTAACGTCCTGGATTTTTCGAGATGATCTGAGTCAGACAATCATGAAATATCGTTACGACAGGAATTTGTCTTGGAGCTGAGCTTGGACAACCCGGCGGCGTCGGAGACAAATCACCGGCAATAACGTCGATGGCCACCAACGACATTATTTTAGTATTTCTGATTCGGCCGACGGGACGAAGAAGAGGGGGTGTCAGCCCCCTTTTGCCGACGGCAGCAAAATCATATAACAATCAATATGAAATTCCAGCCGAATACGCGCCACTTCTTCGCAATTCGCTCTCCCTATATCCTGCTTCATCTAATAAATTAATTCGTCCGATCGGTCATTCGGTCCCATCATGTCGCTTCGCGTATCGAGAAAAATCAGACGAAAGTTGGAACTGAACTATTGATATAATTTAGATGAATTTAGAAACACGTGAAAGTTGTTTACAAGCTATATTACATTTTTTGAACACCAACGTCAGAGATTAAGTTGCAAATATTAAATTATGCCGGTATTAATTTAGAAGGGATAATTCTTAGGCTCGCAACCGTCAAATTGAGAGAACACGGAAGGGATCGAAAGAGATGTAACTGTCGAAGATTTTCTGAGAAATTCCGTTGGCATACCGAAGCGAGCCGGGGTTTTTGGGATCCGGGAATATTTGGCGCATCTTGAGGATTAGAAGCGTACAAGTATGTTTACTCGCGCTGCCCCCTTGAGTCTCGCGTGAGCATGTGTGTCATTCCGACGTACACATTGTATGTACAAAGAGGTTGGCACGTAATGTCAATATTAAACTAGGACCTCGATCTTCCCCGCGATACGGTCAGTACCTTTAATCTTTCGTCGAATCCCTCGGCACATAAATATGTGTTCGCAGCGTAAATCTTGAGATCTTTTGCACCGCCATAAATTAATTTTAATAACCTATAGTAATTGGTATTCATTTTTTACTCATATCCGTGTGTTACTTAACATAAATACCGAGAGAGCCTGTATTTCCCTTTTAATGTTTCACGAACGTGTGTTTTTATCAAAACGACTTGTTTGAGTAACTACAAAACCGATATCTTCGGATCATTATCGCTAATCGTAAGTGACAGGCCGATTGTTGCGATAAGGCGGTCGTGGTTTGATTGGAACGTGAAATCGAACGCATGATCGGACCTTAACTCACGCGGACCAGACAGTTTCGCCGAGCTTATCGTAAAATCGCGGCACGTGCCGGCGCGATAATTTCGGCGGCACGCCGCAGCTTTGGCGAATGGAACAGAACAGCGATTTCGCCCATCGGCGGCGGGACGAGAGCGTGTCGATCGAAGCCGCGCGCGGAGAGCAGTCGCTACGTGAACGGCGTGCGAAAACGGGGCTTACCGGGCGGTATTTGCGGACGACGAGATTATTGAATTTATGGGAAAGACGGTGGAAAGAGAGAGAATTTCGAGTCGACAGAGGCGCGCGTGTAGAACGAATCGCACACGGCGAGGAAGCGCGACTTATGCGTTATACGCGCACCACGTGGCCGTTGTGTGTATCCGGCCGTATCTCTCCGCCGTGGTGTTTGCCTGAGATTTACCGTAAGCATCTGCAATCCCATAAATCTCGCCCTCCTACGACACCATTGTCGCGATCGCGACTCGCCGCGATCATCACGATTTACCGTGATGACTGCGGGCTATAACGATACATCGGAGGGCGACGGCGAATTTCGAAAGTCCGATAGCGCGGGGATGATGATTAGGTTTATCCCGATTTACTCTTACGACCCCTCGAAATTGACGAACAACTTAGAAAAGCAATTGTGTATGCTAAAGCACTGCGCTGTTATCGCTGTTCCTCACGACTGGATATCACGAGCGAATTAAAAAGATCAAGATTATTTTGATTAATGCGTGTATATTGAAGAGCACAATATTTTTCTGTTAAACTGAAATATGAAAGAATATCTCTTCAAATATCATCAGTTTATAGATATTTTTTAAATCGTTTTTCAATGTCCAATACAATAATCTGTTCATTTTGCATTAATATTTTCTCATAATTTTCGCATTTCGATGAACAATTAATAATAATTAATAGAATAAGAAATTCGAAAGAAGGTATAATTTATATATTAGGAGAACGCGGATGCTATCGGAAGTTAATAGCGTGATAGATCCTTCAACCGTTCTTTCCCAAGGGAGGCAGTAATGACGAGGCATTCTCCGTGCGCTACACTTCGATAAAAATAATTCCTTATTCGTTGAACTTGATCGCACGG
Organism: Tetramorium alpestre; assembly: GCA_021460005.1. NCBI lineage: Eukaryota > Metazoa > Arthropoda > Insecta > Hymenoptera > Formicidae > Tetramorium > Tetramorium alpestre. Next base: position 330,476 of record JAJVSH010000001.1, read on the forward strand.
CTTTCTAATGACAGGAAGGCGATACATGCTTCGATCCGAAGTATACACGTGTGTCACGTACGCTATTACAGCGACGTATCTTGAACAGGGAGGGAGGGTCGGTTACCGACCTTGCCTTATCGCGCAGCTTTGTGACTTGGGACTATCGAGAAAGCAGTAAAACTTTATCGCGACGTCAATTTCAACGCCCGGACGTGGACGTATGTACATCGCGCGACACGCTTACCAATCGCCGTGGAATGCATCCGAGCTTACGCATGACACAATCCCGTGGATGGATCCCCTTCAGATTTCCATCGATTTGATTAAAAATCTTTCAAATAGAACTTTAGGATTTATATGTAATCAAAATGCCAGGAGAGGAATAACTGATATTATTTTATTACCGCCAAGACAATTGTGTTTTTAAAGCACATAATTTATTTAATTTTTTTTTATATTAATTAAATTTCTTTTTTAATATGAATTAGAAGAGATAATACAAATTGCGAATGAATATTAAATTGTATTGACTTGATATTTAAAAAAATTAATAAAAAAATACAGTGTGAAATAAATAATTGAAAGATGTATTAAAATATTGACTACTTGCTCTGAAAAAATGTGTATCAAAGATAAAATTCGCGCAAATATGAACGTTAAAATAGAAGGTGATTTATGAAAGTTTGCGTTTGTAAAGAGAGACAAATTCGCTCTCATTTGTAACATATTTAAAATGGAAAGAGAGAGCGAAAGAAAGGTTTCATATTTACCCATTTTCGAATCGAGTCAGATGTTCTGAATGCGACCGTGTATAGGTGTGAACGCGATTATCGGTCATAAGATTTGATTTACGTAACGACGAAGGTGTCGAATGTACTTTCAGCGTCTATTGTTGAAGCACCGTAGGACGTACCGCCGTCGATCGTATCTCGTAAGCGCGGTTAAGCAATGACCTATCACGATAGAGGCATTCTCAAAGATCACGCGAAACTCAAGAAAAAAAAATAGAGAAAATCGTACGCACGGTCTTCCTCGTAAATGGAATGGCTATGATCCATTAAGTTGCATTCAGAAATGCGACTACAATTGCAAAATCTTCTATTAAAGGAAATTGTATCTGTATAAAACATAATTTAAGAAACAATTGATAAATTAAATATTATCATAATTATTTTTTTATTTCAAATATAAAGCAAAAATTACATTTAAAAAAATGCATAAAAATTTTTAGAAATTATTATCGTATTCATGAATTCATGCTCCGTACTGCCACTATATTTTTTTATTACAATATAACTTCTTAATAGCATTCTTTAATTGCACCGAGCTTCACAAGATGAAGTTGATACGCATGATGCTACAATTTAAATAACAAACGGGTATTGCTGCTTATAGTTTTACGCTAATCTTAACACGAACTTGGTACCGCTATGGGGTCGTTTCTTCATGGTAAGCAACGCGTTAACCTTCGCAATAAACATCTCTATCTGACCGCGACGTTTCGTTCTCGCGGCGTGCCACAGCATCACCGATCACCGATCGTCCACGCGCACTTCTATGCGTCAAAACGCGATCGAGCGTGTACGCGCGCGAAGAGGCTGCGAAACCCATCTTTAAGGGCCGTATCGACGCGTGAAACGCAGAGGTTCTGACCGCATTTACGACTATCGGTAGTATATCGGGTGAGTAATGTTGCATAAAATATGATTTAGAGACCTTTGAACCTCATGTACCTCTACCTCTCGTAATGGCAACGGCTCGGGAATCGGCCTCGCGAGAGCGCGAAAGAGCATGTACGCACGCGTGTCGATTCGCGTATTCGCACCTGCGATAAAGTACCGGAGCGACTTGAAAAGCATGTACGCGGGTGCACGCGTGTATGTGCGTGTGGACGAGTGTATACGCGGCCGACGAGGTGCCTATCGATCTTCCTACACGTTTCCTCGACGGCTGTTCTACGTATACAACTCGTCTCCCTCCCTCTCGGCTAGAAACCGGCGTGTGTAATGCATTCAAAGGTACATCGACGTTCCCTTGCATCGATACATGAAACTTCTGACGTTCCCTCGTAACCAATGAAATCCATAGGTCTAAATAAATATAGAGCTACGTCACCGTTTCTTTTATTATTCTTTTTTGCTGCGTAACTTTTTTTCTATTCTACTAAATTCAGACAGTTCTCGATAATTCAGATGGATATTAGAACGTGATCGAGAATTAGAAGAAATCCCTGAAGCAAAGATTGGAAGAAATCTATCGCGGGTGAGGCTTCGCTCCTATTAGTCAACTAACTACGTCGACCATTCGTAACAACGGGTGCGTGCGTAAAAATCGTCGTGAATTGCGGCACGGGTGCCGCACATCAAGTTTAATCGCTGACCCAATTTCTTTACGTTAAGAAGATAGGCGCGGCTCAATATTTGCCCGCGAAGATTTCGTATTGTGAGACGTTCAAGCCATTGTATAGCCAGGATTAAATTCTTATTCATATTTTTGTGCGAATCGATATGCAATATCAATTAATTTGATTACAGAAAGTAAACGGACGTTAACATTGCTATTATGATGCTATCCAACTTTTCGATATTCTTAATTCAATATCTCTGGACGGAAATTTCCAGACAGATTTTTCAGATTTGAAAAGAGATTGCCAGACTGACGGGCATTTGACAGGCAGACACGAAAGAAAGGTGGCAGTGGCTTTGAGGTCTCTCGTTAAGATTCGACGATTTGCTTGCAGTGAAGAATGAAGACGACAGCATTAACATACAATCCCCAAGGTTTTCCCATTAGCAATAATTGTTAGTCATACGTACGCTTTCTTTCTTTTTCGAGCTTCTTTCACGGCTTTCAGTATCGCTCAAGGACCCTGCTTTATGGCCACCGTAATACTCATCCCGCCTTACCGAGAGAGTCACCGGCCTTGGTCGGCCGTTTGTATTTCGCATCCTCGAATGCGCCTTCGTACGCCGCATCCACGACGAATCGATGGGAGAAAGAGGCACTTTAAGCGTGACCGACACCCACGGTTTCGCGATAGCGCCGCGAAACGAACGCTAACAATCCGTTTGTAAATTCCGCCCGGCCGTTCTCGGGTAACGAATCGGCTTTACTTAGGCCAAGTATTAAACAGATAACACGCTCTCTCGACTACGCGGACGTGTAGTGTACTCCGTCGATCGGTACACGAACGCAAGACAAGATACATCAAGGTAAACGCGGCGCGCGATAAGTCGTAGTTGATCTCGAAAAGCGAGTGTAGAAGGTAAGATATCTGAGATCAATAAAGCTTCATCCTGCTGATGAAACGGTTCGGGTTAATAGAGCGTGAATACTTAAACGAGCAACGTCGGTTTAAATTCTGCGTGCCTTCAAGTAAGAAACTCATAAGAGAGAGAGAGAAAACGTAACATCTAATATTTAATATCAATGGGAAATTATGTAAAATGAAAAAACGTAATATTATCGTCAAGAAACGTTTTATCTTTTATTCAAAGAAAATGTAAAATAACTTGCCATTCTATCTCTCTATTTATATTTACACGATGGATATTCCCATAGTTTAATAGTATTTTTATAAAATATTTATATAAAAATATCTTTCAGAGAAATACGTATAATGTGATGTGTCTTAGGTACATTAATAATCTTTCTCTAATGATTCGATAATTATATTATTATAGATGGCCTGCACAGTTGACATTATCGAGATGATATTTATTCCAAAGTCTCGGATACTTTTTTTTGCGAAAGACTTTCTAAGCTGATAAAGGGTTTCCTGCGCTGAAATTGTCTAACGATAAGATTTAGCAACGGGATTAACAGGCACAACGAAGCCATTCGTGGGCAGCGCAGAAGGTGCAACGTAAGACCTCGCGCGCTGATCGCAGCATCGATTACACGGATCGTAAAACCCTACGAACCATGGGCATGCGCCCCGTAGAGAGGCTACCGGCGACGTGCTCTCGCCGTTCCCTCGGCGCGCACTCCTATTTCCCCCTAAAATCTCCCGAGAGCTAATAACGCGGTTTGCGTCTGACCGATGGTTAGTAAAGTTACCGGTTCCGCTGTAAAACCCGTATCCCCGATTTTCTCCTCTTCACACGCGTGTTTAGCGGTCACGCGAAACCGCGCCGCGCAATCGTATTTTCCAATCGGATTTTCCAATCAATTTTTCTACGCGACGCGTTCAAGCCGCACCGCGTCCGTGTCGCCGCGCGTTCGTTCCCATCGCGTTTCTCTCTGTGAACTGTCGAGATTTCGCAATTACGGAAATAAGCACGAGAGCACAATTTGTCGGTTTTGTTATGACGTGAAGTGTGTGAGTAAAGTCCGCGTACCTCCAGATGTTGTTTGTCAGAAGGAGAATTTTGCAATCGCGTCCCTCCTCCGGCGCAGCTGCGACGTACGGACGGAGATGTGAAAGTGGCCGGAATGTCTCGGGAGTTTGAGACGCTTTCGACGGTGTGACGCAACAGTATATGAATTAAAACGAAAATCTGCCGTTTCGCGGATGATTCGCAGAGCGATTTGCACGGGCACCGCTCGCATGCATAGATGCACACACGGTTGCGTGGTATTGTTTAGAGGAACGACTGGGGTCGGTACACATGGTCTGCCAACCAGATCGCGGGTCTCTGACCTTACCAGGCGTGTAATCGATGCTGCGATCTCTCGCCGCCGTGGAGGTCTTTATGCCGCCGCTGCATCTCGCGCCCCCGAGATGGCCGGCTTCGTCGTGTCCGACGATGCTACCGTCAGGACTTATCCCGCGTGCCCCGCGGAAACGAAGCGCCTTCGGGACTTAAGTTTGTTTCGAAAGAGACAAAAAGAGAGAAAAAGAAAAAAGGTTGAAACAGGTCTCGCGCGATAGCATCCGGCAATCTCGATCGATGCTAACCAGACAGGAACACGGCCGAGTCGTGTAGCGTTCGTCGCAACGCGGAAAGGTGTTATTAACCAGATTTTAGGAGGAAATAAAAGCGCGCCGAGAACATCGGCCCTTCCTCGAGGCGCGCCTGGGATCTCGACTCTCAGACAGCGCCGCTTATGGAACATTAAACATTTTTTTTCTTAATTAGCTGATTGAACCGCATTAGCCGCAAGAGAAATCGGCAATAATCCCGAACTATTAAATGAAGGAAAGGCAAATGAAGGATTCAGCCTCTAACATCGTCGTTATAATCATTCTTCGTTATAATCGTTCGTTATAATTCTTCTTCTTTTTATTACTTTGCCATATATGAATAATATGAAACGTGATTTCCTACATTGAAACCGCTCTTTCGTACAGTCTATAGAAATAATGAATCCTCAATAATTTAATGGTGTAAATCGATTGTCTATGACGTCTGATAATAGCAGTTATCCGCTGACGAAGTAGTACCGGCAACATATACGTTATATTGTATTTAAATCGGCGATTTGAATTTAAAGCTTCCGGACGTCGTACAGCGAAGTCTCTCCGCGGGATTCAATCAAGGCGGAAGCTATCTTTAGCGTATCATTCGACGTATTTCCGACTCACGCGGGGTCATTACGCCGCACGATCGAACTGGCATTATGAATTCCGTCGTGGAAATCGTAGATTCGCAAATAACCTACGCGATACTACCAAGGAATCCACCGTCATTCTGTTCCCACGGATCCGACGTGCAATTACGATGTCGTTAAGCAGGGTAATTTTAAACGTCCAAGTTCAACAGGCGATACAGTACCAAGTAAATCGAGCTTTTCCTTTGCCCTTCGACTCTGCCCTGCGGAACTCGCTGGCTACGTACGCACCCAATTACGACGTCCCGAAACCCTCGAATTACACACTCTTAAATTAAGCCTTTACACTTTACTCTTTATTACAGCCGGTTAAGTCTACCGACGACGCGTTGTATTTACTACCTCGGCTGGCTACTCTTCACGATTTTCATGCGCGTTTATTCTCTCATGAAACTCGGCTAAAATATATTTTAAGAGATTTTTATTGGCCACAGGACAGAGCACGAGATTGCGATTCTCGATTTAATTACAAATTTGTTTATTCGATATGATCTCGTGCGAAGACAAAATTAAAATTAACATTCATGTTTTTGTTTTATGCCTGAAGAAAATTGAAGCGGCTCTTATATGGCTTTCATTAAAAATGTAATCTCTCTCACTTCCTTTCCCTCTTTCCCGTCTTCTCTCAGTCTTAAAGTGTTGTACCTTGATCAGCGATATCAGCGTTTGCAAATATCGTGTGGTGACTGATGTCGCTCATAAAGTCATTATCACGATCGAGACCCCAGGCCCTTGACACGAGTCAAGAGCCGACTCTCACTCTGTCATGCATGTTGTTAAATACCGGAGTTGACATCGTTTAACCCGTCTTTCCGCTGCCCCCACTCACTACTGCTGCTCGACGAGATGAACGATGGACCGACGCATTCAGATCCGTTCGTGTTTCTCGATCGATAGGATTTTTTTTTTGTAACATCTTATGCAAGAGATATCTTATATAACGTTCGCCCACAAGCTACAGACACTAAATATGAAATAAAAATATCGACAGCCGCTTTAATGTCGAAAGAATGGAGTTTATATAATAGCTGAGTCTACAAAGTTTATAACAGAGTATTAAGCCGAATTGTACTAATGAAATTTAATGGCATCACATTAAGGATATTGCGGAAAAACCACGTAGAACTAAAAATTTAAAGTCTATAATTAAATTTAATTTTCCTGCAATTTAAAAAAAAAGTTCCGATACACAGTTATATCTCGTTAACTTTTCGCAAAACTTTTGACATCGTTCAAGAATCGACGACCGAAGTGCACCTGGTAGAACATTCTATACAAAAAAAAAACGAGACAGGTTTAACCTTTCATATAAATTTCATCAACTTTAATTCCCTTACGCCTACAGACCCCAGAATATTTTTGTAACTCTGAATCTTTGAATTTAATTATCGGATCGTCAGATCTTCACGCCCACGGATTCTTGGTTTCTCGAGTCGTGTTACTCTCAAGTACTTTTACACCGGGCAAAGGCGTTTAGTCCAATTACTGTCTTTCGGTGCTCGCGCCGTCCGTCTCTCACGCGCTTCGTTTCGCGTTAACTCGACCGCTTCTCCTCCACGGGTCAACGAACACACCCAAGGGAGACGAGCGACGGCATAAATGCATGGTATTCGAGTAATAAACTCGAGGACGAAAACCATCTTTAAGAGGCCTTGACGGCGGGAAACCACGGACCGAGATAACTTCGTCCAGTTCAGCGACGAAGGTCTGACCGGAGGCCAATGTTGGCGGACCGCACCTGTCGCGACCGACGATCAACAATTTTCCCTATTAGCCAAGCAACTGAGATGCCAAACACGGCAGCTTTCAAAAATGATAAACAACAGCTGTATATATTCCCGTCTTCTTCGATCTTCTTAAAGAAACATAACAGAAAAGTCAACTCAAGCACCTTTTGTGAAATGTTAGCTTTTTTATCGATTAACAATACATCACGTATAACCACATAAATTATTCGTATACAGCAAAGTTTGTCATAAAAACGAAATCTGTGAACCAGATTTTCATTTTTTTTAATTACACAATTTATATTATTTCCGACTCCGACAATTTTTGACAAGTCTTCTGGCTTTGCAACTATTAGCAGGCAAAGCGGAGGCATAGATCCGAAAACGTAGTAACGGAGTCGCGATCGGTCGACCGACGGACGAGTAAGCAGGCAAGCAGGAAGGTCTTGTTTTCAGGCGGGCACACCGAGGCTGCCCCCTGAACCGGATCGCAGCATTAACCTCCAGCGGCGTATCGCTCCTCACCTCCATCTCCCCGTCTCCGACGCTACCATCACGCCGCCGCCACCTCCACCACGACCGTACTCTCTCACTTTGGCCTAAGCGAGCAACATTGTCTGCTGTCTTCGACACGGCTCGTCTGCTCACGGCACAACACTCTAGCCCATACCCGGCGTTTTCCCACAGATTTATTGGACCCGCGACAGCAATGAGGTGGTTATGTTTAATGCTCGCGACATTACGAAATTTAGAACACGCTCGGTATCGCTCTCTCTCTCTTTCTAAGGCAGTAAAGATGAGTCGACAGACACATTCGTCACTTTCAACTAGTATAATTTAGTACAAACAAAAAATGTACAGTTGCATTTATTAAAAGCCAAATGTAAGGATTTCAAATAACTCGGTTGATGAAATTAACACAGAACGCTATCCTTTAAATTGTAGATATGCAAACACGATATGTTTGGCAATTAAGTTGCTACAGTAAATTAAAATCGAAGGAATTATTCTTTGTCTTTGTTGCATCGAATATAGATTAATAATGAACGTAAGATGGTGGATTTCTTTAGAATATTGCCGTAACACGTCATCTTCCTCTTTAATCCTTAATTATTTTGAATATCCGAATTCCTTCTAGTTTTTCGCTTCCTTCTCAACGGTCGGAAAACGCGCGCGTTTAATTAACTTTAAATTAGTATAACATAGTAACATAGCGAATATCATCAGTCAATTTTCTCAGGATGTTGGATAATTTATGTTAAGTGAGCTCTCGGAGAATACTTCTAGTCTTACGCGATTTCGCTCAAGGGCCAGAATGAGAGCAGCGCAATTTTAATTCGACTTAAGACGCAGGGAAAAAGAGAGCAAGGCGATCTCTCCCTCGTGGCTCGCGAAAAGCGTATCGCTGCGGGCTGACCGTGTAGCGTGTCGCTTGCTCGCGGGCAAATTACTGCCGGCTGGCTACTAACAAGATTGTACGAGGTGGGACGATACGCTTAAAACGTTATTACGCTCGCGACACGAAAGTACGCTATAGATTACGAGATTTCGTGGAAATAGCCCCGCGCCACTAGACCGTATTAATTAAACGCTCCTACGACGAGAGATACGGGCAAGAATTATAGTTTAGTTAGGAGCGCGAGAGCGATCGCGGGGCGAGTTACAAGAGCGGTGCGACGAGAGCGGAAAGCGGGGGCCGACCAGTTAACCGTGCATTAATCTGGAAAACAAATCTAACCTGCCGCGCGCGGCTGTTTACTTAGGAGAGATTTGGCAAGGACCGACCTACCCCCTCGTGTGTACGCGAGTATACGTATGTCTCGCTCCGGCTTCGTGGAAGTTTGAACGCTATGCGGTCGGACCCCTCGGTTGGCCTTTCACGTCGGAACACCCGCAAATCATTCGGATCTTGGAGATTCGGGCGGCATCGACCCGGCGTCGGATTTCTCCCCTTTCGTTTTCTCGACACCGCTCTCACAATTATCGATATTTGCACGTAATCAACCGGAGTGGCGCGGAGCGATCCGTCTTACTTACCAACGAGAAAGAGCTTCTTTTCACATCCTCCCGTCGCGAAAGACCATTAACACTTTGTCGAGCAGTAATGCATTGATACGAAAATTATGCAATCGCCAGGAACGCATTAATGAACCATTGAGAATCTGCGATGATGAATTTTTCTTACGTTAGCGAAATATATCAAGGATATATTTTGCTGTCCCAATATAATAAATATACTTATATGTGTTTTGCTTTCGCTTTTTTTATTATTCGATTACGATGTTGCAATTAGACATTAGTAGCCTAATACAAATATTTAAAAAAATCTATAGGGTAGACCGAGGCGAATCGGATCAAAATAAGATTATATTGTTACATTCATCAATACACCTAATCATGTAAAGTACAAATAATAATTATTTGTACTTTCCTTGGTTAGGTGAATGTAACAAATACTATCTCAATTCTTATCTTGATCCGATTCGCCCTGTGATTTGATACGTTTCGGTCTACCCTAAATGTGTTTATATTTAATTAATCACACAAGTTCATTTTATCGCATATAAAAATCACACAAGTTTATTTTATCGCGTTTCTTGATTTTTTTTACGACTTGACTCTAGGTTATTCCCCTTACAGAAATTAGATCACGGAGCACGTACAAAAGAAACGCGTGCCCCATGAAAAGTTCGGTCACATCGGAAGTATTTCTGCGCGATCTTCACATTTTTGTTAATCGCGAGATGTAAATTGCGTTAGTTAACAGTACACGGCGCTGGTTTATCGACACGTGCGTAGGTCGCGCGTGAACGTGTGTGCCCACATACATATCGTGCGAGTTATTAGTCACCCTTTTGCCCGAGCAATTACGGCACTTGGTCATAATCCCGTAACGCTCCGGACTAGGACTGGGTCGGCCATTAATTAGACGTTTTCTTTCTCCGCCTATGTCCCCTCTTCGAGAGAAAGAGAAAGAGAGAGAGAGAGGCGTACGCACAGCACGCACGCACGCATGAGAGTTTACCGCGAACAAGCATTAGAGACGCGCGCGTTAACCACTACCATACCGAAGGGACTGCTAATCGAATCCCTGCTAATTACCGGACGCGCTTGTAAAAGGTGCCGCTTCAAATCCTCCGACATTGAAACCCGCTCTACGGCACCGGACAAAACGCGCCACGGAGTTTGTCCGCCGTCCCGACAGCTCGTGATTCGTGATAATTCTTTCACGGGGGAGCTACGACCGAATTTATGACATCCTAGACTCGTTTTATTGTAGTCTTCGTGTACCGTTATTCAGCACCTGGCTGAGACATCCACAAAGCTCGGAAAACTAGCTCGTTCTCGTCTTTCATGCCATTGCGCGTCGACTACTCGACGACTCGACGTTTGTTGATAAAACGTGACGCCTGCGGAACGAGGTGCCTTATTTCACGGAGCGACTTTGCAGCTTTTCACTTGGCGTTTTACAGTCCGCTTTTTACGGCTCCGCCGCTGCATTCGCTTACAAATGGAAAACATAGAATGCAAATTGGAAGAATATACGCCAAGGAAACAACTGATTGTGAAACTCGTGTCAATTTGAGAAATACTTTGATCTCGAATACTTATACGTTCACATATTTTCCAGTTTTGTCAAATTATCCAATTTTGTCCAATTTTTTAGTGTAAAAAGAAAACAAAACAAATAATGTCGGTTGTTTACTTCTCAGGAATTCTAATCGATAGAAAATAATCACTTGGAAGGAAAGCCCTAATTAAAAACATCATTACTAATAATACGGCATATATAAAACTGAAAAGTATCAATCATAAAGTAGGATGTGCTCCTTCAGTATTATAATTAAATTAATTAGCAACCGACACGAGGACCATGTGAAATTTTCACGGTCGCGGAAAATGTCGGGACCGTTGGTCGAGGACGTGTTCTCGTAGAAGACGGACGCATCCTTACGGTCTCGTCGGGAGAAAGAGAGAATCGTGAGAGACAGCTCTCGTATGAGAAAGAACGCACTGCGGCGGCTATGTGGCCGTAATAGCCATTACGGAATGGATGGAAGGGCACAAGAAGTAGAAATAAGGAAACGAGTAAATTGAGCAATTCCAGGGGGTACTCCCCCGGGCGCGTATGCACGGCGCGCGTGATTGGTCAATATTCATATTTTTATCCCTTTTTTACTACTTATTTCCTCCTGTCCCGTAATAGAGCGTAACAGCTTAATGCGCTATAAACGAAAGCGGCCGGCCGCGCGTCGATCGTCGATCACCGGCACGGTGCGGCGCGGCGCAGCGCTGACCAGCTTAAGTCCACGCTCGTCGCTCGCACGCTCGTCTCGCTCGCTCGCTCGCTCGCCCGCTTGACGAGTCACGCCGCGGCCGATAAGCCGATTTTAGCGGGACACGTGTACACGCGTGCGTGCGACCGGATACGCAAGCCGTGCCGGACTCCGGAACCCGACTTACGAATCACGCGCGTCGCGTCGCGTCGCGTTGCGTAAGAACCGCACGACAGTTTCTAGGATGACGAAGGCGTGACATAAATGGTACAGATTCGTGAAGCAAGCCGTATATAATTGTTTGTATCATTTGACTGTACGTTAAATCAGGTTAAATTCAAGCAATACGAATTTTTGCGAAGACGATGATGACATTAGCTCTTTTAAATTAATAATGGATATATATTCTCAGTACGCGCGATTGATAAATGGAGCATACATTGAAATGCAGGAGCAGTCTAATTGAAAATTCACGATCTGAAGAGGCTGGTGAATGTATCCTTCGCCCTTGTCTACCGCAAATTGATCGGTGAAACCTGCGTCTGCGGGAGATTTGCGCGAGTTGTCGCTCTCAATCGCGTCCGGACGGGCACGATGGATAATGCGATGCAGACGGAAGGTAGACACTTACCGGGAATTACGAACTCCTATAGAGACGACGGGACAGCGCGAGGGTAATTAAATGGATACGCCGATCGGGCCTCCATTAACGGGAGAGCGTTAATTAACCGCGCTAGTGGTCGAAGTTTCTTGCCGTCAACGGAGCGAAGCGGAGTTACGCGGTCGCCGTGATATTCGTAACTGGAGTTAAACGATCTGGCGCAAGACAGGAATAAACTGAAGTTCGTTAAACTTTTTGACACGAGTAACATACACGGAATTGCTTCAGAAATTTCTCGGCGAGTTTCAGAGATAAATTTTTACTTTCTTTTTATTGTAATAAAAATGATTATCTCTCACGGATTCTAAAACTAATTCAGAAAATTAAACGTACTTTAAAGTAAGTAAGAAGAAATATCTTATTCCTCGAGAGATATAAGTTTTGGTAAAGTTCGTTTTTCCATTTCGTGCCAATCGCTTCAGCTACCATGTGATGTATTCCTTCTTGTGGATACGAGAAGCGGATTCTTTTCCGCGTCACTTTCGATTTATCCCTTATTGCGCCAGGTCCCCGGCCTCAGACTCTCCTCCGGTTTGGGTTCATCGTTCAGCTCGACATTGCAGTTCGAGCAAACCGGAGGTCGATCGAGGGGACGGACTCACGTCGTCGGAGGCGTGGGAGAGAAGGGGCAGCGATCGGATGCTCGTGATCGTTCGTTGAGAAAAAGACGGCGACACGAGCCCGCAGGACGGAAAGAGAGAAGAGTCGCAGGATAAATTCGCACCTCGCGTCACCGTCTGACCTCGTGCCGCGGGGCAAACGTCTGCGCGCTCGGTGCAATGCCACGCCGGCCGGCCGGGAGCGCAAATAATCCACAATTGTATCGCGAATGCAGCAGACGTTGACGTCGTTTCTGCTTGTCAAGAATGAGCGTCGAGCGAAGCTCGAAAAATCGCACGGACGATCACGCGCGCGTTACATAACTTTCATAGCATCTGGAGATATTGAATTTTTATAGGAAATTAATAGAAAATTTAATCTAGAATCCAAAAGCAAGCTAACTTTCTCAAAAATAGGATATTATCAGTATCATAAAATTTGAATTAGTGATAGAAAGTGACAGGTGATTGTTATTATATTTTTTGTTATATTTTATTATATTTGTTAAGTAAACTAAACAATTCTCAGAAATGCAAATGCTACCAGGCGCACAATGCGTCAGTTGGAAACGTCTCGTAAAACATACATTCAAACTTTTTCTTTCAAGAAATAAAGACTCAACACTGAAAGGGTTAAAGACACTTCTTTGTATATTCAGAAGGAAATTGGCGTCGCACAGATAAGAAACTTCCAAAGAAAACACACAGTTTTAACTTTCGCACGAGATCGTGACGCCTTTCTCGCAGGTTCACCGACCGCATCGAACACTATTTATCCGATTAATCACGCACAACGGTGACACCGTTTTTCCTCTTTGTTCCTAAACCGCGGATTCGCGTCACTGATTAAACAAGAAAATCGGAGACACCGACGATTACTCACGGGTGGTCGCGACACCTCGACCGCGAAAGAAGATGCGTAATCTACACAATTTAAATCGGGGTCGAGATGAAACGAATCGTAAAATAAGATACATAATGAATAAGAAATAAAGAATAAAGCGCCAAGGTGTAATAAAAGTTAATGGTCAATATTAACGAATTAACTAACAGCATTAAAATACAGTACTAGTCTGTAATAAGGTCTGTAATAACGATTACAAGAAATCTCATGTTTCACGGTTTATGAGAGTTTAATAATATGAAAAGATAATAATATACAAAGAAATAAATTATATAGTAAACGATATAATATAAAAGTAAATTTTAAACTGGCCGCGCGTGAGTGTCATGTATTCAACAATTTTATATTTTTTTGATCCCAGGGGTCGGAATCATTAAAAATCTCGAGGCTTGAAATTTTTATCCATATATCTCTACCTTGTCCTCCATATATTTTATTATGTCTCGTCTGTAACCGACGTTTTTAACACGGTGGCGATTCACGTAGCCTCGAGGTGCGCATGCACTTAGCTCGTCAGTTGATTTGATCTCAAATCGAGGATCGGATTGCTGGGCGCGTTGTCATTAATGTCGAGGTAGCGACATTGGTCGTATTCACGCTAGTAGATAATAAAACCTACTTTGAAGACACTAGAAAGCGTTCGTTCCCGCAGGGATGACTGACCTACACAGTCATTTGGACTTAGCGAACCCACGGACCCGAGCTCAATACATTGCGGACACTCATTAGTATGATGAGTCATTACAGTGCAATTAACTTTTGAAGAAAAGTAGAAATCAGACGCAATTGGATTTAAGGATAAAAGAATAAAAATAGAAATTAGAAATATGTACGTGTTTTATGGAACAGAATAAAGAAGGCTGAAGATAAAGTTGGCATCTCGATGTATGAACTTTTACAGATCTGAAGACTAAATTCTTACATTCATGTTTCTTTTAACTTGAAAAAGGAGAAGAACGCCCATGCATCGACGTAACGTGTACTAGAATGCAAATATCTCGATCTATAATAACATCTTACGCCCGATCAAACAGCGCATCGAATGCATTTAGCGATGATGCGATACTACTCGCAGTGAGATCGCAAACAGTTCCACTTGCATATCGTACGGCCGATGTAGAGTAAACAGTATGGCCGTGAGCGCTAGAGAGTTATGGGCACACTTGAAAAAATATCGCAGTAAAAAAACTTGATTTTTATTTCACAGTAAAGATGAAATTTGCATCACTACATCTTAAGTGACCAAGGCTAAATTAACCATTAGTATAATTTTGTGTGCGTTCAAAGTGGTTTTAGGAATTTATTAGATAGGCTATTTAAATATTAAATTTTATTTTAGTTTTTACGAATTAATTATGCGATATCTTGGACCGATATGCGAAACTTGAAATACAACGATATTAATATTAATCGGCAAGAATCTCCTCTATTGACGTCGTCTCTGCAAATATTTTTAAAAGATTGACGTTTTTTAAGACAGCTAAAATTAGCAGTTGATTTCTTCGCACGCTCGTATACATATAATAAAATAACTCGATTATTACTCTAATAATTATATCGTGATTTCTTCGCCGACGTAATCAACGACGACGAATTTTCTCCGCGGCGCCGTCGCGGCCGACTTATGCTGATTTTATGCGAGCGACCTCGTACGATCCTTCCGTACCAATTTGAATGAAAGTAAGCGACGAGGTAAGGAGGAGAATATTCAACGGGATGATAATAGCGCGGACGAGAGTGTCGCACGTAAATACGCCACATGTTCGGTCGTGGAACTCGCCGTGCCTTCACTCATCATGACTCATATTCTCGGTCGAACGCGCGCTCGGCCGACGACCGCTGCGAGCGCGAATTTGTCAACAAGTCCGGAGTGTTTTACGGCGCCGGTGTGACTTCTAGAGGAGCCTGCGTTCTCGCCAAGAACGATACAAATGTGTGCCGCTAGAGAAAGTTCGATCAAGGTTTTTCGCAAAGTCGCATCAGCAATCGCAGTTTCATTAACACAATTAGGAATTATTAACTAAATTATAATTATTTCCGCAGATACTTAATTTCTTTGATAACTTGATAAAAAAGCGTGTATATATTACTTATCTCGTTAACGAGAATACAATAATATTCATAATGTAATTATTTTTATCACGTAATAATCATTGCTCAGAAAATTAGTAAATTATTATTTACTAAAAAATGTAGTTATTATAATTTTCTTATCGCCATTATAATATCATAGATCGTCTCCGATCTGCTTTAGCTATTTATTTTAATAAGAATCTCCCTCGATACTTTTTCTATGCGATACCACTTGGATGTGCGCTTCGAGCGTCGAACTGCACCTTTAAATTACGGGTGAACGAATTACGAGCGAGCGATAACGAAGTTTATCGACCCGCGGGCCACGACGGCGACGACGGCGACGAATGAGGCGTCGCGCCCGCCGGAGGCACTCCAACGACGAATCGAATGTATACGCAGCAGCCTCTGAAAGATGACTCACGCGAGTCAGTGTTGAGGCTGTTTGCACAAACGGCAGACCTGCTAACTACCGATGCGACGACCTCCGGCGGACCGGAGTCGTTCTCATCGCAACGATGCAACGACGGCGCCGCTGTAAACGGCACGGAACTCTCTAGCAGGCGGATCAGGGCCGATGCGGCTATAACGAGTACGACCACCGCGTCGACCGCGCCGACGAAGAAATCACGCTGTAGGATCTCGAAGTTCGAGCAGGATCGCACGCGGCGCTTATACCCGGCGCGAGCTGATAGGCGAAGCGAGTTTCGGTCGATTGCGAAGTACAGACTGGCTTCGGGATCTTTAGATCCTTCCTCGAGTCCTTGAGACTCCGATCCGCTCGAGTCTCCTGAGCCGCAGATTCTAAAACTTTATTAAAAATTCGGTATAGAGATATGAATGTAGCTTGAGTTTGTTTGCTCGACGCGCATCGATATTTTTTTCCGAAGTATTTTTTCAGAGTTTATGATTCTTAAGACCTTGTAAAGTTGAAAATGCTTGCAATTCTTAAGACTTTAGAAATTTGAAAATATTAAATTATTTGATTTAATAATTTCTTAAACATCAAATTTTTTAATTGTAAGTTCATAAAATTTTTATAGACTGGATAAAAGAGTTGTTCGTCTAGAAACTCTATGATCTTCTAGAATACCGTTATTATTATCTAGAGTAAACCCTAAGGCTGGATAATTAATGCTTTAGCGCTAGAATCTCTAGACTTTCAAGTAATTTCTAGATATTGGAATCCTAAAGATGTTTAACGCGAGTTTCTAGAACCACGAATTTCCGGATTCCCTTCGGGTCGTCTAATAATCGAGAATGAGTCTTATCTCGAAGACCAGGCAGAGTTAATGCGTATCGAGTGTATCGTTCGATGCGCACCAAGTAGAGACCGCTCATGAACTCTAGCCTTGTGTCCGAAGGGCAAGGCCACCTCCCGGCATCTGCACTCGAGAGTGCCTTCGCCATCTCTCCATTGCGATCCCTACTGCGGCCGACCTACTGCAGTTGGTTCGTTACCGCCCAGAAAAACCTGCACCGACCAGTTCTTGTCGATTTGTGGGCAAACACTGAAACGCTAAGGTCGTGCGAACCTGCCTCGCCGACCAGCCGGCGATCCGCTCCTCGTGCCGCGTCGACCAGTCGGCTCCGAGATCCACTCTCCTCCTTCGGACGGGATCCTCTTGAAACCCGGGCATCTGTCGGCGACCCTTTAAAATCTGTTTGACTCCACAGTACGAGAAAAAAAAAGAATGAATCGGGAAGAAATAGTGGAGTTAGTTCCATAATTTTATAGATCGGTTGCTAATATATATGCATAGAAATTTTTAATATCTTATGTTAAAATATTTATTCAAATTAAAAAAAAATTAGTTATTTATGTATCTACTAATTTCTATATTTGTAAATTTCTTTCTTTAGATATTTAAAGATATTTCCTTTTTATATAATAAAATATCTGTGTTTTTGACCAATTATACATGTAATAATGACTATAGCTAACAACAAAAATTTTTGCGCAATTGATTTAACACGTTTACTACACTTTGTCGTAGAGAATACTAAAAGCAAGCAGTATCCGTAGATAAAGTCGGGTATCACACACCGGCTGTATTAACATTTTCCGAGGCAGCGGACTGCACTCGACGAGGGCCCGCCGGCGCAACATTAATTAACGCTAAATTGTTTTGTCGTCCGTCTACTTAATGGGACGGTGTCAATGGACCTTCCGAGAAACGCGACATCAGTCACCTCGTGCCGTTAAAGTCTCACTCTCACTCGCGTTTAACACGAAAAGCTTATTTTACTATTAAGACAGGCTTGTCACAGTAAAGCGTCACGAGATATAATAACGCAAGATCCCGCACGGAATAGACGCATTATTTGTCGCTCGACGCGAACCGGATAATTACAAGAACAACAAACCCAAAGTTTCTCGGAAAGCAAAAATCCGAGAATCGAGAAATTAAAAAATTCTTCAGTCTGTCACGTATGATTGATGACGTTCTGTGTAATTTTCATTTGCTTTTATTATGCCATTTTGATTTACATTTCTCTCCACAATTTGCATATAAATGGGATTGAAAGAGACCGAGAAGAGAGAAGCGAGAGAATGTATTGTGGGTTTGATCTCTGAGATCATTGTCCTTATGCGTAATGTAGGAGAGAGCGAGATTCTCTGGATCTATGAATCAATTGATTTATAGACCTGGCAATCCACTGGTCTGTAAACGTACGGATCTGACAATCTATGGATCTAACGATCTGCAAATATATGGATCTGTAGATCTCGCGAGATACCAGTCAGTAACAGAGCAATATAGAACAAGCTATTAATATACAATCGCGTGAAACAATCCGCGCTCTCGTTCTCTCTTTTTTTTTATAATAAAATCACGAACGTTAAAAAGAAATCTTGAATATACATAGTGTCTCAGAAAACCTACGAATATTTTTCCTCGTATCGGACGTGAGTAAGTTTCATCGAGGTGGCCGGATGAACCGATCAAGTTAAAGCGCTCATTACACGCCGGTGATTTCTCTATCGTCAAACTTGTATTCTCTCGCCGTATAAATTTACATGTGCCACGATGCGCGTCTACGACGAAGGCGTCTTGTACCGCGCGCCGCGTCATCCCGCCGCGTCGGCCCGAAAATTCCCGGTACGAGCTCGACCATAAATCCGGCCTGTATCGCCGGGGTTCTCGGGGGAATTAGTAGCGGCGTTTCCGCGACGCTCGTTTCGACTTCCAAGTTAGCCTGCGAGCGAGCGAGAGCGAGCACACGATGACATACGGTGCGCACACGTTGCTGCCGCTCGTATGAGCGGGCGCGATACGCCGTTGATTAATCGTAGGTACGATCATTAGCGACCCATTGGGGGATACCTGGGACGATGGCCTTACACCGATGGTCACAACGGTTCTACGATCTGCTCCCCTTCCTCCCGCTGGCGACCGACCCGGATTAATTACGGGATATCATAAATCAGGTTCACTCCGCAGCACCGATCGGATTCCGGTACCGATCGAAATTATTCGATTAAGCCGACCGAACCTACGATGGACACGTCGTCATAGTCGCGTTAACGATATCCAATCTCCGCACGTGGCTGTCGACGTGGTGTTGGCTGACCGCTTACACACCGACGTTGATTAACGTTATAAATCATGTTATCACGGGAAGCGTAATCTAAAAGACGATTTAGAATTCGGTATTAGGTGACTACACAAGTAACAGAAGTATCTGAATGACATTAAATCGCCATCGTTAATCTTCCACGACTTATCACGTATACGCAGGGATTTATGCGAAATATATTTCAAGTAACGATCTTCTCTGACATTTCAAAATGATGATATTGATAGTGAATAACATAAAATCAATTTTATGTACAATGTTGAAATGAGACTTGTATCAATATTATTCCCCGCGATTGTATAGCTTTCAATTTCTGGCGCAAGCTGTTTCGAGCATAAATGCGACTCCGAAACAGCGTCCGATGTTCTTGTGGAGGAATGACTTGAACGCCATTAGAGAGTTAAGAGACTCACTCGGTTTTATCTCATTTCGAAGACATCATTGCTACAGCTTGTGTCGCGTGTGCGTCTTTCGAAAGAGACATATATCTATACATCGACGCATGGACCAGCCAGCTTCCGCAGCTGACGATAAATACGTGATACGTGGACGCATGGACGCACTTTACGCTTATCGACGAAAATCAATGACGCGACACCGATTATGTCGGAGCAAGCGTATGTCGCCGAGTGTCTTGCGTTCTTGCGTCAGCGGCGATCGAGTTCTCCAACTGGGTCGCGTAGAAGTAAAGCGTTGGCGGACACCTAGAGTGGACTCGCGTCTCTTCCCCTTTCGCTGTATTTTCATAATTTATCGTCCGACACCATTAGGCGTGCTCGCGGGTGCGACTTGCCTATCGATTCACATGTCCTAATTCATTTAAAAAATTTATCCACTCGAATATATGTCATGTAGTTGACGTGTCTTAATTTCGCGATAGAATTCACATTAGAAATTATTTTATTCAAGTGTAATTTATTTAAATTTCACATTAACTTTCTGTCAATAATCATTTCTTTATTAACGCCGTCAGCAAATTGGATCTTTTATGTTCGTTTATGTTATTTTTAAGTACCATACTTTCAAAAAATCCAAAAAAATTTTGGGTTACTTGTTGACACCTCTACTACAATATCCAATGGATTTAAAAAAAATGTTAAACCCAATTGTTTACAAAGAGAAATTTATAAAGAGATATTCGAGAAAGTAAGTTCGCTCGTGCTTTAAAAGATCTAGATTGCTGACGGAGGGTTAAAAGTCTAGGTTAGTCGAGAATCAATTTTTGATTTCTCGGTTCACCAAGTTTAATGAATATTGCTCTTAGGGACTATACAGCTTTTTGATGGAGTAACTTGCCTCAACTCTCTCTCATAAAAATCGATATATCTTTTGAGCGCTTCCGAGCCGAGGAGTCAGAGCGATGAGTGGGAAAGAATGGGAAAGGCCATAAATTCATCCGTATAGACCTGCACACGCGAGCGGGCGAGTTCGGAGGAAAGCGAGTACATAGACGAAACTCGGATCGACGTCCAGCGTCATGACGGCAACGCTCGGCACCCCGTTGAAACGGGCACTTAAATCGTCATAACTCGCCGGTTCCCAGAAGGAGCGTTTATTTTCTTGGCGCGGAGGTCTATAAATATTTTCCGGATATCTCCTTCTCGAGTAAGTTACCCTCGACGCGCGGTTTAACGCTGAAGGCTTAACCAATAAATATACATTTGCCCAAATGCAAAGGCATCCATCAGTGTCCATGCACGCGGCTCTCTTGTCTATCATGAGTTATCAAGTGCGTTCCATCGTTATAATAAAAGGGTTCCTTCACATCATTGGACCTTGACATGCACGACGCTGATCTTAATTTTAAGAATCTCTTATTTAACCGGCACGAAGTTTTTCAGCTTATCTTAACTTATCGTTGCGACAGGGCTGAAACATGTCAGCGTGGAATCACTGCGAAATTCTACTTGATTGCTGTAACTTCCGGTTTGTGTGAAACGTCTGCCAGTTTAAATTTCAGAAATAGAGCAATATTCGCGAAATGCGCTGTCAAACGGTCGAGCACGACTACGAATGCGGTCCAGACTGTTGAAATAGGCGCCGCGTGGAATATGGAGTACGTCGGTTCTTATCCGGCATGTCATATAAAATAGAGAGTCGGCGCATATGGCATCTCTCGCGATTCTTCGATTCTCGAAGCCCGCGTCACGCAATTGCCGACAACAATGTGTCCCTTATTCGAGCGGCTCGTATCTCGGTTTACCGGAGACTCGTGTATCCAGCGGGGTCACTGGCATAGGCCAATATTTGAAGGATTTTACGCGGGTGTGAGAACCCCGTTTTAAATGGGAACAGAGAACGCCTCTGTTTTCACGTGCGGCCTGCCTGATTCACCGGCATCGATCGCGTTCGACGAAAATTACGAAATACGTCGGCGAGATGCCGCGAGATAGATGTAAAAAAGACAAACGGTTAACGGGAAGGGAAACAATCAGGCGATTCTTTCGAGTGAAAAATTCGATTGCGTCGAGAGACAAGAATAAATCGCGCGATCTCGAGAATAACTCGCGCCACTTGTTGATGACGTCTGCGAGTTTTCGAGTTCGTTAAGATATTTTTAATATCTGCCTTTTCGGAGAATTGTGTCGCTCCTTGATAGAAATATTATAGTCGGCGAGATACATTAGACATAAATATATTAGGACATTTGAATAATCTACAATTCAATCCGCGACCTCCGAAATAATTGGTGATTTATTCATATTTCCTGAATTGGAAATCATTTGAAGACCGCGAACTTTCAGGAATAAGCATAGGCCGTCTGACAAAGATACATTCGCGAAACTATAATTATCCATTAAACAATAATCAACCGATGTCAATCAATACTGGCCTCGTTCCTCAATCGTCGATACGTGTCAAACAGAAAAAGAGATCCGCAAACGCGTCCTGCATCACGCTTTGCGATGCAATAAAAGCGGGAACGAGTTTATTTTCAAAACGCGATCGATCGTGCCCATGCCCGACGAGCGAGATGATTCTCTTTGAAGTATCGGGGAGAGCGGCTCCGTTCTAATTATCTAAACACGGACGGTTCGGCACGGTAGAGGCCTGCGTTTAATCAGAGATTACACATCGTAAACCGCGTTCCATAGCGTTCATTCTGTCTGGCATCATATTCGGCTCGCGCGCTTATTCTTCTTCGACTGCAGCAGCGAATCGGTGATATGATCGTTCTATGTCTCCGTCGACGTAATCACTCGATTTCTGTGCAAAGTTTAAACATAACCAGCGCTCACTCTACGTCAAAGTAACGATTGCTCTACTTTTAAGAGAGAAAAAAACGACGGGAAAGATTTACAGCTCGCAATACCGATGAATCGAGAAATGAGATTAAACAAATACTCCTTTTCATTCGCGCTTTCGTAACACTGGCGTAAGAGTTTTCTGCTTGTGAAAGTCAGTGCTTTAACTTTGAAGACGGTAACTACGATGTATCGTAAGTAACTGTTTTCATACATATTCTACAAAATATCGGCTTTATACAGCCAAGAACCAACTTAAATAAGAACAAGAAGCGTTTACTCCACATTATTCACACAGACCTGTCTCGCGGTCTCTCCCTCGTCTCGCAGCCCCTCCGTCTAGCATCTCGACGGTTACAGAAATAGTTACAAAGTCGATATATCACCTTTTAGCCGTACCCGTCTATAGACGGTCTATAATAAAACACGCGTTACGGCGACGTGGCGACTAAATCGAGCAATATCGCTCGCACAAAAGCGACTCGCAGTTTTCGACAAAACCGACGCGCCGCGCCGCGACCGGCCCGTCCGTCGCCGGTGTCTGAGAGCTTTGTGCTCGAATAATGCCTATTATTAATTATCTGCCAGCGAGTCCTCCCGCCGAGTGGTATATCCGCGTCACGGCGGCTCCTCTCCACGGCGTATCTACCTTAAGCTCGCATCGTCGCCGGTAGTCACGTCAGATTTCCCGGCGACTAGATCCCACTCATACTCGTTAATTAATTCCTGGATCGCAATCAAAGTACTCCCGCCCCCCCCCCCCCGAGCTCTCATCTCCCACGGTCGGCAGCTATCCCGACTTCCGCCAGTCAACCCTTATCCATCAGTGACGTGCGACAACGGGCGGGCCGGTCTGTCGTTTTCCTTCCCTTTGAGACGCGTGACAACAAGTGAACGCGTGTCGAAATTATTTGCCAAATATTTGCCGTTAAAACATCGGCGGTTTATCCGCCGCGGGACTTAACGACGCGTATAAGTCCTTGTATATTTATTATACTTGTATACGGTGGTACGCGTACACGGTCTTAATACATATTTCATGATTTAATAAATCACTGCGCGTCGATTTGAATATGAATAAGACTTGTCGCTTTCGCTGGCATTGTACATTCGTCGTACCTCTTGTAAACAATATTTTACCATAATCTGCGATAATAACTGTGTTTTATGCGACGTCTGTCTCTCGCGGCTTATTTATACTCATTGTCGGATCACGCGATATACAAAATTCGCCGTTATTTAATGCATAGAATGCCGACCTAATGGCCCTAAAGACCTAATAGCTCTATTATTTATCTCACTTGCAATACCGCAATGAAATATGCCTACGAGACTTATGACGAAATCAATTCGTTTCGACCGATTCGTTATATCGCACATAGACAACGCAGGAAGGACAAAAAAAAGCATCAAAGAGGGTGCGTTTGATTACGGCCCTGGCAAAACCGCCCTCACTCGAGGCGACGCATCGTGGGTCGAGTCGAACCCTTTTACATCATCCTCATAGAGCATGCATTCGCCCCGACTCATGCGTGCGCCATTCACTTAGGGTAGAATCCACTGATGCACGGTATCCTGTTTTTTTTTTCATTTCCTACTACCTACTAAGAATGCGATGCGTATCAAAGAACGCGATCCCTTTTTTTCTCACACGCGAAAGCATTTAAAGTCTCAAATGGTATTAATGTACGACACATCCTTTTTTCATCCATTTTATAGATCTGTGGAATTAATTTAAGCTATAACAAAATGTCAGTTATAAACTAAAAATTTCTACTTCGTCGGTTTACGGCATTAATCAAAGCACACGAAAAATTTTGAGTTTCCTATAGATATTTTTTTTCATTTTCTTTCAAACAATTTAAAAGAGATTTCTTCTTAATAAATATATACGAGGAATACGTTACTTTTTTTTATAGATTTCAAGTTAAACGTGATTGAAAGTCGAGACGTCATCACGAATCGAGATAAACGACTCGGATATAATTCTTCGGTGAATAACGATTCCTTTCGAAGCTATTCGGGCGGACACAAAGTACACATTGGTTCGTGAGAGTGGACTCAAAGAGGAAGTCCCTCCTTAGAGTTCTCTTCCGAACCGAAACGCATTAAAGTTTTCGCAACGAGCGATAAATCAGGCCGCGATGGACGCGTTCCATTTTGGGACGAACAAATAAACAACTGACCTCGTTCACCATAGTAACACCCTTATGCCGCCGGTGTCCCCCGCGGCCGGCAGGAAAACGTAGGGAGAAAGGGATGTGGAGAAAGAGAACGAAGATAGAATTAAAATTGGACGTAAATCAATGGATCGGCCGACGTTAAGAGGCGTATATTTGGCGTACAGGATGGCGTATATTTTATAATAACATTTTTATGACGGGCGAATCGTGAGAATACAGTTACACTGCGAGATACGGAAGCCTCTCGAAGTCATTTTGATAAAGAAAGCTTGCAAAAAGAATTAACTGAAAGATTAAATTTATGTCGCACTATATTTCTAATCTTTTACTGATTCTTTACGTCATTTTTCATTGACATGTTTATTGAATGGAAACGCAGTTTCTCTACTCGGTATATTTCAATATTAGGGAATTAACATTCGAATCTCAAAATCGCATACAATAGAAATTCAATGGCACGTTCGCAGAATCTAGTGCGTAGAATGGAGAGAGCTTTAATTCTGACCCTTTCATTCCGCGTCCTTTAGAGGGGGTCACTGGGCTATTTTCGCGTCCCTCGCTCGCCAATCTCGCCTATTCATAATCAAAAGGGTCGCGAATCCTTGGGGCTTTTAGCTTAGGATAGAGAAACAATCGCGACAAATTATCCCTTCGGACAATTTGCCTTAACCTTCTCAAAACCCTTTAAAGGAAAATTGCAAGTGGACCTTCTTTTATCTACATAATAAAATCGCTTATTTTGAAAAGGTCACGAGTCTCGAGAAGTTAATTTCGGCAGACGCGAAAAAAACTGCCCCGAAAGACATGTTTTTATTCTACAGTCGTAAAACTTCAACAAGATTATCCATCAAGGCTCTTATAATTCATAACGCGATATATATCGTTGAATTAATTAACATAAATTTCCCGCTCGAAAATTGGTTAATTTTTCTTTAAAAAATCAAGGTAACTACTTTTCATAAAAAATGTATCTCTTACCCGTCTCAAATAAGCGAATAAATCGTTTTACGACTTTACTTATTCATCCGCGCTATTTTTTTTTTTTTAAGAAAAAGTTTAATATAATCCATATATTCAAATTATATATAATCCATATATTCATAAACGTCGCAAATAATTCAGTGACGCACGAACAAGCGGCGGCTACGAAAAAAATATTGCATCGGATCGAGGGAATATATATTCTCGGAGACGACTGGAGACCACGTGGGTGTAAGGTGCTTGCGTGCAACAAAGTCTTGAGTTTCTGCGAAAGACATTACGATTGACCGACTAACAGTACCCACATCCTCCTCTCTCGTCTCGCATTATGCTTGATGTGTCGGAGTTAAGAGCTCGCTCATTGTCGGTAGTACCTGGTAACATCATCGGCTGTCTGATCAGTAACATCGCGCATAAATATCAAGAGCCGACATGAACAACTCGCCTGTTTCTCTGCCGGCGCGTAACTGATAACGTCTAGATTCATTGCCGATCGTCACGGATTCGCAACCGCGTTCAAGTTACGAGAATCTCGATTTATTGCGATCACCGACGCGGAATGCGAATTCATATTCTTCCATCGCGGCGACTTTTTTTTAAATATTTACGGTTAACCCTTTGTTCAACTGTTCCAAAAAAGAATTTATATTTGGTCGTACGTACAAAATGATTTCCAAGATACGTAGCTGAATGAATAATTTATCGTGGGATACGATGCACGAAAAATTAATTATCGAGAGTTAACATATTTCAAAATGACGCGAACGTACCGCTGTTTGCGCCTGATTAACGATCGGTGGCTCGACGCTAAATGAAATTGGTCAGAGAATCCATAGCCACGGGAAGCTCCTTAATATATTTAATAACGCCGCCACCCAATCTCGCGTCCCAGCGGCAGCAGCGATTTAGGGGCAAACCCTTCGTAAATTTACTACGCGTATATAGCACGAGGCGTATACACGAAAATGTGGAATGTACTTCGGCGGAAGAAAGAGAAAGGGATAGAGATACAAAGAGAGAGAGAGGGAAAGAGATTGCGTCCCAGCGATACGCACACGAGATCGGCCAATAATAGACGTGCCTTATCGTTGTGTGGCGCCCGGTATTACAAGCACCAAAACGGTCCCCAGCCGTACATCAACCGGCACTTCCTCCCAGCGTCCCTTTCCTCTCTTCCTGTCGACTCCCTTGTGCGCTCGCGTTTCCCTACCGATCGCCAACAGCCACCCCTTTGGTCAGCTCCGGATTTTTCTCGCCTTTTCATCGCGGGGAAACCGTTTCGCGGCAAAACATCCATAAAACTGGTCCCTTTAGAGCGATACGAGGCCCTCGTTTTCAAGCAGCTTTGGCCGTTCTCCCATCTCTCTCCTCCTCGTTTACCTCGCTTTTTACCCCTCGGTTTCTCCTTGGTAAACCGAGAGCGCCAGTTGGTCCGCGCGTTTACGCGCGATTTCAAAATAAAAAGGAAGATTATATATATATATATATATAGGGCGTCGTCTTGGGAGCGATCGAGCTGGCCCTGTTCTCGTCCCGGCTTGTGTTCTGGGTATATTCGATATGCAACGTGCCTACGTGAAATCCAAGTCGCAAATGGCGATAGTATCTTCGCGATAAAGACAGTTGTCTGATAATCTGACAGTTTAATTAATTTCTAATTGGAGAAATTAATTTTTAAAACGCAAACGTATACATATGTTAACCGTTTGAGAGATTCAAGCGGGTAATTATACATATACGTAAATCTGCGTTTGTGTTACATATATCTGTAGCTCACGTTATTTCATTTTATAAAAGGAAAAAAAGCTTGCAGTTTAATTCTCATTCAACATAGATACGGTTTCTTTCACATAAAAATCATCTAAACGTCAGACATAAATCCAACCTGCCAGCCACGCAGAGCGT
The DNA here is from genome assembly GCA_021460005.1 of Tetramorium alpestre. Lineage (NCBI taxonomy): Eukaryota > Metazoa > Arthropoda > Insecta > Hymenoptera > Formicidae > Tetramorium > Tetramorium alpestre. The sequence goes on from JAJVSH010000001.1 coordinate 358,148, forward strand.
CGATCGCGTCAATGGCCGGCGAATCCTCGGCTCCTGGATGGATCTCGCCACGGTTTTACGGACAGCTTTTACGCGCTGAGAGTTTTTCCGGCGACCCCAGGTGTGTCTGGTCTGGCCCAGTGGAGCGTGTTCCCGCTGGCATAACCCACAGAGGACATTCGACGAGTAATTATTGTCCGTCGCAGCCGACGACTCGGTCTCCGCGCGATCGAGCCGGTGGATCAACCGGATGATCGGGGCTTCGTGTCGGTTTGACAATCCAGCGCGAAACGCTCGGTACGAGTCGGCGCTCAATCGGCGGACGTCTGGTTCGCGTTGTTCTCGAGGCCGCGAGGTCTCTTTGCTCGATGCGCGGCGACAAAAATTTGCCCGGGCTGACCTCTATTCCCGCACACGGCGATATCACACTTCACGATCGGCTTAGCAATATGGTGTAAGCCGTGCCATCGCTCGTCCACCCGCGCTGTATCACAGCGCAAATATTTTGCGGTCGCACGATCACCGTGACGACCATGTGACCCGCGAGCACAGCTCGTCTGTCGCGAGATGTTCATCGGAGTAGCGACGGAAACGCTTGTTGTCCGACATCGTATTTCGTGCGTTGCGGACAAAAGGGAAAATCTCAAGGGAAAAGAAGATAACAAATAGGGATCTAACAACTTCATTAAAACTCACGCACTTCTTTTTATTTGAAAATTATTATTTTTTTATTTAAAAATTCTTATTTTCTATTTTAGAATTCGCAGTTTATTTTTTCTCAGTTGACCTCCGTTGTAGATGTAAACTCTCGTTCAGTGTGAAAATGCGTATTCGATTTTATTTATCGCGCATTTATTGCATTCCTCGTTACTTGCCGATACGTATCGATGACGACGACGACGTGAACGCGAGTGGTAATAATACGCTAACAAATATTGACTCTCTTCGTTATCGTGGGATTTGCGCGCGGAAGAATCGAGTCCTTATGCGACACACAAACCGAGATATTACGGTTAATAATAACACCGAGAGCGATACGGAGCGTGTTGCGACACGCGCGCGAGATAATCGGCGGAGGGAGAAACAAATTGGAGAGGACGGAATTAAAATGTGCGAGATAACGCCTCTTCGTACAGCATTGAAGATGACCGATGACTTTAATATCGCTCGTATGACTAAGAAGCTAAACCGCTAAACGGAGAGAGATCGAGCGAGAGGGGAAAAGAGAAAGATAGAAAGGCACAGTATTGTGTGACCGCAGAATAATTAAATTTCTAAACTTTTACGACAATTGAAACGCATTCCGACGGACTAACCGTCCAACCCGCGGTCCTCGTTCTAATTTGCCTCGAGAATTTCAGCAATTAAAGGGCCCTTTCTCTAGCTCACGCTCCGTTTTTCGCCGGCACCATTTTGTCCGCAAGCGCGTCCCTCATCGCAGTAATTCTGCGCAATCCGCATTTATTGCGCGGCCACGCGGTACCTCTCCGTTAGTTTCGGCCCTTCCGTACATTTCGCTCCGATCCCGTCCCGCTTTTGCCTTTTCTCCCTCTCCCTCGGCTGACCGAAATTACATACGCTCTCGTGTATGATCGGGCCATAAGAATCACTGACCGAAGTTCCTTTTTGCAAATTAAAATAAATTATTTCCGACCCTTTGGAAATTCTTCAAAGAGAGTGCACATTCGCTTACTCGCATAAAATGCATATTAAGACTTAATTATCTCGTACAGTCGAGACTTTTCCAAAGACATTACGTTAAAATCTAAATTTGAAAGCCGACGGAATCTCATTACGACCATCGTCGCTCGTTCGCTCGTAGAAATGGTTCCACGCGGCTTAGCGTGTTATTAGCCCTTAAACACACACTATATAATCTTCGCGCGTTCATTTCCAAAACACACTATGTAATTTTCGCGCGTTCCGAACATTTCCTGCCGGACGAAATATACACATCAGGCCGTATAATAGTTGCGTGTGTCCTGAACAAAAAGATTTCGGCGTTATCGTGTCTAAGATCGTGGCGCGTATTAATCCGGAGCGCACCGTTACCGGCCGAATTGCAATTGTAGCGAGCCTGGAGATGTCTTATCGGCTTCCGGCACTCTGACTCAGAACCACGTCCACGACTGTGTAAATGGAAATGAGAACAGGCGCGACTTCCGCGATAAAACATGCGAGCTGCCGAACCGCTGACCGTGCATTCCGGCGACTAAAGTCGAGTAAGCTCGCGGAGCGTCCAAGCAGGCTGTTTCGCATGCCTGATTTTCTTCCGAAGTCCTTGCGTGCGACTTACCTTTTCTGCGAAATGTTTAAATACGACCGGACACAAACATCACCTAGACGAGAAATAGCGACTGTAAGAATATACTTTTAATGTACGTTCACGACCTGATTGCTCGTTGTTTGATGAACACGTATCCAACTAGGTATTTCTTTGCAATTACGTTTCTTCTAAATCAAAGAAAAATAATTCGTTAAACTTTCATTGAGCTAAATATTATTTACATGCAAGATTTTATTGTCTATTTGCAATCTTGACATTTAATTTGATAAAATCCATTTAATTTTCAACATTGAATGATCAAAACTATCGAGAGTTATCTCGCTGTTAAAACGAGAGACCGCCATTTCTCCCGGCTTCTCCTCTAATATCTGTGGCTCTGGGTCAGCCTTGTGTACATGATTCTCGGAAGCAATTTCAACGCTTACAACGGACCGTTCGATGAGGGAGCAAGGGAAAGAGAGAACCGAAAACCGCGCACGCGGTCATAGATCGCCGCCCCAAAATGCTCGGAATAGCGAGGGGCTGATTCGGCATGCCTCGCATAATGCCTCGGTCGGAGCTCCATATATATCGCATAATTATGGCAGCGACGTAATTTATTAAAGACGCGGAGTTATAACCGCATCGACTTGACGTCTCCCTTGTACGAACGCTCTCACTTTCCTCTCACGAAAGTGGCGAACGCGTTTGCGTCGCCACGACTGTTGCCAACATCGAACTGCGATCAAGTTTGCTTGCCATTTAACCGAGGCGTTGCAGCGAGGTTGTAGCAACCGGTGCGAACGTGCGGATGCGCTTCGTCGATGCGTAAAGCGCAAACAAAAATGTTCCGGATCCATCGAAGCGCGCGCGATCGAGTTGGTTTAGATCTGAAACATCATATCGCAAATGGAGATACTTACGATATTTCAATGATATCAAAATATTGATAGTATAGATAATGTCGTTACTTTTCAGCGTGTTTCAAGAGGAGCAAAATATCGGGCGAAATATTTACAAATAGGTTTCGAGGATTATTTTATACTATTTTACTTGTATATATTTATTGATATTTGTTTTTATAAACAATTTCGGATAACGATATTAAAATTCAAGGATTCAACAAAGTGGTAAAGTCTGTAAATTTCCACAGTCAAAAATCTCGAATTTTTTAGTTATTCTAAATTTATATTTTCTTATCCGCCATCTTATTTATGCAACATGTCACTGTCTTCGAAAGCGTATTTATTTCAACGCTTCAATAACAGCAAAATGTTGAAATAGGATGCTCCAATATGATAACAGTTAATTATCGAACACTTTACAGTTTTAATATTTTAGCATCGACATTTTTTTCCCTTGATAGGTTGAAAATAATTAAATATTTCAGCACGCTTTTTTTAACATTGTAAACGCAAAGTATCGACATTTCGTTCAATATAGAAATTCTACTAGCGAGTTGAGAGGAGAGGGTCGACTTGCTCGAGCAAGAGTGACCGAGGTCCCGATCGGCCGACGAGGATGAAAGAGGGGGCCAGGAAGGGGACGCGTAAAACAATAAGAGAGGTTTCGGTGGAAGAGAGGCCGATGCACACGATGGTAACCATGCGCGAGAGAGGGAGGGAGAGAGAAAGAGAGAACATGGTTACAATAGCCACAGAAAGGACGGTAAATGAGAGACGAAGAGGAACGGGAAAGTAAGAGCGAGAGTGACAAACGGATAGACGGAGAAACATCGACGGGAGATCCAAGAGGAGCGAAAGAGAGAAAAAGAACGAGCGGGAGGTTCGGCAAGTTGAACAGAGGGAGCGAACGAGGGAGAGAGAGAGAGAAAGAGAGAGAGAGATGAGACTCAAGGGGGGGCGAGACGGAAGGACTCGCAGAGTCCTGACCAAACTCACCGGAGCAGATCTCCGCCGCAACCTGACTAACTCCGGGTTGAATCCACCCACCCGTGCAGTCGACCTGTCCTGTTTGCCGGTTAACTTGGCCGCCGTATTAGCTGCATGAACTCGAAGTTATCTTTTTTCCCCTCTCTCCTCCTCTCGCGCCGCGTTCTCGCTTCTGGTTCATCCGATTGCAATAACTCGACGAGTACGAAACATCGTTGATGTGCAGCAATGACTCTCAGTTTCCCACCTCTCGCGTTTGGAATTTCATGAGCGGCTGTTTGTGAGGCACCCAGTTTCTTTCGTATCTTAATTTGCGGTCGGCTTAGAGATAATTTATGAAACGTGTTAATTTATGAAACATGCACAATTTCCGCGAGATCGCATTATATTGAAGCGATTCTATAATTAATTTTACAGTTTAATAAATAATAGTGAGGCACGAAACAGTTTTGCATTATTAAATAGTCGATTATGTAATCTGTGCAGCACGAATATTAAATATGAACGATACTAATTCCTATTTGTTTTAGCCTAAATTATTTCTTCTTTTAATCCGAAAATACATAGTTCGTATTGGAATTGTTTAAGATATGATTGATATTAGAATAGAAGAGCAATGACTAAATTCATAACTAAAATAATGTAGTCGTCTTTTGTGCAATCGACATAAAAATGTTCTATATTACGATCGATCGAACAAAAATCAATACCCCCTGATCAATCCCGCCGTATGTCTCCGAAATACCCGACTTTTGTGGACTTTCGCCACATATCGCAAGATATAAAAACGAACTCTTAATGGTTACTTCTTGTCGACCTAGTTCAATAAGCACGCTATAAGGTACCCCGCGAAAGGGACATTTCCGTTCGTCGAGAATAACGAAGCGGTTCATGAAAATCCGGGAGTGGGAGAGAGAGAAAGAGACAAGTATCGGCGCCGTGGCACCGATTTCCCCCGCTTGATCCGTCGCAAACACGATTATCAACGGCGCGCAAACATTTGTCAACCAAGCAAACACTCCCGGGGACAAATATTTATCCCGTAGATCGTCCCCGTAGATGAAGCAAAACGATAGAGAGAGCCCAGGCGGCGTGGTGGCCGATTGTACGCGAGCCGTGTTCACCAGGCGACACCGGGATCACGCGGATGGCTGGACACAACTGCCGCTGCCATCGCCATCGCCGTCGCCGACGTTGATTCTCGCAGCATGATTCCGGTTACCGCGTTACCTAGTCGTGCTCTCGTGGAGAGACCGGTGGTTTAAGGGTTATCTCTCTAGCGCGGGCCAGTTTTACGAGCCTGGAGTTGCACTTCGTTATGGAACTCCCGGGACTCTCTCGTCCATGAGCGAACGTCGCTTCTCCTTTTCTCTCTCTCTCTCTCTCCTTCTTACGTTACATTAGGTCCGCACGAGCAACTCGTGTTCTTTCCTTCTCCCTTTCCCTCTTTATTTCTCTTTCTGCTCGCCTTCCTCCTTCAGAATTTTCTGCGTCTTCGAGGTCCTTCGTATGCACCGGGTTTCTACTCTCGTTGTTCTCCTGGCCTTCGTCCTTACCCGAGCTCTCTCTCTCTCTCTTTCTCTCCTTTGCTCTCACGTTCAGCTCGCATTTACCTCGGTCTTTCCCTCCCACTCTCGGGGATCTTGGAGATCCGATCTGTCGGCCGTCCTGACCGCCGATCGTGATCGCCAAGCTTGTAATTACATCGTAATTTATGCGTGTTACGGTGCGCAGCCAGCCTGGCCAGTGGGCCTCCAACGGGCCCCCGCCGTTCCCCGCGCCGCGCCGGCAAGTCTCCCTCTCGCTCTCTCGAGGATGTGGATTTAAATGCCGCGCTGCGTTTTGTCGACGATTGATTCTCCAACCGTGCCGACAATCGTGGATAGGTGCGTTTTACCATGCGGAACCTCTTTTTTTTTTCTTTCTTCCCCTTCTCGCGCACGAGAGATATTATATCTCACCTCTAGATTAAACTCTCGGGGCAATTTCAAGTATTTTAGATCGTACGAGAAATCCATATATTAACATAATATCATTTAATGCTATTTATCAGTTAATATCGAGTAAGTTTATCTTTAAGAGAATCTCATTTGAAACTTAATTTAAATAGAGAATTAAAAAAATTACGATAAGTCTCGATGTTTCGCTACTCTCGTTAGATTCCGAATATATTGCTGCGGAAATATCAGCTTCAAATTCGTCGAAATATCATTAACGGTAACCATGATACACTCAGTATATCTGCGAAGCCATTTACGTGCTGACGTGCCGACAACCGAGACGTCCACTTCAGGCGGAAAGTTTCATGCAAATTTAAACGAAGGAATCCCGCAAAAAAAGGCGCCCTGTATCCCAGAACGAGCGAGCGGCTTCTGCCCATCTGCTCGCCCACGCGTTTACTTGTCTGCCTCTCTACGAGAAAAGTTTCTTTCGATATCGCGCTTTCGAAAAAACATCGTTACCGCGAGCAGCGGACCGAGCGGACTTCGCTTGGGGAGTAATTCTGGCCCTTCTCGAGTTTTATTCCCGACTCTATTGCACGCTCTGCAGGTAAATCGACTGGTTTTACGCAACAAGAATCGCCGAGATCGCTTAACTAATGTCCATCGGGACACCGCGACCGCGCGAGAAAAAATTCAGAGAGTTAAAACGAGCCCGTTAAAAAAACCCAGTAACGATATTCCGGGGCGACAAATAATAATACTATTAATTTTATCGCCTATCTTTCCTTGCTTCAGAAAACAGATAACAATCAATTCATAGAAAGAGACATTTTTATAACTGTAATTAAGAAATGAAAATGGAAAGAATTTAATTTGTCAATTTTTTTAATTGAACTTTGTAATTTATTTGTCTTACAGGAAACTGGCAGAATATGATCTCTTACGTCATCATTCTACATCGCCTTTTCGTTCTCCGCGAGGCTCCATCGAAGGGCGGACCTGTGAGTTTATTCTGTGATTAAAAAGCTGACTCCGGGTTGTTTTCGCGGAGCAACCGTAGGGTAAAGAGGACAAGAACGTCGATGAAGGGAAAGCTATCGAGGGATGAGAGAGCGAGGGAGGAACAGGAAGAGAGAGACGAAGGTAGACGTGACACGGCAGGACGCGAGGGAGAAAGAAGGTAAGAATAGGTGGTACACACAATGAGAGAGAGGACGGCGGGGGAGGGTTGGGACTGGGTTGATGGGAAGCGGAGCGAGAGGCGGCAAGCTGGGATTATTGTGTATTCGGTGGGTATTACAATGGCGGGCCCCAGGCACCAAATATATTAGTTAAAGGGGATGCACAGACTGAAAAACAGATCCTAGGATAGACCGAGAGGCGGCCACCGTCGCCGCGCCGCCGCGAATTGTTTGCGGTGTTAAGCGGCGCGTAAGACGGGAAGAGAGGCGCCTCGATGTTTCGGCGGCTAGAAAATACACGGTCCTAACGATCTCGTCCGAGGGAAGTCCGAGGTAACAAAGATCTCTATGATTTATCTTGAGGAGCTGGTCGAGCGTTTCTCAAATAAACCGAGGGGCTTGTCTAGAGAATTCCTCGAGCATTAGGAGAGATGACATTCTTAAAAACACTGCGGCGTATCTCTGTGATGTACATCATCCTACCTTTTTTCCCAACGGCTACATAATGCAAAACATACGTGATAAATTAATGAGTATACGCTCAGTGAATCGACATAAATTATTCATTTCGCGCGGTCTGCACTTATCTGTAATTTGCTTTAAATGGCTAGAGCGAATAATCTGCCGGCCGGTAAATTGACACAAGCAAAGATTACTCTTGTTAGGAAGCTCGAAGTAATCAGGTAGATACACGGTTGCAGTACGGGAGTAGCCGCAAACCGTATCGCGGCCGCGCCGCAAGGTGGATGGATAGATGCACCCGGCGACGCGCATTCTCACGGAGCGAGATTATTCCGGAAGAGATGGCTCGAGCGCCAGTCTCCTCTCCTCGAGGAGATCCATTTAACATCGAGCGGCGCTCTATGCATAGCGCGAACGACGTTGATCGTCCCGTGAAGCGGTGATTAGAGAGGCTCTCGTCGCCGGTAGATTCACGACGTGCCCACTCACTCGGGGCCCCCGAGAGCAGCCGCCTTGTGCCCACGGCTCAGCTCGGAGCGGCTGACTCATGCAAATGAGCAGCGCGCGATCTCCAGCGCGAATTGGAATATCGAGGGAACCCGGGGGAGACGCGAAACAGCTTCTGCACGACGGCCATTATTCGCGTAAACTTCTGCACGATTAATAGACATCGTAGCAGCGCACCGTTATACATCAACCGAGCCGGTAACATTTTCATAAGGCAGGGCTAATGGCGAACGCGTACGCATGGTCTCGCCCGAAAGATTATGCAATATTCATATACGCTACAACTAATTATTGTGTATGCGATTTTTATTTCCCTATTAGCAATAATTATTAATTATACGTTTAATTGAATTTTATCTGTTTGCCTTGTCTCAGTGTAATCGTAATGATAATGCCAGTACAATCCCAGGCTCACCGCCAAGGCAATATCTCGCTGCAAGGCCATCCCCGTTGCAATAAAGCGTTATCTTTCATAACAGGCGATACAGAAAAAAAATCCCTATTCAAGCGTGATACCGTGCTAGTCCACGCGATTCGAATTCTCTTCCCCGCCTCTCCACACCTCCTGTTTATCTTTCCTTCGTCGATGGTGCCTCGTCTGGATCGACTCTCCCGACAGATCGCGTAGCTCGTATTTCTGATTCCTTTGATTTCCCGGATCCTCGGGGGGAATTCAACGCGCGCGAAAGAGAGAGAGACGGGGGTGCTACTGAGATTGAAACTTTTCTCGGAATTGGATGTCAGATCGAGAGCGGAGGCACGTCAACTCCTTATCGTTCTACTCGCAGGCGCGTGTGTCGAATGTTTAACGACGGTCGAGGACGGTTTCGAGTTTCCGACAAACTGGTCCGCCGAATCCTCGGGGCTCGGCTCGCTATTTCGTCCGTTACTACCACCTCGTTCTCGTTCGTATCACCACCCTGCGCATTAAGACGCGGAGCTCTGTGATTTATATCGATGCCCGCGAACGCGGCACGCGAGAAGGTACTTCGATCGTTTCATTCGACGTTGGAAATGAAGATTTGTCACGTTACCAAACGCGTTTTGATGTTTCGTGAAATTATTATTTGAAATCGGCATGAAATATAGTTATACAGCGAGTGCCCGACACGCTTTCTCAAGAAACCCAAGAAAGAAAAGGTTTTCGCCTGAAATCTCCCTAAATCTCGTAGCTTAATGATAGAAACTTGGAATACGGTATCGTCAAGGAGAACTATTATCTCAGTTTTCGTTCATTATTTTATAGCTCGCTGCAGCACCGTTATATCCTCTTTCACTTCCACGAATTTTTAAGATTATTTCGTATTACGTTGCATTATGTTGTTGAAACGCATCATTGCCGGCAATTTGTTGCCGTAGACGATGCACAATTATTCGCCTTCGCCCAGTTCGGTAAGGAACGGCTGGATGGTTTCTTAGTAGTCTCGCTCGGTCCAATCGAGCGTGTTCGACAAATTCTGATACTTCTACCTGACCGTCGACTACCGATAGGCCTATTGCATCTCGATGATGCGAGATAAAATCGATTCCAAAGACGCCGAGGAGTTGGACGGAATGGTCATTGTCGAGTATTTACGACATTTACGATCGTGTCAGTCGAACGACTACGAAATCCACGTCACGTACACTCCCGTCGTTTATCGTACAATCTAACGATAGTTTTACTGCTATTATTTCTACGATCTCTTACGTGCTACTGCAATTGCGTTGCAAACGAAAATATTGTTTTCATCTAGATTTGATTTATTTAGAAATTGACATTTTTATTGCTAGTTTACGTTTATATATATCTTATTTATGTCTTTTCTTTTTTCTCTTTTCACGCAATTTTTTTACGTACGTATTAAATTATTATTATATATCTCGCGCGTTTATAGAATGGAAAACCAAATTAATTATAATGTATTCTAGATTTTAACGGACGCTCATGCAAATATTCTTAACATATGTTAAAACATTTCTCCTGAAAAATATGTTTCACTAAGAGAAAAATATAGTTACTTTTGGCCTCAACCACAATTTTGTAATATTTCTAACGTTAATTATGGTTACCTTAATGATGTATATAGTTAAGTTAATCATATTTATTGTTAGAAATATTATAAAATTATGGTTGAGTCCAAAAATAACTATAATTTTCTTTCAGTGTTCGTTAGATTCCGCGAGAATCTCGCGCTTAAAGAAATCATCTAGGATTGTTCGGAGATTCTATTGGTCCTGTTCGACCTTGTCATCGGAACTTTATCGTTCTTCAATCTGTGTAATTACGTAAATCACGTAGACGGTGGCGTTAATCGTTGTGACGTTTCGCGGGAGATTCCCGGATGAACGGCGCGGAGAGACCGGCGCGATTTCAGCTGTCTTTAATGATGGGTCTTCTGCCTATCTCGGTAATTATACACACAGAGACAGAGCAGCAGCGAGCATCGCGGCTGCGGATCGTCACAGGCGTAGCCGAACGGTGACGGTGAGTTTTTGCTGCTGCAGCATAATCGGCTTCTAGCTGCCGCCTCTCGAAGGCAAGCTTCACGGCTCGGTGTCGCTCAGGACGCGATGAAATATAAGAATAAGACGTAAGCGAGGAATAAATATAAGACCAGATCAGGTATAAAGCGACGAAAAATAGAATTCACGAAAATGAAGTGGTCCAGCTCTTTTTCTCTTTTCTTGAAACAGAAAGAAAGCAAGAGGGATAAACACCAGAAAGAATTTTTAATTAAAAGAGGAATTTTTTTAATGAGAACGAATGTCGTCAGAAATTCTTTTTATTTAAATATTAATCCAATTATAAAAGCACAGAGAGATATGATTGTGCTTTTTCTAGTGTATGTTTTTACTTGTAAAAATTCTTAGTCCTCTAATTTTGCTTGGCATAGCATAAAATGTATGTTAAATGATAAATATATATTTATAAAAATGGTATAACGAGATACAGCGAGCAATATGACATGCGTTCGTTATAAAAATATTATGATAATGAAGGTTTTAATGAGAAATAAACTTACACGTGGACGAGAGAAAAGAAAATACTCTTAAGCGTTAAATGCACCGAGTCGCACGCTCACCCAGTTACGATGTGAACGCGGCTGCGCCTATCGCCGATAATGATATCGACCTGAAAGTTTACAGCGGCAAAAAGTTTAACGCAGCGACCGATTGCGACGATTTCGCGGCAGTTTCGACATTCGGCGAAAGCCGAGGTACGCGTCGCGAACGAGGGCGAGCAAGCCATCGCCGGCGGACAGTTTTGAAAGGAGCCCTTGGGCGTCGCTTTTTACCGAAAATCGTTGAATTTACGATAAAAAAAACCTACGGTCCCCAAAGGGCCGTACGAACGGGAAATTTACGATCTTCCCGGAATGTTTGCGAAACGCGCGCGCGCGCGCGCATTCAAGAACTTCCGCGTTCGCGTCTCGAGCGACTCTCGATGCCGCTTCTAGAAGTCGACGGCCACGGTACGCTACGCGTCGCTCGTTCGCATAAACGACCGTGGGCAAACCCTCGAGGCGAGCAAACGCGATTCCACTTGGCGAATGCCCGAGTCGAGTGATCGCAAAATGATCGTCAGTGTGAAGTGCAGTGCCTCCGCTTCCAATGACAAGTGGGCTCTCAGGAGTGCACAACAGTGAAACAGAGATTTTTTCAAGGACGAAGAGACCAGAAAAACTCGTACCCCTCTTGCGAAATTAATTCCCGCGCGCGCGAGCCTTCTCGATTCATCTATCTTTCTCAAGGACACCGGCATGCCTAAATCGGCCATCGCACCTCGCACGTGCGATGACCGGCGCGGCGCGACGATCCGCCGGGCGGATGCACCAGACGAGACACGCAAGCCGCACCGGGATACCTGCCTCGTCTCGTTGCTCCCAGCTCGCCTCGGGTCCACCACCTACACGCTCCGCCGAGGTACACGATCCTGCACTTGGCAGCAATCGAGATAAACGTTTCGCACGCACTCGATTCGATATGCCCGCCCCTCGTTTCCTAGACACGGCCGAGAAACAGGATACAAAGTTAATCTCTACCGCGCCACGCCGCGCCGCGCCGTTCCGTTGCGTAAGGGACTTGCGCGATATTTAGGAGGGGTCTTCCCATGCTCGCGAGATACCGGTTACATCGCGAGGGTTTATAGCGGAGCATCGGGAACGTCGATCTCGCGAAATTACGCCGCGCTGTCGGATGAACATATCCCGATGCCAGTTGGCGTCTCTATAGAAAGAACAGTGACTTTTCAAAGAATGCTTTCCATTCGGTTTTCCATACTGTTATTTTCAGCAGTGAGTTATTAAGCAACGAAGCTTTCACGAACACAACATCTTTCGTAACGATTCAATGAACTTTAGTTTTGATTTAGATTATAAAACTGGTATCTAATCAAGAGAGATGAACGATTAGAAATTTTACTGCGATAAGCAACGAAAGTATAACGAAACTAACAATAAGACTAAATCTTGATTACGGCGTACTTTATGGCGTCTCAAAATTCGAAGCTAACAAAGGAAAAGGAAATGTGTTGTGGGCTACCGAACATTGATCCGGATTGTAGCCACATCTCGGTATCATCAAGTTCCAGAACGATGTTGTTTGTTCTCACTCCTCGAGATGAGAAGCGGGGACGAACGATATCGTCGCGGCGGAGGTGAAAGATAGGAAATTTCGTGAGAAAGCCTCATCGAGAACGATGCCCGCGGCTATCGTCGAGAGAATCGAACGAACGAACGCGACCGACGTTTACGATACGGATGACGTTTACGCGCGGGGGGCAGCTCCCCCTCTCGGGCGGAGACCCGGCGCGGCGCGGCGCACGGATTCCCAAGCCGAGGCTCGAGCCGAAGCCGCGGCCGGACGGAGCCAGAAATACGTCGAATTTTTTGCTCCGCTTCTCGACCGCCGGAAAAAGGCGTATCCACTACGGCCAATTCCACGGAATATCTCTCGATAGGCCGGGGCCTTCCGAGAAGACCTCGGGGCCACCGGAGTTAATTATTAGACGCGTGCACACACGCCGCGAGTCTTGTATTTGTCACTGGCACGGACGCGGACGCGGCTGCGTTTGTCGAGGCGGAATCGGCAGCCTTTTTCGGTGCTCGGATCAACGATGATTAAAGGGACCCGCCCGGGCGAAACTAATAGTACAAATTTATTCATTTGCCGCGCGTATCGGCTGTCGCGGTTAATTGCCCGACCATTAACTTCGACAGTCCTCGTCGACGCGAGTATCATTCGACGGTCCGGCCGCGGCCGGGCGACCGGCTTGCTTGCGCCATCGATTTAATGACGATCGATCCGTACTTTTTAATACTCTGAGACTAATAAACGGTCGTTAAAGAATCACTTACCAAGACGGAGGGAGTAGGATCGCGTAACCGCGCGAGCGAGCTCGTCGATTATGCAAATCGCAGGCTCTATCTATCCGCTCGCCGGCAATTGTAATTCAATGAACCGCAATTCGTTGCGCGGGTTACATTACACAAAGGAGAGAGAATAACGTCGATATTTACTGTTGGCATTCATTATGCCGTTTTAAATGATCGAAATTACAGGCGTACAGCGATAGCGATGTATTAATCTTACGACTAAAACGAAACACGCTCTAAACGTACAAATATCGGTGCTTTCGGTGGTTCGAAATGGACATTGAAAGAAATAGCTGGCAGAGGCCGGACGAGCTATTTTGAAGAACTCGCCACGTGTTCTTATCCGAGTGTGCATCGCCTTCACCGAGCTGCACACAATGCGCGCAGCTGCTGGCGCGTATAGCGAGGAGAAAAAGCAGTGCTCGAGAGGCACATTTAACGGGGGCATTGGGCCACGGTCGCTTTGATGCTGGGGCAAAAATGACTGATAAACGCCGAGTGGCGAGTCTAGTCGCGTATGCAGCTGGGAAATTATTCATCAGCTTTCCGCCGCGAGAACCGTTCAAATCCCGCGGATTACGTTTGCGAAATGTCAAGGATTTTGAGTAGTTCTTGGAAGACGCTATGAATAAACGTTTTAAGAGCGACTTGAGCGGGAACAATGACATTACAAATCCAATTCAAACCGCGAGGTATTCTCCGACATTAATTAAACCGCGCGTTAATTTATTATCGGTATAATTGTACTAAAACCAGAGAGAGAACTTTAAAAGCAAGTGTTCCGCATTCCGAAACGTTTCGTCCTATTTCGTGATTTCTTCTTATTCCACCGTTGTACGAAATAGCCGCACGTTTGGAATATGGAAGCAGGAGACTTCCGTGGCAAACGAGAAATCCCACAAAATCTTCGCGCAGTTGAAGGAAAGATCCGCTGGGGACCGGATCCGTGAGCGTCGTCGAGGTGGCGGCTGTGGGAGAGCAGGCGAGAGAGACGTGAACTGTACCTGAACGATTTTGGCAGGTCTCCCCACATGGCGGGGCCCACCGTGCGCGAGTAACTCGAAACCGCGGGCCTGTTTCTTCCTTTTTTTTCCATCGATGGTCCTGCCGTCTCCTCCTTCTCCCTTCCCCTTATTCTTTCCCTCTTTTATTCTCTCTCTCTCTCTCGCTCTTTCTTTCTCGATCAACGATTCTACCACGGACTGCCTGTTCTCGATGAATTCCGGTACACGTCGGTTTCAGACACAATCCGGTAGGTCTATTGTCGTCTCATAATCGATATTAAATACACTTGGAGGACAGCGGAACGGAAGATACGAGAGATGAGAAAGGCAGGACAGAGACATGTTGAAGAAACGGATGGGAAAAAAAACAAGGACAGCGAAGATGAGAGGTGGAGAAGGACAAACGGCGGACAAAATCGGGGTCCCGTGTAAATCGAGCTGTGAGGAGGTGCGAGAGGATAGCCAGGTGAACGTATCGGAGACGTATTGACGGAAAAATTAAGTGAGAGAGAAAGAGAGTGGAAATGAAAAAAAAGAGAGGGAGGTGGAAGAGAATGAGAAGGGCACCCTATAGACATTCGATACCGCTCGGGTTGTATTGCTTTCTCGTGTGGCCGGGCGGACCACGTCGATCTACACACACCGTATGGTTTTATTTGTGGTTACCGAAATTACAGGTTGCGGCCCGGAGGGGCCGCGGCGATGTAACACACCGCGCGCGGGAGAATAACAGCCGATCGATACCGACGACAGTCCGAGGTACGGATGAGATGAGAGACACGCCGAGTTCTCTTGCCTCTCGCTCACACGGCGTTCCGATGAGAACCATCGGGCAACCGATTCGGTGCGCTACTGACGACAGAACGAGTGTTCGGTGATGATAGGCGAGATTTGCTTTTAGTGAAGCTTCCGCGTTGCATTCGGCGAACAAAATCGCGAAGTCGCTGTCCGACGATTAACGTCTTCGTGTGGCTTCGATGGATTTAATTTTAATACCATGATTAAACACAAATAGATCACGCACATTGAAAATAATTCCGTATCATTTCCCTTATAAAGTTTTAATGTTAAAAACTTAAACTAATGTAAAAAATTTTTTCAGATCCATTTACAAGAACAATCTGAACATGTTACGTATAGTATTTGATAAAAATCGCGGGTTAAATTTTAGAGAAGTTGCAGCTACTTTTCTACGAACAACAACAGACTTATATTTGTCTTGGATGAAATAATGTTTTTTACTTTTCTTTTCTTCTTACTTTATGCTTATTCAATTTAAATCTTTTCATCAATTTAGATTCAGGAAATCAAATTATCTCTTTTGGGTACAAATAAATTGACGTTGATCATAATATTTTACATTCTAGAAGGCTTAAATTTTTTTAAATCTTTATATTTTTCAATTTTAATATCTTTGTACGTTTGAAAAAAAATAATAGAATAAGAATAGAAAACTAGAAAATAAAAAGATAGAAATAAAAAAAATAAACTAAATGATAAGACAAGATTTTCCAACTGACTTGGACAAACGTCACCGTGGAAGAAAACCGGAATATACAGACATCTTATCTTAATGTACGAGTGCGAAAAGACGTCAGAAGAAAGTTAGGAAACAGGAAGCATGTACCAGTATGGTACCGTACTCGTCGTGCAACGCGGAACGTATATGGCATTTCAAAGTCGACGGGCCGTCGCGAGATATCCCCTTATACAGTGCGAAGAAGGTGCGAAGAAACACCCTGCGACGCGACGTGAATGGCGAACCCCCGTGCCGGGAGTTGTCTGTAACTATACCTCGACTGATCGTTGCAAATTGAGCGATTACGAGAACCAGATAAATCCGGACGAGAGTCCGCGGTTTCCGCATCGAAGCGGATCGGATCTGTAAGATCGCGGCAGAAAATATGATTCGATCTTGTATGACGGAATCTTGTTGAATTTTTCTCGTGTTTCATATATTCTGGATCTTATAGAAGCATTTATAGGAATCTAAAAATATCTCCCGAACGCCCCTCACTACTATGTACTGGACATGTATTCAACTTTCTGAGGGTTATCTTTAGTTAGTCATTTTCTTTCGCTCTGGATCGTAACCTATCGTATCTACGATAGAGATAGGCAGAAAAATATAATCAATCAAGCTACGTCAAAATACGCGAGTTAAATCGGACTTTATTAATAAAGATAATTGCGATATACCGACGAATAGAGCGAAATGGCAGCCACGAGAGTGACCTACGTGGCGAAAAAATAAATACAAGCAAAAATATCAGTGCGATAAGCGCGCAGGCACAGACCGGTAAGAAAGGCGGGGGTAATCGAAACCTCCGGCTCCGATCTGCGATAACCGCGTTCCTTTGTATTCGCCACTGTCACGAGTGCGTAATCACTTTTTCGCGCGATAAACTATTTGAACTGCGTAGAGACGGAGGCACGACAAATTGGCACATTGCGTGCAACGTATTGGACGGTAGCGATAACAATTCCAGAAAAGTGCATCCCTACCTTACGATTTTCATCATCGTAGGCGGAGAAACCGGAGTCGTACGTCGCAAAAATACTCGGTTACACAATTCTACGGAATCGCGCAGCCCCGTCCGGTCTCCGTCATCCGTCGACAAGAGTATTAACGTGCACAAAGAAAACCGCCATCTGCATAAAACACGACACGGATAAGACGAGCTGTTCCTACGCTAATCGCCTGATGCGCAGCTTTGTACAGGCCCTCATCCTATTATCGGTCACGACCGAACCGATAAATCAATTAATTCTGTTTCGCTTGTCGATACTCGAGACACGCAAATTGATACGCGCTAGCCATTTATTATCATACATAGCATGTGCTGATACTGAAAAGTCGATGCGTACGTATTATTATTAATTACATTTTTTTCACAGAAATATGATAATTGATCTTTATCTGATATTGCATTCACTTAAATTATAAGAAAGCTTTATTCTTTGACATCCTGAAATAATTCTCAAAATGCGATGATATTGAGTATATATATCTCTGACGTCATCATCCCCGTGTCAAAGTTATCGAGATCTTGCCTAATGTCATATTCTTGCATTGTCACACCTAAACATGTTTTCCTTTTTAAGACATATATTTTTCAAAATGTTGCCGCAAAATGTTCTCAGCGGCAGTCGATATCCGCGGAATGTATCGAAGGATATCCTCGGAGCATCTTTGTTTTCAGAGAATATCCACACAGTAATCTCGTTCTCGGCGAATCCTCCCCCGGGGATATTTTCATGGTGCATGAGAAAGCATACGTCGAGATATGTTTGTAGCGTTACGAAATCGATTCGGCTCATAGCCGGATGCGCAATATGTTTCGATCGCGTCGAACGTAACGCACGGAGAAATAGCGCGCGCGGGACTGCCGACGTTGTCAGCACGAGGACGGACCTCGAAGAGCCTCGTTAAACGCTGTCTCGCGATCGGAAACGTGCGACTCCTTTTTTTTTTACGCGTCTCGTAAAACGCGCGGAGATGCGGAGTCGTCAGCGCGGCTGGCTCCCGTCCTGACGCGCGAGAGGAGAGAAAACCACACGGAGGCGGCGTGTTATCGGCTTCTCGGCAAGATAACCGCAAACGATTTCCCCGTAGCGATCGGTGTCTATCGTTCCACGAACGTTCCCCGCGCCTCGCATCCCTGCCGTATTTCCACCGACAGCGCAAACCACCGCGGTTCCCGCGGCCTCCTTTAATCACCCCGTTCGTCTTTCTCGGCGGTAAACGACGCCAGATGCTCGAACGTTATCTTCCACCGCGTCCGAAGAGCTTTCCACGATGATGACGCGTCACCTTTACGGGAAAAAAATATATAATGTCCGCGCAGAATATAGCTTTAATCATATTTGTACGTTTCGAGAAAAATAAGCAAGCAAAACTCTAGAAGCAACACGTCATCGTCGTAATAATAGAAAAGTTGATGCACATATCGAGAAAGATATTTCTTTGACTATTAAGTTCTTTACGAATATACCTTCAATCATATTTGTACGTTTCGAGAAAAATAAGCAGAAAAAATATCTCGGCTAGAAGCGATGTGCTATCGTTGTAATAAAAATTGATATACACATCGAGAAAGATATTCTTTGGAATATTAAGATCTTTACAACTTTGTGGAATATTAATATGGTTAAATGTATAAAATTCCAAAGACATATATTTTTCAGTTGATTCACAGATTTGAAGAATCAGAATTCCAGTAGCCACAAATTAAAGTAAGTAATCCTAAAATGAAAAACATATGAAATAAAGATAATAAACAACACCTTATCGGTCAAATTTAAGTGGACTTCAATTTGAAGCTGTCGATTATCAACATTATCATATCCAAGATTAAATTGATGAGCTATAAATGGATATATCTTATCATGAGAGATCGATTTTTATGATTTGCTTTAGTCCATTTAGGGTATAAATTATTCTAGCGGGATATACAAATTAGAACCGAGTATCGGAATAAATCAGGGATAAATCCCGGACGACAGCGGTCTTCCGACATAGTCTGGATTCCGTGATCGTCGATCGATCGGGCATCAGATAATCTTTGGGAAGAATATTTTAATGGAAAGGTTCCCACAAGAAAGAGAGAAAGAGAGAGAAATCTAGCTGATATTGAGGATGGGCACAAAGAGAAGGAAATGTTCGGAAACCTGATGCTCGTCTTTCATCGCGTGGTATCGTCTGCCAAGCACAATATCAAATACTCCAAATTTATGTCAATTTTGTGTTTAGAAACTAGTACAAAACGCATTGAAAGATCAAAGAAAGATGTATCTACGGTTGAATTTTTTGTTCTTTTTTTTATGTGTTCGTATCTTGTTTTATTTTCTTTTTTTTATCTCTTTTAGATACATGAGACTTTTGGTGCATGGATTCCAGACAAATGATTCAATGTCCGCTCCGGAAATACATGTGATGCGTATCTTGCAGAATGATTAATACGGTGAAAAGACGATCCGACCGCTTGCTAGTCTGACGTAAGCTCGAAACGATTCTTCTTCGATAAAATTAAAAACGGAGCAAGCCGACGAACGCGTATTACATTACATAATATTGGAATTATTCACTGAAATGTCGCGCACGTCGGCGAGATTTTAGATTGACTTAATACCCAGACCTCTCATTATGCAGAGTAATTTTTATAATTTATGCGCGATTGAAGCGACTGCGGTCAGTTAGGAAGATTATCGCTTCAGAAGAATACACGTGGAACAGACAGGTTTACGTCTGTCGGAGTTCACGCATAATTCACAAAGGACATAAATTCACACGTGACGTTCGCGCAATAAACTCATGTTAAAATAATTATAAAGACTCTACAAAAACATGCTCTTAAAATGCATATACGTGTAAAAAGAAAGAAATCCTTCGCAACGATATCTCGCGATAAATTCAATCGTGTAACCTAAGTTAATCGGTGTCATTTCCAATTGTAACAAATATAGATACCAAACTCTGTCTGAGATTGTCGTAATCAATCCTAGGAACTGTTCTACGAAAAGGACGTCCGGTTTAAAGGGTGAACATCCTCTGGACGCGCGATGCGCGTGTTCTCACGATCGCATTACGTTCCGCGTCGGGATGAAAGATTTATGTCGGTCCCGCGAGGGAGCAGCTTTCGCCTCTCGCACAGCGCAAGGAGAACGCGCGCGCGGACGAGAGCGTTCTCCATTTTCGTGCCGACGAAGCAGGAGCGCGTGGAGATGGGTTTAGCTCGGGGCCGCCGCTCGCTCCCGGCGGCGATTCGAGTTTATCACACTCACCTTGACTCCGAGGACGGTGTGGATGGCCTCTTCGACGCGCGCGAAGTTTCCCTTGCCGAGAGGCCCCAGCATCTGATACTTGCCGACGCGGATCAAGGTCTTCTTCGCAGGCCCAACGACGACGACTCCGCCGCCGCTGTCGCCGCCACCGCTGCTGCCTTTTCTGCCTCCTTGTCTGCCGTTCTCCGTCGCGTTCGTACGCGTCATGTCACACACGTAACAAAACGCGTCGCGCTGCAATCGTCGAAAATTCCGCCACCTCGTTAAGGCACCCACGGATTCTCGATTTCGCGTGCGCGCAAACACGGTAACACACGCGGCTTTATTGCCGCGAGAACCGAGTCCTCGCGAAATGGTACAAGACGATGCGGACGATACGCGGCTCGCGTGACTCGGACATTTTCACAGCTGTGCGCGATTGCGAGATCTCGATTGCTGCGAGGAAAGCAGTCTTTTTCGTTCTTCCTTTCTCTTTCTTTTTTTATCGATCACTGGCCGACTCGTGAAACACTCGAATATGCGATCCCGACACATTCGATTCGATCTTGCCATGTAATTAGGTATTCTTTTTTTTGTCCAGTTATACGTCCAGAATCAAAATTTTTTAAAGACAAAGTCAAGCAATCAAACTCTTTTTCTATTACAAGCAAAAATGTTTTAATAAAAAAAATTAAAAAGCTGCATAAAACAAAATAAGTAAAAAATTATCTATATAATCACATATATGCTGTATTTAAAAGTGCAGCGCCGAGAGCTTAAATATCAATTTTTTGGCTGCAACTTTTGCCACGAAATACATAATAACATATAGCGAAATTAATCGTACATATTTGATGTTAACATGCGATTTAAATTCTGTTCTCATTAGCGAACGCGAATCGACAGACACTTTGCATTTACATGCGCCATAAACATATTCGAATATCGTGCGGAAGCGCTGTCCCACTAATATTTGTACTTTCATCAGTTACAATTTGCGTGGAGTAATTAATTGCGTACATTTCAATGCGATAATATTCCCACATAATGATGAGCGGCAGCAACAAAGCCTTGTATCATCTCGAAATAATTACGGGCTCGGCATAAGTCACGTATTTGGCTTTACTAGGCCGTTCCCATTATTCAGGCCGATGCTATTTACTATGATTGAACTTCAAACATCGGCTATTTAGTGCAGATTCAGTTTATCCGATCTTTTTTTTTTTTTCTCATTTTCGGATGATCCGATGATGCATCGGGATCGTGCGGTTCACGTATTTCCGTCACGATATGCTCCGCATACAGATTATGTTGCGGCGGAGATATGATAATTACGCAAAATCGAAATCGCGCGTCGCGGTCGCCTATCGTCGGGAGACGCTAATTGCACATGCTGGTGCAGCGAGGTCAGCAGGAAGTCGCTATCTAAGGCAGGACTCGGATATCTCCCGCGCTCTTTATGACAAACAGCTGTTCTGGCTGAGTCAGAGCCGCGGCCTTGGCGGAACCGTACTAGAAGATTAGCCGTGTGAGTTCCGTCATTAGTGCGCGAAATGTACCTATGCATGCCGCCAAGTACGGCGCGAGAAATTCCAAATATCTCGAAATCCATCGCGTTTTCCCACAATCCCCACTTCTTAGACTCGACTTTCCTGTCCGTGACGTATTCCGCGGCCTGTTTACGCGACATTTAATCGCCTTAATCATCGCAGGCAAGCGTATTCGACATCCGCTCGCGAGATTTTGCAATCGACGCACTAATATGATAAAGTTAATTGCGTGATATAGCGGTAAGCAAAATTCCGATAGGGAAGAGAGATGAAAAGTGGCAATGAAAGGAGGAAAGTAAAGAAGACTTAATAACATTTATTATGCTTTAGAACATAAAGATATTTTGAGTGCATCTTTTATATATTTTTTGTACAAAAAATGAAATTAAAATATATTCGAATTTCAAATAAAAAATTAGAAATAATAAAATTTTAGATAAAATAGAAGATACAAGAAGAAAAAAATTAGAAAAATTTATTACAAAATACAATTTAAATAATGTGTCCAATAAAAATATAAATGTGTGTAAATTGCATGACTAATTAATAATAATGGATAATTGTTGCATTATTGGATATTATTTCATGTTAGGTTAAATAAAAAGAGCTAGCTGCTGTAAGTTATAAAATTTTGTAGGAGAAAGCAAGATAAATAGAAAGAGAGAGACTTCTGCGCGAAATAATCTCAATCCCTCGATCGTTATTTGATCGATGTTTATGCAATTCACGACGTTGCAACGCGATCCGAGTCTGGCCCGCCCGCATATTCGCTGTGTCACACGCGCGACCACGATTGACCCACTCACCCGTCTTGGAAAGAGATCGATAATGCACGAACCGAGATATGTTTTGACAGGTCGCGATAATTTCCGATGCCGGTCGGACAATGCTAGGGTTTGTGCTCCCGACGACGCGCAACGGCGTGAACGGTATCGCAGTTGTTAAACTATATTTAAGAGCGCGGGGTCTTATCGATTTGAAAACAAATTGAACTTCTTGATAAGTATCAATTATGGAATGGCGTGCATTGGTAATAGATTTGCGATAGATCTTGTTTCTCTTTCGCTATTTCACCAATCGCTGCTTTTTCAGCGAATAAAAATCCAGTAAAAAAACTAATAGAAATTTTAGAAATATAAAATTAAATTTTCACACACTTTAATATATTCGTGAAACTACGAAAATACGTACTTTGATGGCAGAGTAACTGCCGACTTTTTTTACGTGATAGACAAATGTTTAAAATTTAAAATAGGTCAAGTACATGAAGCAAGACATAATAATTTTAATAAGTACTATACATACTAACAAATTCATATTTAATTTAATTGAATTAATTTTAGTTCGAATTTAATTCCATGTTTGCTTTTCTCATTTTATCGCTATTTCTCCAAATGCAACGTCCCAGTACAAGTGTAGCTACTCGAGAGTTTCTTATCGATGAAGTAGTGCGTGCAAGCGTCGTATATCGCGAACGCAGAGAAAAAAAAACGCAAAGAAACGTAGAAACGGCAGGAAAAGACGCTGAGAGAGGGAAACCTGAAAACCGATAGCGTGCGTAACGTCGTAAGACAATAACGATCGAGATGATTCACGGGACGCGATAAAGACGGCGTGCGTACCGTAATTGCGTCTTGCACTTTGGCCCCACTCAGCACGTGGATGACATGCAGCCATTTTCTCCGTTTTCATCAAACGTATTTTCAATATTTACTTGGATGAATTTATGTATTGGAGAAATATGAAAACATACAGAGAAAAGAGAAGAGAGAGAGTATAATTATATAACCAACTCTATTAAAGAGATTAAAGTTTAAAGATAAGAAATGATAAATAGTGTTAATTAGAAATAGAAATATTATAAGTTAATTAGAAATGATACAGTTTCATGTAAAAATAATCTAAGCAATTTATTTGAATAATGTTCCATGTGATAATCCAAAACATTTTTATAAAACCATATAAAAATGAAATTACCAACCATTTTTTATATGAAGCGAATGATTATATCTAGTATATTATATCTAGTATATTCATATATCCTTTTTTTGCTACACCATTTATATTCTTTTTTTTTTTGTTGTAACCGCAAAGAATCGTCTGTGAAAAAGGGATTCGTCGTTCGATTGCGATTGCGACGAAGCAGCCAGCGAACCGGCGGAGACGCGAAAAAAAATATGTGCACCAGTGGATAGATATCTCGGCGGTCTTATGCTAATGCATCTTATTGCGTAACGACAAGCGGCGATCGATAAGTGGCGATTTATTAGTCGCGGGACGTGTCCGGCGACACGCAGATGTTCACCACGCTGATTCTGCTCTATCTTGTTTTTCGTCGCTGTCACTCTCTCACGCGCTCTCCCTTTCTCCCCGCTTCCCTATCTTTATCTCGCCTTGTCGTTCCCGGATCTTCTCCCTGCAGCTTCCCTCATGTGTCCATCGCACGAAAGATTAAGCCTAGTGCATGCCACTTGCGCACGCATATCCTGAGACGTACATGTGCACCGCGTAATATACTATCGCGGCACGTGCTCGCGCGATTATCTGTTACTAATGTTGATATTCCCGATAGGCCAGCTGAATTTTCGCTGAGAAGTCGTCGCGAGGTTCGAAGAAACGTTTTTACCTTGGCAGCCACTGCGGCAGACGTGACTCACCTGCGCGATAATGCTCGGAATAGTCAAATACGCGTAATCGGATACGTCTGATAGCGATGATGCCACTGAAACCGCAAATCTTGTAACGAGTTAAAGTGGTACGAGGAATGAGAATTTAATTCCGGCTTTAAGACTCCCCATGATTCTAGAAATTAGGAGACTGATTTGCTATTCATTCTTTATTATATTAAAATTGTAAGACTTATTATATTTATTATAATTATCAATCATTGTCAATTATCCGACGTGCTAATCAGGATACAGAATTTCGAATTGCTGAATGAGGTTTATAATGTTACGTAAATTAATTTCGCGATACGAAGTATCGACATTATTTTTACCGTTCACTGAGAATCTTCCATTTCTCTATCTTAAGTTGGAGTCCGAGTTAAAGCACAAACTAGTGTATTAAATACGCATTTGTCAAGTGGCGAGTTAAGAGAGAAATTGATGCCGTACCGTTCTGCGTATGTAATGCATCGCGATGGATAAGGCGGACGCGATTAAGTTGCACCGCGCATATTATACATTAAGCCTCACGTGAAAAAGATAAAGGCTTGTTGTGATACCGCGGCGTGCAACACGACGTCGCGTGTTATCGACTATGCGTCTCGGCCGGGCGGGATACGCGTCACGTGAAAATTTTCCGTTCTACCGAGGCTATCGTCTGCGCGGAAGAAAGAGAAAAGAAGAGAAACGAAAACAAAACGACCCCCGTCGTACCATCGTTAACGAAGTGTGTTTTTCGCGCGCGCGTACGTGAAATTAATTTATCGTGGCGCGCGATCCCGAGAGCGTCGCATTATCAGCGTATCAGACGGCCGGCCGGCCGGTCGCGCAATCGATGGTAACAGCTTTTAATTGACCCTCCTCGCCGCTCCGCCGCGCGCTGCAAAATGCAGCACGACAACACGAACGCATTATATCGATTCGCATCGCCGTCATTAACTCCGCGGTTCTGTTTCCACCAAGGGTCTCTATAGCTACGATCTTACAATCCTACTTATTAATAATAGCGAGAGCATTCTCTCGTTTACTTGGGGACTCTATGCAGAGATGGAAGAAAGAGAAGATCTATCAGTTCAGAATTTTAAAAAAATTGGATACATATTTATTTAATCGTATAATTAAATCGGGGATCCCTTCGTCGACCGCGGCAATCGGCGCAGCGATATCACGCGCCGCTCGCACAATTTGTAAATTCGCGAGAGGTAGACTCCGTGAATTTGTAGATTTATCTGCATCCGCACGTGCCGTTCGCCCGTATTCGCGCACGTCGTCATCGAGGATTATTAATTATCAGCGGGCGCGCGGTTGCCGCCGTTATATTTATCGTGCGTGCAACGTCCACTTAAATACTGATTAACTAATTTCGCGACGTTGCGCGACATGACGCGCGAGTGTTAAAGGTAAACGAACGACCGCCGTTTTTGCGGCCGTTCGTTCGCGCTCGCTCGCGATTTGCCAATCGCGCGAGCGGAATTATCAGCTCGGTTCCCGTTTTAATTGAACCAAGTCCAGGTATTATCATAGTCCTCCGCTCTCGGTAATTGCTTCATTCCCTGTCGAAATTACAACAGTTGTACGTTTAACCTATTTACGATGTCATTAGTCTATCAATTACGGAGAGAATATGTTAGGTAACTATCCTCGATTGCGCTGTATCGAGAGCTTTCCGTGAGAGGATGTGTAACTCTTCTCGCGCGGGTACCATCTTTCCATTACGTTAGATCCGTTATCACCTGACCGCGTTCCGTCGATTTCATGATAAATTGTATTAGACGATGCGCTTCCGTGTTATTCAGAATTACTTAAACGCTAAAGCTATCAAAATAATGAAAACTATCAATTTCGTTGCTTTTGCATGGAACAAAGAGAAAAATGAAAAGTTTTATTTTCAGTCACAGTAATTTCTAATACAATAATCTCGCTCTAATTCTTATCTGAAACAAAATACTGAGACGTTCGATGCATCCGCTGACGAATAGACGAGTCTTATCGTCCTATCGAATGCACATTATCGGTATTCCCTTATCCGCAAATCAGGTTATGACGATTACCCAACTGGGATAGCGTCTTAATAAGGCTGACAGCATGGCAGGAGAATCGTGATTCACTACTGACTCACTGTGACACACGCGAGTCGGTGCAAAGTGCCAAGTGTACTTTGTCAAGTGCTAAAATCGACAGCGCCGCACGCGCCGTCGGTCGCATGTCGCACGCGGCACCGTTGTTGATCAATTAAATCGCCGGGATAATTAATCCGCTCGCTCACGTGGGAAAATAGCGTCGCATCTCTGTGTGCACGCCGAATTGCGCATCACCGTGATGATTAATTTAAATTGTTTCATTTAAAAGCGCCCCGCGCCAAAAACCTTGTCGCGAAGAAAAATAGAATTAATCAAAGTGGGGCTTATATCTCGATTATGACGATGAGTCTCGGATTGTTTATATTATTCTCTGACCTATCAGGACGTATTTTTGGACATGGACGAGCAATTTTTATTTATATTGATTACGATCATTCATTTTATTTTTGATAATTATCGCGAAGAAGTACGATTACTTCAACAGGTTGGAGTAGTCGTACTTGCCTCGTTACATGTAATTTTGATTTATGATCATTCGAACGTTTGCATTTTTTGCGCTGGAACGTTTTACGATATTTCC
The DNA here is from genome assembly GCA_021460005.1 of Tetramorium alpestre. NCBI lineage: Eukaryota > Metazoa > Arthropoda > Insecta > Hymenoptera > Formicidae > Tetramorium > Tetramorium alpestre. The sequence goes on from JAJVSH010000001.1 coordinate 385,379, forward strand.
GAAAGGATATTGATTCTCGATTGTACGGCAAGTCGCACGTCATTTCAACGAAAAACGACGGCGTACAACGTAATTTGAGCGCCACGCGAACAACTGCGGGAGAGAGAGAGAGACTGCTATCTTCCCCGGGGAACTAATGCACGCGCGGCCGATGATGTACTCGACAATCATAATTTACTGCACGGCCCGCAGCATGGATAATGGGTAACATACGTCCGTTTCTTGCGGCTAACAAAACGAAGGACGGCGCTTCCGTTCTCCGTGCCGCAGCGCCGCGCCGCAAGAGAGCTGCGGCCCGCGCTCTCTTCAACATCTTCTGGCGCACTTGAGCTTCTGCGAAGCGAACAGCGGTATTTCTCGCTGTCCTGTCCCTCGTAAAATCACCGATACAACTCGTGGAATAAGCGACAGAGAGATGGCAAGAATGAGAATGGAAGGGAAGAAGGAAGGAGACGATCGGAGCGGAAATAACGATCGCCGAATCTCCGCCTCTTTGTCGTTAAGCCTTCTCCGATCGTCTGTTTAACCCCTTAACGGTAAAGGCCTCTTTTTCACGTAAAATTGCGTTTCTCGCAACCGATCGAGCCATTCGCCCGTTCCGTTTTCTTTCTCTGTCCCGGACGCGCAATTGAATTGATGTTGAATCGCGCGACACATTTGTCCTGCGTCATAGCTTAATGCTTCGCAAGTGAAAAAAATTGACAGCGAATTGCAACTGTTCCGTTCTCTACACCTTATCTCCTCCGATGTTCGTGACTAATGCTGATAATTCTTTTTTTTTTGCAATTCTATACTCCTCGCAAACAATCGGGCAGCGTGTACGTGTTACGTGTCTCAAACCGTGGCGATAAATTAAAAAAATATCGGCTTAGTATTGAAATCGTGTATGTTTACCCTTGCTAATCTCTTAAAACGGTACTAATAACACGTTCGCTACTATACATCGCATACGTGCAACATTCAGATTCACACGAGAGATTCACGTGACGCACGCGTGACAGAACGACAATTTTCTATAATTAATTTTTTAGTATATAATTGAAGATGTATATTAACGACGGAATAAGTGCTTAAAATGTATCGCGATTTATGCTGGTTGAAAGCGTAAATCGACAATGTTTTCGAAGAGAGTCAAAGTGTTCCCTTAGCACGAGATAATACATGTCGTTTATATTATTCCTAGGCATAGATGCGTCGAAAGAAAAACTCGATTGAAAATTACAAGTGTCGTGCCACCGTCTCCGGGAAGTAGAGTCGAGGCTAAAGTTATACAGAACTTCAATCAGAGTGAATAATAACCGCCTTCCCGGGAACCCTCGGTGCAATTTGAATTAAACATCGCAAATGCACAAATAAGTATGTCGTAGTTTCGCCGAGTTACATCGCGACTAACATTGTCGCGATGGTCGCGCTATACCTGGCATGAATCTTTTAAAAGATGCATCAGTCGTCGTTGTGAAAAAAAAGCTTGCGTGATTACGCCACGTGGCTGCACCGCCTGCACTTTGGCCACGTCCGAAAACATGAAAGGTAACGAGAACGTAATCGATTGCGACGAGTGAAATGGAATACATCGATGTGTCGCCACCGAAGTTAACTGTGACAGTAACTGTCGCGATTTTTTCTCTCGCAGTCTATTAATATCTCGAGGCACCGATTTCTTCTTAATCTTTTAGGCAAAAATAAGCAATTTTCTTATTAGAATCTCGGCATGATATTATAAATGGAAAAGAAAGTTACGCTGCATCCGTACGTATTACGCAGCTTGTTAGAGGAACGTTTGTCTCACTCAATTTAACATGCACTCATTCGTATTTTCTTAATACGAATTTGCCAATCGTTGCGTCAGTGCATTGATTCCTTATCGTTCATCTTATATTTCTAGTTTATGTAACAAATCTGTGAGAAAAATAGTATTTTCTATTCTTTATCTTTTAAAGGAAAGATTAAAAATCTTTTTGGAATCGAATTAGCTACCGTAGATGCGTTATTTTTTATTTCTACGTCGTTCAAAATTGACATAGATTACACATACAGACTTATCATTAACCAAGCAATCATTCTGAACACTGTGTCAGCGGCAGAATGTATAGTCTTATCTCGCAAAAATGAAACGTACTTCCCTATTTACTATATATATGTATATCGAGATATAGTATACTTGATCGATAAGCGATATTGGCAAGAAATTATCCAGGTATCAAAGTATCAAGCGAGAAACGCATCGATATATATGAGAACTATCCGTGCGAAAGTATCGGTACTTGGAACGTCGTAATATCGTCAGCATCCCTAGGCACGTGAGATTGAAAGCGGTTTGCACCGGTAGACGTGCTCGCACAATGAGGGAAAGGGTGGGGAAAAACATCGGCGGATAGAGCTCGGAGCGGCCGAGTAGAGTAGCCCGCACCGAGTGGAAGTCGAGAGGTGAGAGACGAGACGAGGCGAGATGAACGGGCGAGAGGGCCTGAGAGGAAAGAGACCACGGGAGAAGCGAGTAGTATCGTAAGTGAGAGAGCGCGGCGCGGCTACGAGAGCGAGAGAGGGGTTACAACAGGGTGGAGGAGAACGAAGCGGAGACGGATAGATAGAGAAGGAGAGTGAGAGAGCGGGAATGACACGATGAGAGACCGCGAGGGCATCGTGAGAGGAAGAGAAAGAGAGAGAGAGAGAGAGAGAGAGAGAGAGAGAGAGAGAGACCGCGAGGGGGAGAAGGGGGAGGGAGAGGGAGAGGGGTAATTACTCTGGCGACATTGACCCGGCGGCGACCCGACAGCCGCTCTCGCTCGACTCGCTCGACTCGGCTCCGACTCACCTACACGCCTACACTCGGTTTACCTCTTCACCTTCCCCCTCCCCTCCTTGTTCACCCCGTTCCCTCTCGCCGCCCCCGTCGCACTTCACCACCCCGACGAGCTCCTCTTCGACCTCCTGCCTCTCTTCCTTTTCTTCGTCTTCCTTTCCTGCTCGTGGTCTTTTCCGTCTCTACCTCCGCTTCTTCCACGCCGTGCGCGGCGCGGTTCATCCGAGTTCACTCCTCGATCGCCGAACCCGAAAGCCACCAACACCAGAAAGGCCGAACATTGTAGGAAGATTTCCGACGCGATGCAAGTCTACAATTTAGCTGTGGTCCCTCAATGAACCCTTTCTCCCTACGTCGACCGCAAGGTTCACGGTTCGCGCTTGTCTATGCACTTGTTGACGGAGCTCGGTTCCCTAGCATGTGCAATCTCGGTACATGTTTACTTCGCACCGGCGCAGTTTTTCGATGCACTGGATAGATAGTAACCAACTGTTAGTGAGTTACTCTAAACGTGCCTTTCAGCTGGAATTAAAACTCCAGTTTTCCATCATTTTAAATAATTTAACAAGAGATCTCCGCGCGATTGCGAATTAATAGAATTTTAATTTAACAGCCTGAAGCTTCAAATTACTTTATAACTAATGCCGCTAAAGAAACAGTAATCTTCCTTGCGTTACATATGTATCCTTTCTATGTACGTGCTGTAGATACTAGCGAAACGAACGATCGTGGATCAAACGGCTAGAGGCTATTTTTTCAGCCATTCAACGACCTCCCGCGCGGCACGATGAACCGGAGGGGTCTCGTTTGCGAGGTCAATCGGTGCGTGGCGGTCGGTTTAACCGTCGGGACAGGAAAATATAATTGACTGCGGTAGCAGCGTTTCAGTTTGCATACATATCGGAATGGGCTCTCATTCGCGTTAAAAATTCTAAAACACTACCTGAAAGAGGATGATGAATCTGAACACTCGAGCGAGATGAATACAGGTTTCTGTAGCGTCTCTTTTCTCAAAAGAGCGCCAGACAATTCGCAAATGTTGGAGAAATAACAAAAGCGCTGTTCGGCGTTGCGAAAAATCTACCCCCTTCCGCGGAGAATCCATATTTTTTTCGGAAATACCGTGCGAAACACGCGGTGAGCGAGATTTCCAAGCGTAGAGTTCGGGATTAGAGGGTTCGCTGCGAGAGGCCTGCGTCAGAGAGAGGCTGGACCAGGTTAACGGAGCAGGTACGCCAGTACAACGCTAAACGACCAACACGAGAGAGCGAAGACGAGGGTTACACTCGGCCGCGCAGCATCTGAGAGTCCATAGTATATCCTGCGTCCTTATGGACGTGTGTAGGTGTTTGCGCGCGTGTGCGTCCAAGGCAGACATGGCATGCTCTACGAAGGAGCTTCAGCACGGNCGAGCGAGCGAGATCGCTGCGCAGCCTCCCGCGGCGCTGGCAACCTGTTTTCTCTCTCCCAGTCGAGTTTATTTTGATTTATTGTGTCGCCGCTAAAGAGATGTATTGTTGTGACGTATCCCTGCGGATCCCGCACGTCTTCGTGAACGAAGGTTCCTTCGAGGATGAGACGGTCGCTGATAGGGAAGAACGAGGAAATTCGAATAACGTTTTCGATAGCTCTGCCCGATGAAATCGGGCAACGTGAAAGACAGAATGATATGAGTATTAAAACTCGGAAATTTAATAAATTACTATGCACCAATAATTATCTTAGCTAAGAGAAAAATAATATATGAGACGATATTTTCAAATAATAATATTTATAATTTTTTTTGTATGTTTAGATTTCTCTCTTATTTTATTAACTACGTTTTATTACATTATTTTATAATATTATTAGATATTGAAATTCTAAATAATTCAAAGTTGTTATCTCCATTTCATTTTCTTATATTTCTCGATCTCGAAGTACCTTTTACTTTGAAAATATCAGTTTCTTTGCGGGAAATGAAATTTTTGCACTTGCCTTTGCAACGGTTTTGCTCGTCTCCTGATGGCTTCGTATTTCCCCGATTGCGTTTCCTCCCAGCACACTGTATTCCATTAAGAATAACTGCCGTATTAATTATACTCTTTCCCCACGGTCCGGAGGCAAAACGCGCGCGAATCGATACGGCTGACTACCTACCGCGATTCTCGTGGGGTCGCCGGAACAACGTGGAGGATCTTAAAATAGGTGATTTCTATGCGAGGCGAAGTAAGTACGTAAGCAGGTAGTCGAAGGTAACGCGATAACATTCGAGATCAGTTAACCCCGAAGACGCATGGTCCCGCCAGGCGAGAAACCGTTTCCCCGAGAGAGAGAGAGAGAGAGAGAGAGAGAGAGAGAGAGAGAGAGAGAGAGAGAGAGTCTCGAGTGTCTCGAGTCTCCTCGTGCTCTTCCTCGTCGTCGGACGCGGAAGAATAACATTTTACTGGTTGCCAGCCCAACCTGCTTGAAGGGATGACAGCTTTATCGCAGTGAAGGAGAGAGGCGCTTTAAGTAAATGAAAAGAATCCACGATCGATCGTTCTTTATAAATATATACCCAAGACGCTTCAAAATAGATGCAAGAACGCAGTTTTTATTCTCAGGAAAATGCGCGTGATGCTTGGAACACACAGCGCAATATAATAATATACATATAATTAAATATGATGAGTTTCCAAATCTTTTAATAATCTTAAATTATTATTTATGCACACAAATTATTTATGTCGAACGTTTATTCGAAGATATAACAATAAGTGCAAAATAAAATCATTTAATTTCGTTTGACAATGTTTCTATGGCTGTCCGTTCTTTTATGAAAGACATAATTGATTGAATCGGAGATTTTCTTGTTCCTGTTAAAACACAGATATATAGCTTAATCGGTTATCGCGCCGCTTTAACCTGCGGAAAGGATTTCTCTCACGGTTCGGCGGAATTTCGATTTGATATCGTGCAAATCTGTGCCATGGTCTGAAGAGCGCTTTGGCGATGCGTGTATTATGCAAAACGCCTCGAGGGGGATGAAGCGGAGCCGCGTGGGCCACCCTCGTCACGTACCAGCCATTACCGGCGCGGGGGAAAACTACACCAGAATCGCGGTTCGGCCCGGATGAAGCCGGGATCGTTTGGATATTGACTTTTCCCCGATGCGTCACGGATGACAAAAGATCCGGTGGGTCTATATTCGTTTACGACACTGGCAGATGCCGATAGGAACCGGAGCCAGACGAATCGGCTCGTTTACGCGGTAATGCCGATCACGGAAAGGCGCGACGGAGATTGAATGTTAGCGCCCGGCCTCGTTAGGGGCACACGCCTCTCTATCTCTGTCCGTACGATTCAGCTCCAATTTTCTAAAGCTCTTTTCAAATTTTGATGATATATAGGACAAGTCGACGCATAAAGAAGCCAAAGTTATCGAGACCGATAATAAATATTAGCTATAATGCCTTTTAAGCACATATTATTAAAACAAACAAGAACGCACTCTTTTCCCAAACATAATAAAACACATCTCCAATGAGAAAATACAAAGCAGATAGTACAGTATACTGTATAAAGTGTATAATATTGAATATAAAGATTAAAGTATACTTATATAGCAAAACCTCTCAGTATGTAATAACCTCTCAGCAAATCTCTACGCATTTATTCTAAAAGGAAAGTATACGTATGGAAAGCAAAATTTATTGGATAAGCACAAAAATATAAGATTTATGAACGGTTCGTGTATGCAATCGCAATCTGTAAAAAAATGGAATTATTGGTAATGCGTAAATTAATCTTCTGTCAGCAGAGTTTTAGGGAAACCGCTTGCAATAAATGATGCAACCAGTATTTTCTTTCGTCGTACGATCTCGTCGTTATCTCGAGAGATAATGGAAATGCGATAACATGCGATTAAATTAGAAAGGATCGGCAAAGGATTAAGATTATCCCGTTCGCGCGCAATTTACCGTCATATCTTTCATCAGATCGGAATTTTAGGGAAGTCCGGTGGTTGCAAAAGCTAACGCAACCGACATTCCCTTTCCCCGTACGATCCGGCGTTATCTTGCAAGATAGCGAAGGTGTGCGGTGTTCTTCGTTGATGACGTTAGTCGCTTCCAGAGAAGCGTTATCAAAGTCCGGCACTAGCACCTTTCCACATGTGACGATCGACGAGGACACCGGTTGCGAAGCGTAGTGCCCCTTGTGGCCTCGGCTACCGAGTACCTCGAAATACAGCCGACTCGAGCACCGACGAAAGCGATATCATTGCGATATCACCTCGCGTGGTATAGCGTTGATACCACGACGGATCAAAATATCGCATTCTACCTCGGCGTGGCCAGCAAGAAGTAAAGTGAACGTCCGCGAACGATGTTACTCGAGTCCCCTTGCACATAGAATATTCTCGCGTCTTGAAGATAAGCGGCGCACGATTAAGAAGGCTTGGATTCGAAACCTTAAAATAAGCAGATGTAAGATGAAAACTCATGCTAATATAACGATACCGAGAAAATGATCGTATTCGTTATCTAAAATTATCAAAAATATATTTTTTTATTTTTTTTATATCAAGAAATAAGATAGATTATAATTATATTGTTTAAAATATAAAATGTTATCTATTATCTATTGATCGACAACAAGCGATAATATAATGAAAAATTAATTATATTAACGGACCGTCGCTCGCAACTACGATTAGCGGAGTAAATGCGTGCTAAGAAGCATGCAGGCAAAAAGTCTCTCGTACAGGAAATGCGCTCTTTCATTCGCCCACACACGGCCGCGTAGCTACCTCGATATATAGCTCGCATGTTCGAATGTTAAATCTAAGAAAGACGTCAAATAAGCTTTCCGCCCTAGTCTAACAGGTCCTGAAAAATTACCTGACACGTCATGAGCCCATTTGTTTGCGGCGGCCGTGATACGGAGGCACGTGTTCAGAGAGAGCTGGCCATCCCGGATCCCTTTTTCCTCCTCCTCCGGGCCCCTTTCTCTCATGCGGATAACTCGCTCCATTTTGTCGCGGGATACTTTTCGGTAGGAAGCGCTTTTCGTCGCGGCGAACGTGACCCGAGTAAGAGCCCGCGAGATAAGCCGAGCGAGTAATAGCTTTCGGTCGTGATACTTGCGCCATGTTCGGAACCCCGGATGAAATTCCGGAAGCTGGACCACAGCCACGTTACTAGTGCGACACCGTGTTTCGTCTGGTACTTTCTCATGTCCCGTCTTTGCATGTTTTCGACAAAAATAATGTATCGTTGGACCGATACACAGTATCTGCGATCGCAGTCCATATGTCAAAATGTATTGCTGATTCAAATGCCAACGTAACTTATGAAATTCATTTTTATGTTCCGCATGTTAAACAAATATAACCAGTTATATAAGTACGAGTTTTTTAGCTATTATGGCAATGGACGAAATGTTTCTGGACTAGTTTTAATTTTAGCTTAACGAATTTTTAGTGTGCATTTTATATATTACTTAAATATTATAATAATTTGTTAAATTAAGAAGTTTTGGAAATAATATAGACGAATATTACAACAGCCTTTTTCGCCACCACCACAAGCAGGCCAAGTAATCTATTTCTTTGTCCTTCTATTTTTCAATTTGTTTTCTTCTTGCATATCGATTAGCATGATTAACTGGCATAATGTCTGATACAGTTATATTAATGGCCGTTCGACGCTTACGAATGGCTTTATCGGCTATGTCCAGTCGCCCACGCATTAATTCCGAACAGGGATCATCCGTTAGGAAAATCTCGCGAAGATTGAACGTCAGCTGGTGCTCTCCGAACGCGCTGAGTGTATTGCACTACGCTCTTCCCAAGCCTCGCACGAGCTGACGGCTAATGCGACCTTATCATGCGTATGTAATGAAACCATTAGGAGGCTTACGTCAGTCCACGTGTTCCTTTACGTTGAATTAGAAATTCACCGCTTCTTGCGCGTTGTTGCACGCCTATCTCGGCGTCGCCCCTCGGGCTGAGGGAGGTGGACGGGCGGGAGGGGCGAGGGAGAGCCTACGTCGATAATGCACTTATAAGCGCTGGCTTTCTCGGCAATCTTTCCCACATAAGCTCATTACGCTCCGGCTTCGCTTTTTTAACGTCACCTGCCTGATATCCTCAGAATTCTAACAAATGTTACTGCGCTATCACGCAGCCGAAGGACGATAGCTTTCCCATAATCGCGGCTGTATTGCTTGAGCAAAGTACCGTAAACACGTATTACCGTGGTTCTAATAAAGAAAGCTCCTTTGATGCATTATGCAATGAAAGACATTATACGAGTAAATTCGATACTTTCTGACGGGGATATTAAATGGAGATGGAAGAAACGGACGAAAGAAATTCACACGCCCGACGATTAATTGCTGTGACCGCTCGCGCGCGCGCGCGCGCGTTAATTAATCGGCGATCGATCGCGCGTGCCACGTACGATCGATTAACGCGCGCGATCTGTTTAGAAACGGCGGCTCGGCCTATATCCGCGCGAGATTACAGCCGGTTTTCGCCGGGACCGTGACGCAAAAACTCGTTGATTGGAATCTCGATGGACGTCTCGCAGGACACACGGCCGACGGGGCTACCTGAGAACCCGTAGTGGAAGCGGTTTTCTTTGAGGTTTCCTGCGCGCCGTCCCGCGCTGACAACACCCGAAACGCTTTGATTCCGGCCGAACGAAGGAACGGCGCGTCGCGGCCTTGCCAATAAATTATGGAATATTTATTGGCCTGCGATTCCCCTTATGATCGGAATCGCCGGCCGGCAACGGCCGGCGTCTCGTCGCGATCGCATTGCGCCACCGGCCATCATTTCCAATCGCTACGTGCTGCCAAATCTGATAATGTCAATAGAGAATCTGCCAATTCTTTATTGAGGGAGAACCCGGAAAACCGAAATCCCAATAATAAAAATGCGCAAATTATTTAATTGTGGTTCTTTAAAAATATTTTTGCTAGCGATTACTTTCCGTTTTTTTCTCTCTCTTTCTCTTTTATTTGTTTTTTAATTTTAACACTATTAATTAATTTAAAACTATTACTTAATTAATTTTAACACTATTTTGGGTTATTGTTAAACATTTTTTATTTCTTGAGAATATTTCTTGATATATGTTTTAAATATTTTCTATCTTTTATTTAACGATATTATTCTTTAGTGTATCGCTACTCTTTATATTAAATGTTAATGATCAAAGTCCATTTCTTAATAATCGAAATTTCAAGGGGTTTCCTTTATCCATTAATTTTTCACGCTTGAGGCTCTTGCATATATCAAATCCATCACGGCACCGCGCTTTCCTCCTTCTGCTGAGAAAAGGAGGAATGAACTTGTAGGCCTCTTACGCTTCCCATAATCCTGCTACATAATAGCTACGCCCGTGACATAAACGCAGCAGCACGGTTAAAGCATACAACAGGCACGCGTTTCGCACTTTATACTCGTACTTTCCGTCTCTTCCATATCATTTAAGAATCTGCGCTAGCGGCGCATAAAATTACGAGCGGGGGTATGCTTATATTCGAAGCACGGCCGTATGAGGTGGAGAACGGGAGAGGAAGAGAGGAAAAGAGAAAGAGAGAGGAAATCGCATTGAATTGAAGGGAGGAGAGGGCGAACACACGGAGGGCGGAAGCGGCGGTACTTCGAACAAGGCGGAATGAAGGTCCGGGGTGGGGAGAGAGAAGAAAAAATGTGATTTAAAATAATTATAAACGCATTACTCGGCCGGTCGGTCTGCCGAACGCGGCCGGGTAGACGAGATTGTAATCTCCGTGATTTGTTATGCCATTGTTGACGCCTAATGAGGCAGGTAGGGTGCGTATATATACGTACCCGCGGACATCTTCCATTGCTCCAAGTCGGCTGTATGCTTTGGAGCAAGGTTTATCGGACCGTGCAGTCCACTGGTGGATTTACAGTCTCAAGAAACGAAAGAATGTTTAGGGGCCTCTATGTAATGCGGAGCATAATTTTACATTTTATAGCAGTCAGACTTGACACATAATAAAACTAGATAGAAACTAGATAGAAATTTTCTTAAGACTTGAAGTAATAACGATATATACAGATCATTATTTTAATTCGACGGATTGATTTTAATATAATAATTATGCGAGAATCGTTACACAGAATGCATGTTGGATAAAGTCTTATTGCAAATCTAAAGAATTTCCGTTTTTCACATTTTCTTTATCTTATTATAAATTTTTTTTCTTATCTTATTGTAATAACAATAAAATATCTTATTATCTTATCTTTATAAATTTTTAGGAAAAAGCAAACCATTAGAAACCATTTATATCTTTCTAAAGTCTAAAGACTTTATATTTCTGTTTGCTTATTATATTTAAAAAATTACAATAATATACGCATACAGTACAATAAATAAATAATCAAGGCTGTGCCTTGAATACAATCTTTTGTGAGTTGGAAAACACAATTTAAATAAGTGAGTGCTACAGAGAGTATTAGGGCTAAACGTCGCCGCGCCGCGCGAACAGCGGCGCGTTTTATCAAAAAAAAGGAGCGTCGCTCGCTCTTGGACTAAATACGTCCCCGCAAAACGAGATATTCGATTTTCCGCGGGAGTGCTCTCGCGGCGCAGGCAGATGCGAGCGAGTCGCGTGCCAAAAATGTGCCACCGCGCGCGAGAGATACGTAAGTACCGTTTTAAACTCGCGCTTCTAGAACGAGCTTTCCTCGGTTAATCCGTCCAGCGCACCAAATATCCGTCGACGAGTTGGCGAACACGTCGAGAATAACGACACGCGTACTAACGCTAATCGCTTCAGTACGCTTCAAGAGTTCGTTCGAAGCGAAGACGTTACGACAGATTTTACGGAGCCGATCAATCCCGAAGAGATCCCCGTTAAGCACAGCTTTCAAAACACCAATCGGTCATCCCCGATCTCCTCCAATTTTTCCATCTCCGCGTGACTGAGCGCAGTTGAAAACAGCAGATTAACGTAACGTTCGGATCGTTTATCTGATTGGACGGTTGATTGCTACATACGTCTGCAGCGATCCTACAATTCCAGAGTAAATAAATAATAATTTTGCTGCCGTTCTTTTTCTATCGAAGGTGCGATACGGTCATCGTAAAGTGGTACATCGTCTCGTTTCCACGTTCTCGTTGTGAGCGCGGCGTTTGTAAATATACGTGCAACGCTCACTGACCCAACGCAATCTTTCGAGCGGTCGTAATTATCAACCGTGTTCCGAAGTGTGGGATACCTTCCGAGAAATATTATTGCTCTCCGGTCTCGCGGGAGTTTTCGTAATCGCAATTTGCGACATGTATGCAACCGATCGGTTCGCTACCATTACCACGGAATTAATATCCGCGATTGGTGGTTTCCCAATTTTGTTTGATTTATAGAATTTCTTGGAACCCACTAAAAGATCATAAAATCACTAATTACAGAGCCCGTCGTGTAGAGATGAAAAGATAGATCAGAAAACGTAGGGGGAAAGTGTAGTAATAATAAATAAAATCGAATAATTAACGCTTTAATCGTATAATTAAGTAAGCTACTAGATAAACTCGCGCGCACACACACATACGGGGAAGATAAATCATATCTAAGAAAACACAGCTGCATTATTATTATCAGCTGCGGACTTTATGGTTAACTTTCTATTTGTATCGGTTTCAAATTTCAAGATTAACGTAATCTGAGAAAAACGTTGCGACGCAATCGACCCTTATCGATCTTGCGATCTGCGCAAAATGTTTCAAAGAGGAAAATGCATAGATATGAGATTGAGGAAGAGATACCCTTTTCGGTTTGGACGAAGCGGACGGAATCGCCGGGGAGATTTATGCGCCCCCGATAAAATTTTCAAGCGGGCAAAGAGTTTCGGTGCAGCCACGTTTACGAGCATCGAAACCAGTTCTCAAGGAGGCAGGCAGGCGGACGTCGTCGCGTAGTTACCTCTACGGTTCTGGGTCCGGGGAGTGTACGTGTGGGACAAGGGCCCGTGGATCTAAGAGAAGTAATCCCGCCGCGGGCACTCTAGAAAAAGAAAGAGAGAGAAAGAAAGAGAACCCGGGATCCCCCATCTACGATCCGATGAAATGATAAGCTGCTGCGCGCATCGTAAAACTATCGATGCGCCGTTTTCCCTGCACGCAGTTCTCGTGTATCGCCACCTTAACTCTAAATTGCGCCTCCGTGTCGTCTTGAAACTCGTTAATTGCTGATAGTTTGTAGATTAAGTGATTTAAGAGAGGGGGAGAGAAAGTTTATCTAAATTCCCTCGAGATCTCGATGTCCTTCGGTTAGTGTAATTTCTCGCTGTTAGCCAATTATTATACAAAATATAACCGATTAGGCCAATTAGACGGCGCGGGCAATATAATTCGAGAATTACTCACTGAAACTGCTGGAATTAATTGGTTGGCTCACTGCTCTGCTGTTTTACAACCAGTTTGACAAAAATCATCAAGACGTCAAGTAATTAATTTTACTGACTTTTATATATTCGAGAGTTATACAATTTAAGTAGAAAACGTCATCTCTAAAACGATAACTAAGATTAATGCAACAGCGATAAAAGAGAGAGAGAGGAGAGTTACCGAAGTCCATTAAAGAATTCTTATCTGCAACGTTTGGCGTAAGACTTGTACATCTATCTAAAAGTGCGTACGTTGCAAACGGCACGTTCTAGAATTACAGTAGAGCGTTGTGAATCAGAGCTTTCGAGAGAGTGTTGGAAACGGAGGTTCCTGCCTTCGGTGTATCCGCGTCCTTTTCTCCATACGGCTCCGGAATTTATCGCGCGCATGTATACGCGAAAACTATTACGCTCCGTGTCGGTGGAACGAGCGGTCTTCGTCGATTTTATTCGCCTCCTTATCGAGACGATAGTCGACTCTCTTTGTGGGTCTCTCGCGCGTATGGCGACATACACACCGCGGCGCGCATAAATGCGCCGTTGCATAAATTATCCTCGATCGGCAGCGAACGGCCGCGGTTACTATAAATTAACGTTATCGGGGTGTTTACATTACTTTCTTGTTGCACGATTAGTAATCGCGCAATAAGAGTACGGCGAACAAATCAGCCGTACGAGGCGGGGCGGCCCGATACCAGCGGCAAATGCGTATTTATTGCCCGAGGAAAGCACGATAGAAACGTAGGGAGTTGACGGAGAAAGAGGTCGGAACAATGAACTTGCCTTTTATAATAATCTCGCCCGCGCCGAGAGCCGCTGATCCGTATGCGCGTCGGAAAAGTGTATCCACTTAACCAGATACGGCGAGATCGTGCGGATTTTTTGTTTACGTCTCTCTCTCATTACGGTTGAGTCTTTTCTTTTATTGCGTATCGGCGTAAAGTGATTCGCGATGGCGCGATGGGCATACATTATTAAGAAAGATTTATTGGCGGTGAAATAGCTGGTAAACAGAAAATGATAAGATTATGTTAAAATATAATAATGATAGTGGGAAAGTGGGATATGAGATCATGAGTGAAGTAATAGATTTAACTCAGTGCTTTCGTTGAAAAACTGCGCAGTTTTCGTCAAACGATTATACCATTTTCCTTAGTTTCTAGGAATCTCTCTGCAGAAGTTTTTTATAGAAAAAGAGTTCAAGAATAAAATCTACGTATGCGTGTCCGCATCAAGATTAATGTTAGTCCACTTTACGCAGAAATTAAGGTAAATACTGAAATAATTTTCTGTGAACCACGCTAGGCTTCGAGAAATAAAATAGAAGGATAATAGAGAGATTTTTAAACTTCGCCGAAATTTCTACTATCTTAATCCAAGTGAATAATGCGTCTTGGTTGGTATCCAAAAACGGTTTTAGTAAATGAAACTCTTCCAAGAGATGTATAAATCATCTTTCTTATTTCCTCTAGTACTGTGTCAAAGATTTTGAAAGAGATATAGTGTCTCGTGATTTAACGAGATATGATTTTTCTAAGTGTACACGAGAAATCATTGAGATTCAGATTTTAACGACTGTAATAATCGTCGGTGAAGATCCTAAAAAGAAAAATGTATATACATATTTATATACGCGCCGATACGTAGGTACGTACATGCATAGGTGCATATGCCTGTCGGAGTTACTTCAGTCTTCGGATAAGTGGGTCGCACACGCAAAGCCCCGGACTTAGGCTCGCTCATGCAGGACGCCGCACGAGCCGGTGTCGCAAGCTGTGACTAAGAGACGCAATTTTTCCCCGCGAAACTAGTTGGGCTAGCATAGACATAACTATGGAGGCAATACTGTTGCGACACCCTACACCCACACTCCTGATCGGATATAGCGCGAGTTCCAGCGAGCCCGACGCACCGTCGTCCAAACTCGCGTCGTAGTGCTCGTCGGTGCCGTCCCATTTCTATCCTTTCGCGATCTTTTTCTCATTTCTAAATCTATCCGCAAAGAATCCCGTGAGAAAAATCTATATAATACTAAGCGTACATTTTTCGTACAAAACAGCAAATTTTATCGTTATCTCCTTTTTGATCTTTTTTTTTCTAGTTTTCCTTCGTTTTACAATATTCTCCTTTCGCGATGTAATTTAAAAATGAAAGCTCATAGATTTCGAAATAAATATCCATCAAGGTTAAAACACTTACTAAAGCAATGTATTCAATAAGGCTGAATGCAGCAATAACTTCAATTGATTACCGCGATATTTCACTACTCAATCATATCGCTTTAGCTAAAGAAATCATAACTGATAATCATCTCTCCTCGTGATTATACGTCTAGAATCGCTCTAATCTTCGTATTGTAGTTATATTTTCGAATATTTTTACGGGAAACAGAGATAAATGTCATTGATTGTGGAAGTGCTGCTTCAAGCACTCGATTATTTATAACGGCATCCAAGACCCGTGTACGTAATATTAAAGCGATTGACTCGAAGCAAACTGCTCAAGGATAAAACAGCGTAACGACTTTGGCAGCCAGCGACGCCGACATTTCCATGGTGAGACTTCGGCTGATCGAGGGGGAGATCGCGAACCTTCTGCCAGGCGCATATTATTTCAGCCTTAATGTGGAGTAGCGTCGTGCCCCGTTGAACGACAATGAGCGGCACGATTCGACCTATTGCGCCAACTAATTAATAATGGACGATCCGCTCTTCGCGTTCACCTTGCGTTCGTTTCTTCGACGTTCCCTCCTGCGATATCTTCGTCACCTTTAGTCGGCCGTTCGAGAGCGAAGTTGAGCAGTTGAGCGCCCGAGCGCTCAATATTAATCCTCGATTCACGACCCGGACTTGGTCCGGCGCTCTCGATGCTCTGCTATTTGCTTATGAAATCGACGCGATATGCAGCCGCGAAACGCATTGCGCGGAGAAACAACGACCCAGCTCACGCTCCCTCCCACGCGGCTTCGCACTTCGCGACTGACGCGTCTCTGCGGGTTTCTAGCAGAGGTGGCGATCGAAAACACGATGCCTGTAGAGACCAATGAACTTTCAGAGCCAATGATTAACAATCCTTTCGAAAAAAAGTCTGAATTCTGTTCGTTGATCTGTGCAGTTTATATATTCAGCTGTCTAGACAATCATAAATTCGAGAAGAATATTTCATTTGAATATTTTATGGATTCACTTTCCGAAATATTTCGCGAATCTTATTTGCAGGCCAAGGAGTTTAAGTAAAATTTTAAGTAAATATTTTATCGGGAAATTCTGATATTTTTAATATTTGTGGTAATTATTTCGCGGATAACGATATGACGAAAATCATATCGTTCTTTCAAAACAAAAGCTAAAGCTAAATTAAAGAACACGTCGCATCTCTCACTGATGTCTACCACGTCGCCACGTGCAAAACGATCGTTCACCGGAGGTGAAGCACTCCTCGCAAGAAAGTCGACGGAAATGGTGCACGGACCGGACGGCGACCGAGAAGGATGCTCCCCGCGTATTTTTAGGGGGCCTCGGGACGTTCACTTTTGGTTTTTGGCGCAACGACAAATTTTCGTCGCGGCGCGCGACCCCGTAGTACATGGACAGTGTATAAGCAATCTTAAAAATATACTGCGAGGTGCGCGAGAGATGCGCACTTTGATAAATCTCCCTTGACTCTCGCGGACGCGCCGGAACAACTTCGCCCGGAGGAGGAACGGGAGGAAGGAGCGCCCGTATGTCGTCGCTAATTTCCAACGACGGCGAAAATAAATTAGCCGCGTCCCGCGCGCACCGGCGGCGAACGACTCGCGGATGCCTCGGCACGGTGTAATTACTCGAAAAAACCGACCCTGTCAAATATATACAGAGCGTAACCACCGAGAGAGAATGTCCCTCCAGTCGTGTACCCCCCATGATAAATTCGGCCCCGATTTTTCTTTAGCGAGAATTCTCCGCGAAGCCATTCCTCATCTCGGAGTATTTAATCTTCGGCATTAAATATCTTGACAAATGAGCGATAAATAAAAGTTCAGTCCGGGATAAAAGGCAGTTTAAAATTAATTGAAAAGTAAGTCTCGAATATTTATTTGTATCTTCGGGGCATCAGTCGAGACCTTTTAATTGTAAATGCTAAATAACTTTGTAATTATTGCAATCTCGACGGCCAAGTGACTACCATCTTTCTCGGTTGGATCCTCGATATTTGTGGTTGAAAGGGCAGCGCCGGTTATTCCTGAGCGATCGAATAATCAATATCGAAGCTTCTCACGGCGGCTCGCAATGACGTCGAGATCATAGATTATCAATGATAAAACCGGCCGCTGGAACGTGTCGGCAGCCGGCAGTCACGACGTATTCAAGAATAATAGCAATACCTGCACGTCGGCAGGTGAATCTTGAATTTCGTCGTCTTTACGTCGATTCGCGGAATGACGTCAGAATCCGTGGTTTATCGATGATGCGGCTTTTTGGCGCGGGATATATCACGGGATTCCGGCAATTTTGACATATTTCGTAACGTGCGTCAAAAACGGAATATTCGCCGGCTGTCGCGTCGATTTCTCGATGACGTCAGTACGGCGCGGGACTATCTATCAGCGAGCTTCTCGAGCGAGCACGTCGATGACTTGCGACTTAAGCGTACACCGACGTTAATTCGCCGGCGGCGATTTAACGTCGTGTGCATTTGGCACGTTCTCAAAAGATTGGAAATTTCCACCGTCGCGACATCGCGCCGCTCGCTCGCGCGCGCGCTAAGATTGTTGTAGATTAGCCGCGCGCGTAACATCGCTACGTGATCATCGCGGAGTTAATGTAAATTACACTGTGACTTCCGCGTCTCGCGGGCTCAAATCGATATGATTGCAGCCTACATAATAAGCATTAATGACATACACCGCCACGTATCTTAGAAGCTCGCACGGGAGAGGTGAGATGGAGTTGCCGCGTAAAGCCGCTTCTGCCGCATAAAGAGCCAGAGGAAAATAATCTTTGCCAACGATGCGAATGAACGGCGGCTCCATAAAGAGATGATTCATCGAATGACTAGATAATCGCACGGACGGACGTGCGCAGTCAGGTTTGCACCCTGGTTCGAACATCTTCGAGATTCACCTCATCGCTAGCATTAAGAAGAGAATAAACGGAATAATAATTAAGATCGAGAGAGCACGAAGGTTCTCAGGTAGCCAAGGACTGAATATACAGCGGCCCAAACACGAGTCACGATCGGTCCCTCGTGTGCAATTAGACGAGTTTGTACTCTGTATAAATGTAATCTTAAATTTTTATCCATCCGCGTACACTATAACATTAATAAAAACTTAATTAAAATTAATCCTTAGGGGATCAGTGAAAAACAGCATCTTAGCTGTACCAACTTTGATATTCCATTTCGGACAACTTTTGCATTTATTTAGAGTGGTTTAAAAAATCTCTAAAAATTCATGAACATACTTCAAAAGTTTATAGAACAAGTGTATTTCATTTTGGGGAGATAAAGGAAGAAAAAGGAGATAAAGAATGAAGGATTTTTAGAAGTAATGAAAAAGTTGAGAAACTTTCATGGATCACTCGTGGAATATCCATTGTGTCATACAGGTTAATAATAATAAAATTTCTAACAGACTTTGCATAATTATCAACTTTTTTCTATTCATAATATTGCCACTTATATTATGCTACGTTTTGATGAAACAAAAAAAACGAATGATTGAAAATTGACTTGAACGATCTGTGAAGAATGTAGCCTTTGAAAGATAGTGCTGTCATGAACTCAAAAAGGCGAGAAGATGCCGCTTGTCGGAGCAGAAATCAAAGATGAGCCAAAACGAATGCGAGAGCTGCCGCGTGACACTCCTCAGCTGCCTCGCACGGCGCGTAATGAGAAAATGTATAAAATATTAACAGGTTCTCGTGCTGATACATTAAGCGCGAATTTGCAGAGGCACACGTGCTATCGCTTGCCGCGTGCACGCACACGCTCTACCGCGCAGCGGCAGCGGCATCTGACATCGCGGAGGCCGCGAAAAACGCGTCGGTCGCACGACGATCGTTTCAACGCGCGGGGCCCGACGCCATTAGGCAAATTGTGCCTCGTAAAGCGCGCGGAGCATCGCGAGTTCCTACTTTTCGGTCACGCGATCGCCTCGCGTCGAATTCGGCGCGGCCTGTACGCAAGAGAATAATACCGTGCGCATAATAACGGAGCTGTCTCCTCTCTTTCTCTCATCCGAGAGGGCCCGTGCGCGAACGGGCCCGGAGACTGCTTCGCTGCTCCGGGAGCGGCCCCACGAGTTGACCCGTCTCTCATCCCGCACCCTTCCTACATCCCTCTTCTTCCACCGGTTCTATCTGTTTCGCTGCGTCTTTCATCTCGCCAGGATTAAAAGAAAGAGAGAAAGAGAGAGATGGGGGAGCGGGAGAGGAAAGGAAGAGGTCCGAAGGACCGCAGGGAGAGAACATGGGGCCCGCCGACCGTCTGGTGGGCGGACGCTAGCCTGCAGCAAAGCAGAAGAGATCGCTGCCTTCCGTCAAGGACAATCGCGCTCTTCCTTCCTCCTCGCCTCTACGCTGGAGTATCCTCGATGTTCCAGCCGGACGGTTGTAATTTCGGGCAATGCGTTTCTGCAGTTAATCGTACATGTGCAGCGAACGCCAAGAGGGATTATTCTGTCATTGAGAAAAATTAATTTCGCCTCGTATAATTAATTGATTTTTGCAATTCAAATTTGGACTAATTTAATTTAATTTTTACTACTCTGCTGATTTCTTTTAGTTTCTTACATGTAGATATTGTAAAAAATCTAATTTTGACAAGTTGGTTATTAATAGAAAATTTTAATATTAGATATAAATTGTCTTTTTTTAATGAAAATTTGATGTTTGAAATTAATTGTTCGTAAAACGAATTACCACAAAATTTTTCACAAAATTGTCAATGTATTAAAATAATGTAATTTCAATTTTTTTAGAAAAATTTAATTTAAAAAAATAATAAATTTACATTCTTAATTTTTCATCACGACAAACTGTATTTCTTTTATTAAAATAAAGATTAAATTTAATGTACATGTATTTTTCATAAAAGATTGTCACGTATTTACTACCATATTTTCAAACATTCGGATTATTCTAACAGACAATTCTTTTACAATAAAGATGATATTATTCATTTTCATAAAACAATTCATTTAAAAATACACATTTTTTTTATAAATGGGGCACATTATTGCAAAATCATTGAGAGAAATTTATCAATGCCAATGGAATTCATTTCAATTAAATAATCTATCTTTAAAAAATATTTTTTAATTAGTCATTAAAATATCCGACGTTTTATATGCACTAACCTAATATTTCTCACCGATTTTAATTTATCTATCTACTTTATTATAATGCGAATTCACAATCTGTCAGTTAAGCAACGAGAAATCGCGACATATCGATCGCGTACTGATAATTAATTTGGCATGAAAGGGGAACTGAATATTCGACATAAATTCATTTCGAAATACGTTGAATATTTTAGCGCACGGTGTTTGTATTTCGCGGCGTACGCCGTAGCGCACGTCGCCGCGCGTCACCGAGACTGGTCATTCGTGCGCCGCGACTTGGACGGGCAAGTAATGGCACGAGGCTCCGTACGTTGCGTTATTATCTCACGAAACGATTATTCCCGGCAAATTAGCGACGATCAGATTGTTCGATTCGTCGACCCTCGCGACTAATAGCTCGCAGCCGTATATCCAAGTCGACGATGTATGTACATAAGATGACGTAGAAGTAGGTATCTCATGCTATTTAATAATTGAAAGTAGTCCTTTAAACCTTTAAAAGAAATAGTAAGGAATGAGCGTTACAAATTATCTCATCGCGATATAACATGGAAGGCAATCATCTGTATTAATGCCTTTGAATATATTTTGCATTGGATTTTGTGTTCTTGCTCATCGATTTTAATGCGCTTCTCGTTTCAGGTAACGCGGCGTAAGATGCCATGTTGAAATAGATTAGTCAGAAAAACCGCGACGGTCGACCGTGCGTTAATTTGGCATGAAAGGGAAACCGAATGTGCTCGGCGTGAATTCACTTACTAATACGTAAAATATTTCGTAGGTCTGGCATGCGGGGCACTCATGCATTCCGCACTTGGTTTTTTTCTTATTGTTTATAGCGCGCAGTCACGACGCGTCATCTTGTTGCTATTCGCGCCGATACCGCTCGAAGCGTGTTATTCGGCGCATATTAATCTTCGCGGCGGAGTCTCTCATTTCGTACGATTACGCGAACGATAGACAACTTTAGCGACAGACGAGTCGCGCGATTAATTAACCTGTGTAATGAACGATCGCGTAGGCTTATCGAGATAACATTTGCAGAAGACGCAATTTACTGCAAGTATGTGACGCGGTCGGCGCCATGGTGCGTTTGATCCTCGATCGCGAAACTCGTGCATATTCGTCGGATCTTAATCGGTTTTAAGTTTAGGAATGCCACTCAAAGCGTCGCGCGATTCTGATAATTAGTTTGCCTACGCCCGATAATTAGCCGCATATTCGCGAGTGTAATATCGGGTGAATGAATGTAAGGAACTTTTGACAATAATGTTGGTTCTAATCTGACAACCTGAGAGGAAACTTGGAAAATTGTGCGATGACGCAGCACAATCTTAGGTTAATATATTATTAGTATATTTATATTAAACTTGTATTTTTTATTTGTCTGTTGATTGTTACTGAAATTATTTATTTGAATAATTTAAATGAGAATCAGCGAAAGAATTTTACATAAAAAATTTTAAAAACCTTATATTTTTGAGAAAAATATTTTAAAAAATTATGTAATATTAAAGAATTACATGTAATATACAATATATGTATAATGAAATATTATTTTATTGAATATTTACTTGAAGAACAAATGTAAAAAAATTATTATGTATAACAATTTTGAAAGCAAATCATTTTAATTTTTTATTTGTATGAATTTCAGATGAATGTAGTCAACGTAGTCAACAAGTTCGTTGCTGCACATCGCATCGGTCGGTGAGTGAAAAAGAAATTTTCATTTTATTAAGTTAACGGATCTATGAAAAATAATGATTATAAATAAATGATATATTTGATTATATAAATGTATTTTATTAATAATAAATATTTGACAATTTATAAGCCAATATCTTAAACTGGATGAACTAGAATAAATTAGAATATACATATTTAATCTTGAATATAACACTTGATTTATTGTGTGTACGAGAATGCACACGCAGAGCTCGCCCAAAATTAAACCTCATTATATATTGTCTTTGTTATATCGTGTCAAATACATTTATTGAAAATATGAAGATGTGATATATTAATAACGTTATAGTTTATAGTTGAACGGTATTAATATTCGGTATATTACAATTAATATTTAATTGCATTTTTAATTTATTGCTTGAAAAATTATTGAAATGTGAAGAAAAGATCGGAAATAGAGTATGAAACTTTAAGAAATAAAATTTGATTTTATAAATATAAAACTTTTAATTAATTCTCATGATTTTTACATGAGCAATGAGGATTATTGTTAAACATACGTTATTTGTGTATTTTATGCTTTCAACATGCTTTCGACAAAAAATAAATAGTAATTAAAATAAAGAAATAAGAAATAGATAAATCAAGTGAATAAAAAGATTAATAAATTAATAAAATAGCCATTAAAAAATTATTAAAATATTTAATGTAAATATTTAAGTGTGTTTTATTTTCCCATCTATTCTCTTCCTAATTATTTATTTAGAATTATTATATAAATTGATATATATTTAAATGGAAGAAAAACGAGAAATATTGAAATTAAACAACAGTTTTCAATTTATTGAAATTATTATGAAAATTATGTGTTATATATTATATGTTCTTAATTAATTATATACAATATAATTGTACATAATTTTGTAAAGCATCAATTTTGTTCTAATATTTTATAGTTCATCTATGTTCGTTAACTTTGCAACAGTTAAAACTTGCGAGTAAAAATGATATGAGATCTAATAATAGATGAATTCGATAGAAAATAAATTTTCATGAATGTTTTTTTACGTAGAAAGATTTTTTTATTGATCATTGTTTTACAATTTATTTAATATTATATTATATTACGCTATATTTTAAACAATTAATTTTGAAATGTGTTAATATTTAACATAATTTTTGTACGAAAACTATGTATGAATATTCTGGAATAAAAAGAAAAAAAATATGTTGTGCTGAAAGATGAAAAATTATGTAGTACAATAATGCATACAAATTACTATGGATCTCATATCATTTATATATGAATTTCTCATTTGCTAAGCGCTCGATGAGACTAAAATAATAATGTGAATATGGATTTACGATGTTATGTCGGATAAATACTGATATATACATATATCAGTATTTATCCGATGTATCAGATTATGAATCTCAGCTTGTGTGAAGAAAAATTCGTCTTTTATTTTCAGAACAATTTATACATATTATAATTTCTTATACGTATTATATATTTAATTATCGTGAAAAGTAGTCTAAACTTTTCAATTGTTGAGATTTATGTTTAACATATTTTTTCGTTTTTTTTTCCAAATTCTGTGTACAATTTTTAATCAAGGATTTATACAAACTTATGCGAATAAATTACACGAATAAGTTACGCGAGTAAATCACGCGAATAATTAATTACATTATGTTTTAATAAACGTATGCATTTATCTTTTACGACGTGTACAACATTCGCGGATTTTAATAAACAGCCGATATCATCTCGCAATCATCTCGCGTTAACGAGCGTAGAAAACTACGCTTGTATGCTAACGTTGGGTATCACAGCTGGTACAGAAGGAGTATTACTCGTTTCTTGATATCTGGTTGCAATGCAATCAAAATAATTGACTAAGATCAAAGGTAAAACTAATCCGAAGAAAAAAGAAATCTACACAAGGCCGTCCAAAAGTGGCCATAAATTATAAAGATTTTCTTTTAAGTACATGATTTTTTTTTTGTATTTACATGCGATACGTAATAAAAGGTATGAAATGAAAAAACGCGATTGGTACGTCCGAAAATTAAATTGCGATTAGGGCAAATTCCCCCAAAGTTCAAGACATTACGAGTTAGATATCCTGCTGGATTAACCAATAAATAAAGCTCGTCATAGATCGGAATAGGAATCACGCTGGTTCAGTCAACAAGTAGGTCGCGGAATAGGAATCGCTGGTTCAATCAGCAAGTAGGTCGCAGTTATAATCGTGATAAATGGTTATAATCAATGCATTTAACAATGATATAGGAACTTGCATAAGTGCAAATTAAGAAAAATTTAAGGAGAGGAAATTCGCGTCAAATGATATATTAGGATAGTTAGAATTTTAGAAATGTTATTAACAGAAATACCAGGACTACAATAAGGATACTGCTAGAATTAGGAGTGTATTCAGTCTTATTGTATTACATGTTATATATAATTTTGGGTTATACTCCATTTTAAAACAAAATAAAAATAATAAATAATAAAGCAATAAAAATACATGTACAAAAGAAAAAGGACCGCCAATTAGAATCAGTAGAAATGGAAGTCTTTTACAATAATCCATTTTTATTGAATGAGATTTTAATTAAAATCTGAAGTTGATAATATAATTAAATTATTAAAATTTGAAATCACGTTTAATTTGGGTTGAGCTATTCTCAGTATTGTGATTTCCGGTAAACGTAAAGAGAGACCTGTATAAGAAGTAATTTTTTTATACATTTCTTTCATCATTATTTCCAGGATGAAAATCGAGACTAAATTTTAATTTTTTCACAGTTAATTTATTCATATTTATTAGATCTTTTCTATGTCATATTTTTAACGATATTAAATTTTTTTTATGTTTTTTTAAATATTAATTATATTATATTATTATAAGATAAATCTGTGTCNCTTTAATTCCAATATTGAACGTTGAATAAATTATGTACTATACTATATACATATAGGTAAATTATATTAAAAGAATACACTCAAAGATTTTCTTAATATGCACATATTGCGTAAGCATAAAAGAAGGATAGAATACTTTGCAGTCATGTAGTATATTTCACTAATAGCGTATAGACGCAATATAATATTAGGGAAATATTTATATTGATATAAAAAGTCATGAAAGTATGTATCGCGCGTGAATATGAAAAATGTATATTAACATCAGTAATGATTGTACAAGAAGTTGATCGTTTCTTTGGGATCTCACATCATTTTCATATCTCTGAATATCTCATCTGATATGCTTTTGAGATAAGATTCAAGTAACGTCTATAAATACGGGTTGCAGCTAGAGCTCGCACTAGCATGCATTGCATTTCCATTTCTAAACAGTTATATTTTTAACAATCGCAAGGTATAATTAAGGTTTCTTCTGAGGTCAGGATTGACAGGCCAGATAGAACAAAATTTTTTCCAAACTCTTGTATATAATTCTAGGTCAAAGGGGTTAATCGCGCATATCACAAAGAGACATGATTATTTGATTAATGTTTTAATGAACATCGTGCATCTTTCACGACATAATCGACGTGGCAGTCGATAGTTATCTGCCGGACGTGTTAATTAACGCATCTCCTTCCTATCGATATCTAACTGGATGCACGTTAGAGCACGTAGAATCTACGTAAGGCAGACGTATTTAAATGTTTCTTCGCGTATCCGCGCGATCGCACGTAGTCGCAAACGAATGATTATCAACGCTGCCGATGCGCTTGAAAATTAAATAACAATTTACGCGCACTTCCCAGATCTCGCGGTGATCGCGGGTCAGCGATCCTGGATTAAGCTTCACGCAGAACCCGTCACAGATCTCACGTTCTATCCGCGTGGATACGATCCTAACTGTACCCTATGTACTTGGCAGCAGTACAGGGACTGACACAAGTACGTTTGCGTAAGAGATTATTTTAAAACGGTAGATATAAAAATTCATACACAAAGTGAGAGTAAGATGGAACTATAATCGATATAAACGGGATGCGATGCAAAGCGCGTGTGGATACGAGCGATATACGACATCCCTGTACGTAGGGAAATACGGCGAGTAGCTGTAAGACTATTTCGTTATCGTAATCTCGCGACGATATCGTCGAATTGCTCGGCACAACTTGTCGCAAACGCGCGCGCGCTTTGCACCACCAGTACTTTAAGTTACGTCGTTTGCGAGTCGGACACGTTTGCACCCTTATCGGTAATAACGTTATCGATTTATCGTCGCTTCGACGCCTTCGGGACGCGAGCCCAAAAGGGCTTATAAAGACAAAACTTCTGTGATAGGTGTGCTTGTAGGACCGCAGCTGCAGCATCTCGATCATTCAATTCCGATTGCATCTTACGTTTATTTATTTATCTTTTTCTACATGCAAACAAGCATTTATTGCAAAAAAATATCTTGTTAATATACGGTAATATACTAGTTAGTAAACTCTTCCGATAAACTAAACGATTTAATTTGTACGTAAAAAAAATTTAAGAACTACGTTTACAGAAATTTAAATGTAAAAAGATTTTTTAAAAGAATTATTATTATCTACAATAAGCATAAAATTTATAACATTCTAATGAAAATGCTTTTAAGATTTCAATGTGTAATTGTAATACAATGGCTTGATAAAATATTCGAATAATATAAAATATTAATCAAAATGAAATTAAAATTGTAATTATTTAAAATAACAATAATTTATCGGTTTTAAAATAACAACGATTTAATGTCTGCGTGGATGCAGTATATTGGATCGATCTCTGCTGATAGGTATGCAGTGTCTTACTCACAGGTCAGAACGGAACGACTTTACCGTGTCTGATTTAAAACCGCTCGCGTGATTCACGACTCTCTCTTTTTCTCTTTCCCTCTCTCTCTTTCTCTCTTTCTGCCTCCTTCCCACCCCGCATCGCATCGCATCGCATCACATCGGTCGGACCGGTTTTGGCAGCGGCACCCTGAAACACATGTTTCCAATAAGCTTTTATTGGTAGATAAATCAGGCGCGATCTTATTGTGGGATTATGATGTTTGCACGCACCGAGTCGTTTCATCGGACACGCGTGCACCGCGATGCTCGTAATTCGTACGTTACGCGAGTCTCTTTTCTCTCCCTCCTGTCCTACCGTTTTTTATCTCGCGCGAATCTCGTCGGTTTTTGCGACACGCGCGGATTTATGCGCTCGCGTGAGCTTTCGGCTTTTTGCAGTTGTATAGACAGGTTACGAAATATCGCGAGACGAAGCGAAAGATGGCATCAACGAGAGTGCAAGTCCGCAGTAAAAAAGATTCCCGCGGGGATGACTGATCCGCGCAGTCATTTGGGCTTAGCGAACCCAGGGACTCGAGCTCAATACATTATGGTCACTCACATATAAACCTACACGTATACATTTTTGTGAGTGATGGCGCAATAAACATTTGAGGAAAAGCGACATACAATCTAACTCAGGAATAAGAATACAATCACATACATGTCCGATAAAACGGAGCAGGAGAAAGCTTATTTTGTATTTATATTCTTTAATTTAAAAAGAAAAGAAAAAGAAAAAAGAAGAAAATAAAAAAGATACTTTAATGCAATTAACTGTATATATTTAATAAATTGTAGTGCTATCAGAATCTCAGCCGAGTATGATGAAACTGTTGAGAAATTGACATTACAGTTTGACTTATTGGAATATTTCAAATATGAAAAAAACAAATTTTCAAGAGTATAGTGATTCAGAGATATCATCAATGCTATTATTATTATTATTATTATTACGTTGAGAGATTGATATGATATACCATACACTGTTATTTTTAATCTCTTAACAGGATATATATGCGGGATCAGAGCCGGGATCGAATCCGAGACCCTATCGTTACTAACATGGAGCCACTTGTCATTCTCAAAATACTTTAATATTTTTACATCATTTATCAACATTGTAAATTTTTCCTGAAATAAAAAATCTGTAGGTTGCAATTCATGACATTAAGCTATAAATTATTCTTGTGGCATAACCGTTGCACTTTTCAATATGTACAGAGAAAAAGAAATCAGAAAAGCAGCATTTATTTTCTTTCGTATGAAATTTACATAAATCCCATCACAGGCTATCCTTGGTGCAAGCTAAATCACAATTAAAAATCCGTATCTATTTGTACGTCATCGAAGGAAGATGCAATTCGATGTATCCGATCACGCGGCTCGGAAGTCGGCGGAAATCGCGGAAACATTTCCCGGATTTTCGAGCTGAAGGACCGGATCCGCGAGAGAGCGATCTCGCGAGCCTGCCGATGTCGACTATTCTAGGAACGGAGGCTGTCTACGTCGGCAGGAAACGACGACGCGGCGCTGCGTCGAACTTGAGTTCGAACCGGAGGCCTTGGACCAACCATTGACCTCGATCGCCACGTCCACCTCCACGTTCCGCCGAGTACAGCCACGCGGCCGTCGTTCTATCCGATCCGCCTGACTCGACTGACGTTTCTTTACGTCTTTTTTCTTTAAATCCCACGACATTGTCGCCGCTCGTGGCACGACGATCGCGATAATTACGACAGCTTTGTAAGCCATAAAATGGTAATGAACGTTAATTGGCTTCATAACGCGCGGATAAACGCGAGTTCTATGAAAGACGCATGCACACTGCAGGAAGAAGAATTGATAGAGCAATTTATCTCACAAAATTTTTAATCTCTTCTCCATTTTTAATTGTCCGGTGACGTTCTATTATTTCTCTTCTTGAAATTTTTCAATTTTATCGTAACATCACATTTGTTAAATGTACAATGTCACTATGAAATCTCTGTCAACAATGGAAAAGGAAAATTATGTTTACTCTGTAAATTAGTGTATGGCTTTCTGATTGAAAGGTTAAAAATACTTTTGCACGCGTAAGCATTTTCATTGGATTTAATGATATGGTCCGCTGGACGATATATGTGTAACACTTTAGCGAGTGCGATCGGGGCCCCCCTCTCGTCGCCGGTCACTTTACACCTCCGACCCGTGTCGATTTCGCGACCGAGGCGAAGGCCGAGCGAGATGTCAAGCGCACTCGGGAGAGCTGCCAACTATTCTAAGAACGGAGGCTGCTCTTTGCGGGAGGAAGCGCGCGGCAACGCTCCTCGCGCTGAACCCGAGAGCTCGAACCCGAGACCTTGGAACAACCGTTGCCCCCGATCGCGCTATATGTAAGTATCCTCCGGTAAGAGGAATCGCGCGGACCATTCGTGAATCCCACCTCCGATCTCTCCCGCATTTTCTCGCGTCGCATTTTTCATTCGTCGATAAATTTATGCGTGTCGTCTGCAAAAACATTTTCCATGTTGGATGCATCCAAAAACTATAAAGCACTCTGGAAAAATCGAGTTTAACGTTGAAAAATGAGAATCATGTTTTTACATTAAACTATAGATTAAATGATAAATATATCGATAAATATAAATATATATGTTTTATGATACTTATCAGATTAATTCATCGGTTATTATTTCATAACAAATAATATTTTACTTTAAATGTAGGCATGTATTTTCTGATTGTTGTAACAAACATCAATTTCACATATACAATAATATTAATTAATATATTATTTCGTTACTCATTTTACACATAAATGTAGCAAATCTATTTTTAGAAAAAGATTTTCTTTCTCTTTGAGGGAAGATCTTTTAAAAATACTTCTGGTTCGCTGTGATGGTTTAACGTGAAATCGTTTAACATATTGAAAAGTTCGAAAAGCATCAAAGACATGAGAAGCATGAAAAGAAAACCTTCGGTACGGGCTTGTTCCACCGTGATGCATTGTCGGGCCAACAGAAAGATGGACGAACGCTCGCTGACCTTGCGAAAAGATCTATTACCGTAAAAGTTCTCCACACCATTTCCTAGTGCGAAACGGTAAATTCGCTCAGGGTCGAGTCGAACGAGCGCTCTGGGAACCGAACAAACGACTCGAATTACAAGCGAAATCGCCTCTCGCTGATCTGACATGCGGCTCGCGAAAGTGGATCGTAATCTCGCAAAAGCGTGCGAATCGCTCGTATAATTCTGAATCCGTAATGAAAGTCGTTCTCCACGATGTTAATTCACAATTACCATTACTCAACGTTAAAATCGTCCGCGGAATATTTAAATATATAATTACGTCATATAATTTCCTGCTCTCTGTGTTACCCAATTGCGAATAGCTAAATTTATTCGAGACTAACTGGGGTATGTTACTTCATTTCTTTTTCATTAAGGAGAAATTATTTCTTCCAGACGAGCAAGATTTATTCTGCAGTATACTGGATTTTACTTTTACTTTTTTAATTTACAATTAGTTACATTTAAACATAAAAAGAGCAATTGCGATATCAAAAAAACTGAAAGTATTTTAATACACGCGAGACAACAGTACATCTGTCACGGTAATCACGGTGATGAACCATTCATATTGGCCACGTATATTGGCCGTTTCAGGATGAGGAGATTCACGATTACTGCGATCGCTATTATTCGGCTGTGCACGTATCGCGGTGCTAACGAAGCCACGTCATCCGACGTCAATCGGTTCCTCCGCTGTCACTGGAGGTCTCCGACATTTATCTCACGCTTTGGATCTCTTGCTAGCATTCTCCCTCTCTCCCTCTCTCTCTCTCTCTCTCTCTCTCTCTCTCTCTCTCTCTCTCTCTCTCTCTCTCTCTCTCTCTCTCTCTCTCTATCTATCTATCTTACTCTGTGCACGCTGTACGCCTCTGACGTTATCGTTCGCCATTCAAGGACGACAGTTTGATGAGAGAGTGAGAGAGAGAAAGAGAGAGAAAGAGATCGAACGACCTTCATTGGCATACGATTCCGGTAACGACGAATCATCACCGGCCTCGAAATCCGTACTGATCGTTTCGACCCGCGTGTTCACTAAAGGAAAATGCCATTACCATATGTTCAACACTGTGTGCCTCATGGTAGATAGGCTCGCGCCAAGGATACTCTACAAAGTACCTCTCTCGCCTTCTTTCTCTCTCTCTTTCTATCTCACTCTCTCCGATTCGTGCATTCTCGACATCAGAACAAAGCGAGAATACGTCAGGAAAAGCGCGAATTAAAGTACCGCTTTCGAAACAAGAATAATTGCGTGGATTAAAACCGTGTACGCGTTCGAGGAACTTTTACGCCTAGAGGCGATTCTCGAATAATAAATTCCGACAGTACGTCATTTTCGACGTATACGAATATTATATACTTTTCTAACGAACACAGTTTTCTAATAAACGCATGAGAATCATATTCCTAGACATTTAGTGATTTGATAAATAATTGAATTTATAAAATGAAATAAACTTGATGAACTTTGTAGAAATCAAACGTCAGCGTATAATGTTACTGCATGATATTTACGTGCCGTTATCTATTAGGAAAGGGAACGAACGGATATATTTGAGCCGGCCGCTCTCATCCAGATTCCATTGTCGGGGCTGGAACTGCCGACGGAGTTTGCCTAAACGCTTTGCACCTGCATCGCGGCTTAACGCGGTGCAGACGCGGGTGCGGGCGGACGGGCGCCGCATCCATTACCGTCATGTCGCCGCGCGCATTCGCCTTGCCCTCAAGTAAGCAAACAC
Source organism: Tetramorium alpestre (assembly GCA_021460005.1). Classification (NCBI taxonomy): domain Eukaryota; kingdom Metazoa; phylum Arthropoda; class Insecta; order Hymenoptera; family Formicidae; genus Tetramorium; species Tetramorium alpestre. The sequence goes on from JAJVSH010000001.1 coordinate 417,205, forward strand.
TAAATATTTATTCGGGCATGCCGCCGAGCATGCGTCCGCGGGGACACACGGACCTGTGGTTTCGTGAAGGACCGCCGTTCGCGAACCCTACGTCAAGTGTGCGCTTTCTGGGAACGGCAGGGCTTCGGCGATTGACAAGTTCCATCCGGAAGAGAGAGCGGCACNTTTTTTTCGGGAATACCTTTTTACGAACGAGTTTCTACGTAAGAAATCTCGGTAACGCGCCGTTTGACAACTCTCGCGATTATGCATCGTACAATCCGTACATTCCTTTCGCGATCGCGATAATAACGGAGGCACGTTTGTCGTCGTGACAACCGAGGAATGCGTGCGGAGGACGAAATTTAATTTGGGCCGACAGATTTATACACGTCTCAGTTTGTCCGCGAATACCGCGAGTGGACATTTGTATGTCTGCATCATATTACGTTACATTAACAAGCTGATGATTTATAATCGCCCGCGTCTGTCGAATTTATCACGCTGTCCGTGTTTCTCGGGCGAGAAAATTCGTAGTTTATCGATACATTTCTATCGCGCGAAGCCAGCGAAAATTGAGAAAGGATGAGATTGAAGAGACCGTTGCGAATTGTAATCACTGCGCTTCGGTGGATTAAGCGCGAAGGAGATAACGAGATTTCCAGAAGTCGTTCCATCTATCTCCCCTGAAAAATAGCGGTTATACTAGTTCATGCTTCCCAGTCGGTTCGCACGTACGTTCGCCCACGGGCGACGGCGGCGTTCCATAAAAACCAAGTCGAAGACACGAAGAAAACGCGGCTGTAAACCATTGAGGAAGAGATCGCGCATCTCTCCTAGCCTCCTCTTCGTCGTGCGGCGTGGGCGACGAGCGAGAGGGAAAGAGAGGATCGACCTCGCAATAACGCGGCCGGTGAGAAAAGTGGAAATGTCGATAAAAATAAAATTATCGTCGGACGGGATGGTTTTTGCTCGACCAGCCTTTGGTCGTTGCTTCTTGACTCACGAGATATCCCCGTGGCATCCGCGAAGTAACTGAAAATCTCTCGCCGGGAGGGAAGTGCAGACATTACGGTAACGAGTTCGCATTAGCGGAGCACAAGGCTACAACATTTCTAATCCTCTATGATATAAAGTTCCTACCGTAAAGCAACGACTGTTGCATCTTCCTTTTACTTCGTATTATTATAAAAAAAAGTATCCGCTAAAGCAAATTAAATCCAGTATGCTCTCGGTGTCTTCATTAAAATTTTATTATCTTTTTTGTTACATACGTTAAAATTTTTTATAATACGAATCTGAAATTTTCATAATGCTGGAAAAAGCCCGGGATATTCTATAGATAGATGCAAATGCAAGCGGTAAATATGGGGAGGGCGAACGAGAGAGTTCGAGCCGTAAATACGGAAGAGAAAAGGAAAGATACGATTGCGGCAGCCGCCGGGTGGATGCCGGGTTCTCGCGGATTTCCATGATGCGCGGTCGCAAACTCATTTCGAATCGCTACCGATAGCGGGGCGGGGACACGAGGCAGAAAGACGACGGAGCGTGGGAGTATGGCAGAAAGAGAGAAAGAAAAGAGAGAAATAGAAAGGAGAATCGGTGAGGCGGCCCTATAAAAAGCTATCGTGCCTGACCTTCCGCAACGAGACTTTTCGCGGCCGAGCGTAACGCGCGATACTCGCTCTATGCGCGAAGTTAGCTCGCGCATAGTCGTTCGGCTTGAAAAGATATGCCTGGAAGACGATCGTACCTTTCCGAGAGCAAATCACGCGAGCATAGTATCCACTACTTATCCACGTCAGTGTCAGTCTCAATTTTGCTAACAGGAAATAATCGTAAAATGCTAAATCGAGAAGATGCGGGCGGATGAGTTGGCGCGCGTACTTGTTTTCGGCCCGAGAATTGAAATTGTCGACGGAAGGGAAGACTTTTCGAAATCACTAGTGACACACGGGGAACTTTGATGAATTTGAAATCGTCGAATGGTCTCGAGATTTTCGCGTGCGCGAGTAGCTGCGATCTCTCACTTTCTTTGCTCGGATGCAGCGCGACTTTGTGGCCGCGAAAACTGGCCGCGGGCGATGGAGAGAGAGAAACGAAAATGAATTGACAGACGAGGTGGAAAGAGAGAGATGGAAAGAGAACGCGAGGATTCACGGCAATGATGGCGAGCGAGAAAGAGAACACGGGGAGAGAAAGCACACGAGAGCGGAAGAGAGAGAGAGAAGGAGAGCGAGAGCCTTGAACTCCGATGCGGGACGAAGGACGAAACACTAAAAATATCCGCGCAAAAATCACCTCGACACGATGCAACGGGTTTAATGGCGGTTAGGCGTGCAAAATTTTTCGGTGATGATTCTCGTTCTTCGCCGACTTGTGTTCAGCGTCTAGAGCCGGAAGTCGGAGTGCATCTATCGTAGAACCGTTTCTCGCTTCATGTTTCAAAAAAGATAATTGTAGTGCTCATTTCTTTTCATCTTCAAATATTTGAAATTACATGAACTTTGTTTAACGATGAAGAGCAATGAGATGGATCTTAGATTACATAAGATAATAAATGCTAGAGACGTAGCCGTATAATAAATTCCGAGAATTCGCGACGAATTTTGCGAAGTGATGCATCCAATGGTGCTTCACATCGTCAACCTTTAAACGCGCGCTGCATGGCCGCTGCCGCATCGAGAACGAAGTGCGTAAATTGCGCCGGTTATATTTAGTGATACCAATGCGACTATCTCGCGTAGTTTCGCCCCACGCGAGCATCGGCGAGCGAAGTCCGACCGCGACGTTGGTTAGCATTCAGAAATTCAAGTTATCTAGATATCCAAAGCTCCAAACAGGATTCCACTAGAACATCTTCCTTGTGAAATAATCTTCTAAACCGGCCAGATTCTCTTTGCTATTCGTTTGTCTTGAAACTCAGGTAGTTGTGAAACTTTTTAATTAACTCTACATTACTCGCGTGGTTTTTTTTAACGCAATATTATTCGTGTGGCAGATAAAAATATTTTATAACCACTCCAATTATATCTCAACTTTTATTCTCTTTGATGATTTATAATTAAATATATTGACAATATTCTATATGTCTTTCAAGATAAATGCTTCTTTAGTTACGAAACAATTTGTATAACATACAGTGCTGTTCAAATATAAGAGATAAAAAATTTTATTTTGTGAATTGAATAGATTTCTAAGGCTGGAATGTATTTACTTCTCACAAGTAACATAAGATTAGATATTACTTAATATTATCTTCTACGTTAAGCTTTTAATACTAAGCTTTATGTAATACACTACGATTTTCTATCGTTCTAAATACGTTATTTGCATTTTATTATGTATCCACGTTCTCGAGTTAATATAAAATAATATTTACGTGTCTGTGTTGAAATTTGGCTGTCGAAATTTTAATAGAAAACTTTCTATATTTCGGTAACTCACAAAAAACGCGTTTCTACTTCATAGATTTTCTCAAAAATCGGCCGGAATAGTTGGTAATTGTACCTTCATATTTATTCCGTATTCCGCGATACGATATTTTACTACGCTTCTATTTGCGCACACCTATGTGTCTCATCGACCGGAAATCGGCAGAAATATTTTGCCATTTCGTCGCAGCCGTGCGGCAGTGACCTCCTCCATCAAACTACCGGATGGTCGTCGATACAAGCGTTCGACCATCTGTCTACTCCACTTCACTTGTGATCTGGTACCTGCCTGGCTGCGCCCGTGTACCTGCAATCCCATACCCTGCATACGTTTGCTAAACTACCTACCTGTCTGCCCTCCTTGTCCGCTTGCTTGTCTACCTATCTACTTGTCTCTCCGCCTGTCTACCTACGCGAATACAGTCAGTGTATTAGTTATGCCCGCTGAGCGTCTATTCCGCCAGTCAAACCTTTCTGTGACATTCAAGAAGCGTATCTTTTCACACACGTAAATTATTTTATGGCCTGACTGGCTTGCGAGGAACAGAAGGGTTCGGTGAAATATTCCTTAGAGATGCGGACGGGTGCAGCGACGTTAATGCATCCGATTGTACCTACATCTGCTGCCGGCTTGGCCACCGACGTACCTGTCCGGTCAGAATAACGCAGATATGCATCTCCGTATCGCGCCGCGGAGTTTACGAAGGATCGATTTCATTAGTCGGCCACTGCTTCGGCGATAAATTCAAAGTCGAACGCGTGCAGACACACGGAAACGCTGTAATAAGGATATCGGATAAGGATTCTCCACGTAATCTCATAAAATTCTTTTGACAACTCACGTGAAGATTGAGCGAGAAAAGGATAAGTCGATAAACGAATACGGGAAATAGCTAAATCCGGCCTTGTACGTGTCTTACAGTTAAGACGCAGTAATGATCTCATAGGTCGATCGCTAATCTTCTTTAATACGAGACAATTGAAAAATCTCTACCCGTTGTTTGTTTCACGTCCGCGCACCTGCGCACCTAGACCATGATTTCATTACGAAAAAAAAATTACGAGGACGATTATTTCATAAATCAAGTCAGTTATTATGGACGTAAAATGCGAGTTAAAATTGAGAATTATTACATTCGGAAAGCTAGGAGCTCGGAGATAAACGGGTACATATAGTTTTCCATGCAATTTCAAGAGAACTATACTCCCGATGACGGCGGGAAAAGAATGACGTCACATGGCGATAATGATCATTAGTTGTTGACATAAATCATGAAACTGCAATCGTAAAATACACGCGCCGGGGTTAGCGCTCCGCGGCATTAAGCAATACACGCGAGCGTAAATTGCCGCAACGTGTCTGTTTTAGCGAGATTTTCAAAACCGTCGAGGTTGCGTCACTTTGCGCAGTAAAAACGGGTTACACACGATCGCGATATAGATAAACGGAAGGTTACCGCGCGCGCGGTTTCCATCGTGCTTCTCCCCCGACTGTACGTTTCTTCTAATGTTGCACATCGGCCCGCGAATAACCTAGGCCCTGTAGGCACCTCAACCGTGAAGAGTCCTTGATACGCGAGCGTGCACACTGCGACGACATATATATGTAGGCCAAGTATTCGTATATTCGTCGACGTGTATGTATAGGCTAAGTATACACATAACTCGACATAAACTAGACAGTCTGCTTGTTGATAGAGAAAGGTACATTTATTTCATTTTGAAATATATGTATAAATCTATTTTTAATACATGGTAATTAATTACACATTTCATAAACTCTAGTTATGCGATAGAAAGCTTTACCGAGTATTATATGAATTTCACAGAATAAATATTATGATGTGATATTTCTGGTCGGGTGAGATCTTTGGCCTCAATAACAATTTTTGTGAATTTTATAGGTTTCGTTTTTACGCTTTAAATCAAATAAATCAAATAAATACTCCAATTATTATTTAATTTTAAAACAATTTCCTGCCAAATTTGAAAATATTACATTATTAAATTCATTAATATTATTAATAAAGATCTTAAAAATCTACAAAGAATTTATTGTCAAAAACATTGTCTTATTCAGATAATGATTTATGCTGTTACATATNTGTCGATCGATATTTATTTATTAAAATGTTTGAATTTGTTTAAAAACTGTAATTGAATTATTTAATAAAAAATGCGTAATTGACATACGTGTGGGTTAAAAAAATTAAAAATATTAAATATTTTGTAAGAAATATTTTGCAAAAAAATTTTAAACAAAGATTAGAGATTGAATATCAAACAGATCATGTGTTTTCAGTTTGATAAAATTCGTTTGGCCTAACTTATTTAAAGTGTAAATATTCCAATATATTTCAACTCAAATATAACTTAAAACTTATAAAAAAAATTTGTATATAATATTCGATGAGATGGCAGAAAAGAGAGAGGAGAAAACGGCCAATTCCATTTGCGAGGACAAAATAGAGGCTGTATTTGTGACGTCATGGTCTAGTCTGCTATAGTTTTCTTCCGTCGATTCGTCGAATCGGTTTCAAATTTTGACCTGTCCAAGACCTCTGTCTCTTTTTTTTTCAAAACTATCGATTTCTCTAACACCTTTCCTCCTCAAGTTAAAATCACATCATTTTTACTCAGACAGTGATGTGAAATAGTGCAACGAGAACCTGTTTGGTGCAAGATAAAATGATAGTGATAAAACCGATAAATATCATAATCAATATAATGCAATACAATTTTTATTTACCAGGTAAGCCTCGTTTAACTTTGAGGTGTTTGCACGAGATTAATTCTAATTAATCTTGCTTGATCTATATAAATTAGGGATGCTGCATACTGCGACGTATTTTTAATATTATAGGAGCTCGTACATAATCTGATAAAAAAAAAAACATTCTATATATCAAATTTGCAACAATCTTATTTCGATTTTATTTTGTACAAAACGCGACCTGAGATTCACAAGTCGGCCTTCTTCCGACGATCGATTGCAGAAGGGTAGGAAGTAATTGCAGCAGTACTATTTTGAGTTTGATTATCATTAAAATAGATGAGGTAGGTCAAATTCTGTTACACGTGTCCTCCCGTTCACTCAGTTCCGAGATTGCCTGATGCCATCGCAACACGTGCCTCTCATCTGCGCGCCAACATAATACAATGTTTGAATTAAGCTGCACGCGTGCATGTCTACGCATGTCGCAACATGTGTCCATATTGTCTATTCGACACCCGCGCGACTCTCTTTCCGGGCGTGTTGTCACGGAAGCGCTCAATTTATGATCCCAAAGTCGAAGCTTTTAATGAGCCCTACTGAAAGATTTAGTTTCCGAGTTACAACTCTTTGGCTCGCAGCGAGTGGCGTCGGTCTGTCCACGTGTACGCACGCTCTCTCTTTCCTAGACGTGCTAGATGTATTTCTCCTTCAATGCCGCTCGCCCCCACGATTATTTGCAACGTCGTAACACGTGTCCATCGTCAGCTAGAGACGTCGGGTCTGACCTAGGAGTGTGCGCGCGTGTCGCAAATGCGCGCGTTATACTTGTCGCCGGCTATCGAGAAGCGGCGGCGGCCGCGAGCGACGCAATCGAGTTGCATACGCATATAAATGCAGTCAGTCGCGCGTGCGTTTCGTTCGGGAGGAATAGAAAGCGTGGTACAGAGGGGGCGGCGGAAGGGAGAGAAAGAGAGAGGGACGGAGTGCTCTCAAACGATGCAGCCGGCGCGTGTATATGCGATGTAAACAGTGCGGTTGCTGGCAGCCCTGACCGGCCGGGTGCAACGCCACCGCGGACCTTGAGCGATTATTTTACTGTGAACTCGCCTCGCGGAGCGCGTGCTCTGGCAGCAGCTCCCTTTTACGCGCATCGCATTTTTAGTGCGGCCGCTGCGCGGCGGAGTGCGGTTTTACGCGCGCCTTCTTCGAGGGGGGAGGGGGGACAACCGCGGGGCGGGTATCGCGGGAGAGAATCGCCAAAGAGATAGGGATAAGATTGCGGAGATACTCGCGTCGTCGGAATAGAGTGACGCGATATGCAAAAAATCGTTGCGCTCCGAAACGCTCGAACGCGAGAAGGAAAAAAAAAAGATCGGTCGCATAGGCCACCCGTCGGACTACGAATGCTCGATCAATATTTTCGCAGCACACAGTGAAACATTCGAGTGAAACATTCTCGCACGTCGTGCATAAAGCGTGATCAGCGGTATCTTGGCGTTAATCTTGGCTGATTCTACGTGTCGGTGCCACTTGGTCGTCATTTTTAACACCTCGCAATGTCGTTCGTCCGTGTTTACGCGCTCTTTGGAAAAACATACGCGCGTCGTTTAAAGCGATACACGCTGCCTCGCCGTGGCATTTTTATTGGCATGAATTCGACGATTCGCCAATAATAATAATCTCGCTAATAGTCAATTCGGATGCGAGTCCTTCGCGCCGTGAGTGAGAATCTCGGCACGCACCGAGCCGCTCGGCCGGCACGGCTCCAAAAATACGCGTCCGCCGCGGCGGTGATGACGTATCGACTAAACGAAGGAAAACACAGCCGCGGGAGTGTTATTTCAATCATCGCGCCACGAAAAAGAAATCGCACTCGGAAAATATTTATCTTCTGTACCGCGGTAAACGACGAGTCCAATCGTGGAAACGCGCGTCTTCCGAGATCAGTGTATCGTCCGGAGCCTTTTGATCTGACGACGATGCCGGCCGTCCATCGCGTGGTATCCATCAATCGGCCGATGCATCCCTAATTCCAATCGCGTTTCGGATGATAACGCTTCCTGTTTACGGAAAAAGAGAGAACAAAAGCGGAACCAAAATTTATCCCCACCAGAACTGATGCGCGTCAAGGATCGCGAAGTCTGATGCTGGCCTTAGATAACGATATCGCAAAATAGTGGCTGGATTTTGTCGTTATCGCGTTTCGTGCTCGAGCCGCGCTTCACAGATTGCTCGCACGGAGCCGCTCTCGATGTCAGGCCTTGGCGAGGAAAGGGCGGATGACTGCATACGAACGTGATAGGATGAAATCGAAAGCGCGGCACGTTTCCACGCGCGATCGCGAGGCCCGCGCTATTAATAGCGTACTGCGCGTTATTATCAACGTCGATGAGCCGAGAGACGCCGCGACAACTTCGCTCGGGGAGGAAATCCCAAGGAGAGAACGACGCGATGTGCGAATAGCCGCAAATCCTCGTCGTTTTTTTTTTTTCACTTCGCGTTCCCCTGGAGAATTCCTTCTTTTCAACCTTCTCTCCTCGTGTTATCGATTACTTACCTCGGAGATTGTGTTGCCAAAATCGCGATGAGACGTGCCTTCGGCAAATTGAATTTTCGATTACTCCGCAATTCAGCAAGCGGCTGAAGAAACGAACGCGATTTACAATTGAGCTACTTTATAAATCTCGAACAAGTTTGTTTCTTGAAAAATCACACAATTAAGCGCATTGACGAATTTGAGATACATAATCAACCTTTTACATTAATTTCCTTTCTAGAACGTCTTTTGAATTTTTCTTATTATTTATGCGTTACGAAATCGCAATAGACTAATAATAACTGACTGATCATGAGATTAAAAAAAAAAAGAATTACAACAGCTGTTACATTTAGATCGCCTGTTTCTTCCACGTAACAAGTTATCAAGTAATCGGTGCGTTCCACGTCTTGACGCCGCCGCTCGAAGGTTAATCAATGCTGAAAACGGTGACGGAACGATGATGTGAAAGGATTGGTCATGGAATGTGATAGTTTCGCAGATTAATAAGACCATTTGGTTATTTTTTAAGTTATTTTTTAATAATTTCGATAAAAAATGATACAAATCGGATACTTAATAACAATATAATAATGTTATAATGTATTATAAACAAGATTACTAAATACAAATGTACAGTTGGTATTTAAAGTTAGTCGTTATCGTCTGCTCCTTTCTTATTATGTATATGCTGCAACTTAAAAGCTATGATATATAACTTAGAAGCGCATGAATATATTCCTTTTACCGTACAAACGACGGAGGCACCACGGTGCCCCGGCAAAGAACGCATACAGAGACGTATAAACAAGAAAGTAAGCGAAAATCGACGATCTTCGACGGAAATGGATTTCTTTTTTTTCCACCTCGCATTATCCATCCTAAGGAGAAAAAGAAACGGAAACGACCAAGCGACGCAACAGAACGGCGACAATTAAAAAAGAGAGACGAGAGAAACAAAAGATCTGAACTGACTCCTCTCTTTCGATCGCGAGAAAGCTGAGAATCGATCGGTTATTGCGAGATACAGGTTCGTGTAAAAATATCGTGAAAAATTTACGGCATCTTCTTCTTCATCAAAAGTGCTGCTTCTTTCTTTTCGCTTTCACAATATATCGGCTCTACAGCCATGAAAAATAGACGTGTCGGCTGAGATCAGGTTTTTTTCAGCGCGTTACGTATCTCGATAAAGGTGATTTCTATTTCGGAGTTAATCGTTTGCCTTCGCGAAATATTGCACTTTGGTGTACTTCCTTTCTCTCTCTTTCTTTCGCGCGAGAGGCTGCACCTTTGCATTCGTTTTGGTTTTTATCCTTCTTCTCGAAGCAACGATAACGTAGCATCGAGAAAGTGATCTGTACCGGTTTTTACAGAAGAAAGAGAACCTGCGAAAACCCTGCCCGCATCCTCGATACATATCGATACAAGCGATTACACATCACGCGACAAACGCCTAAGGTACACGAATGCATTATCCGACCAATATAGATATTACACGTTAACCGTAAATAATGGCTCTCAATAAACCTTATCACGTACACCAAATGTAACTTGTAGCCCATCAAAGCGCAATCTCGAAATATATCAAAAAACCTCTTCTCGCCCCGCTCTCAATTGGACATATATACACGCTAAGAATTTGTTAGAAACTACTACACATCTATTTGTCGAGTCATTCATACACATATATATAATATGTATATATTTTATATATTTATATATTAGTACATGCGTGCGCATTGGCCGGCATCGGAATCATCGTGATGTTAATAAAAAAAATTATATAATTAACTTCAATCTTATTAATCAAATTCTTCTGGTATTTTTTTAATTAAGATTGAAGTTAATATTTTTCCAAGTTGAGCTTCAAATTGAACGGATGTTTTACGTTAAATTGAGACGAAAGTATGCGCTTTGACAATAATCAGTTACGACTGAAAATTGACTGTGGAACGCATATTGCAGAACTGCGACGATTCGAGTGCCCGCGAGTGCACGCGCGCCTAAGTTTACGTGTTACTCGATGAAGTTTTGTAAAAATTGAAAAACCCTACTCGCAACACGGAGATGGTGTTGTCGGTGCGACTTCGAGTCCGCCGAGGTACATGTATCGCAGCTTATGATTTATTTGAGCAGCAATTTGTATCGGATGGAAACGCGCGTGCACGCACGTTCTCCCCCCCCCGTTCTCAGGCGTTCCTAACATCTACACGCGGAACGCGATATTTGGTACGTAACGATTATTAGAGATCAGATAAAAGAAAGCTCGCGGCTCTCCGAGTCGCACCGACGACGTCAAGGATAGAAGGCGGTTGCGATGCGAAGAAAGCAAGTAAATCCGAAACGCAACTACGAAACGATCTGCCGCGGCAGTTTCGTATATTCCCATAAAACAAAAACGCACGCAAGTAACTTGTACTCATATTTCTTTTCTTCTCTTTTTTTTTTTAACGTATGTATAAAATAATCCTGTACAAATATCTGAATTGGAAAGGATGATTGGTAGAAATACGTCTAGCGAAGTGAATTATCTTTTACACAGCACCGCTGCGTAGCGAAAAGCAAACGCAATCTGCGTTCAAAGAAGGAAATTAGGAAAACCTCAGCGATTGAGTTTGGTGGAAGCACTAAATCCAGAGTTTTCCCACGTTCCCGGCTCCCGCGTGCGCGTGCTGTAACGCGTGCGCCTTCTGCGCGAGAGACGGGAATACGAGAGACCCTCGACAACATTCCGATAAATCTACGTGAAAGCAAAACGCAAGTCGGCATCGTCTCGCTTTCTTCGCGGCGCCGCGAACTCTTTTTTTTTTCTTCTTTTAACATACAACTACATATCCCATCCCATATACTTTGTAACTCGTTCGTTAACTTCCTCTCTTTCTTTTTTTTTCCTTTTTTTTTGTTTGGTCGCTTCTGCAATATATATCCATCGATTTAGGTATCTCGCTGTTGTACCCGCTCGCATACGAATTCCCGCTCCCGTCCGCCGTACGGACACGCTTCCCTGCCTCTTCCACCGAGCGCGATGCAAAATTACGATCGTAACGAATGCGTGTTTGGACGAAAGGAGTTTTATCTGGTGAATAATCTAAATAGCGCCGGCCGTTAATTCGCGAAGAGTTATAAAAACTTGACAAAACCTCNGACAGACAGAAACGATCAAGCACGGCGAGCCGGTTCTTCATACGTGGCCAAACAACTTTTTTTTTCATACATACGTGAATATATGTATGAATGTATATTGTAATGTATATTAATTCGCGTCAGAAAGAAAATCTCCGCGACAAATGATGTATGCCGCCGGTCGCTTTTTCTCTTCCTTTTAATTTTCTACAGTTGCTCATAAATCGGTCGATACTTCGCTTTCCGTTCTTAGCGCGATAATGACCGCGGCTTATTTATGCGAATCATTATCAGGTTTCTATCAAGGTCGCTCGGAATCCCCCCGCTTTACAATCCTCGCGTTCGTCACGCTCCGACGTGAGTTCACAAGAACAGCTCTCTTCGTCCGAACGCGCGCACTCGTCATGATCGTAGCCCCCGCGAGAGGAGAGAGAGAGAGAGAGAGAGAGAGAAAAGGAGAGAGAAAGAGGTCGAGTCTCTCACGCGTACGAACTGTGACCCAACTAACATACGTAGCGATGCGCGTTGCGTTACTTATCGTTATGCGATCTCTATCCGCGCGAACAATGACTTTTACGAAGCTGCAGAGCGAGTCGCGAGGGCGTATTTAAACATTAGAAGGTGGGCTCGCGCTCCGTTCGGTCGGTCCCGAAGTCAGTTTCCCGTGCTCTTTCGCTCGTCGCCCCTCTGTTTGCACAAGTGCCCTTCGTCGCCGTGTGCACTCGGCTGCAAATTGCTCGAATAATTTACGATATCTGAACTCATATTCCCTGCTCCCCCCCCCCCCTCTTCCTCCGCGCGTCGTAATCATTCCGCGCCGCTTTCAGACGCGAGCCTAGAACTTTAGAGCTTGAGTTCGAAAGTCAAAGGTCCGTTGCTACCTTAAACTTTAGTTATCAATTTGGAATCAAGCGCAAGGTTTTAATACTCGAAAGTTAGATTGAGAGATGATCGTACGGTGCTGCAATTCAATATTCCGATTTGTTTGCTTTCAGCATTATTATCGCCCCAAGCGCTACGGATTCGATGTGCGGTACGATGTAACAGAAATTTATTTATCTATTTATTTATCTCTTTAATTACCGAGACATTTAATATTCTTTAACGCAACGTATCGCACGTACATTGCTGGCAGTTCTCTTTTGCGTTGACGCACCGCGATAGAAATCGCGAGTGCGTTATGTGTCGCTACGAGCGATGAACGAGCTTGGCGTTTACGCGGCTTGATATGTAATGCTGTCCGCGAAGAAGCGTTTTAACAACTTTAGAATCGACACAGCCTGTTTTACTCGTGAAAGATTATTCGCTCCTAGAGCAACGGCTCTCCCTTTCGTTTCCTTCACCGTAATCCTGCCGATTTTGATCTCCTGCCCGAGGACTGAGTCCGATCGCCCGAAGCTTCCTGAGACGTGCCTAAGTAAAGGAGACGAGAATTTCGGAGCAATTGTATCGTAATAATTCTTATTGCATTTTCGTGTAAATAGCTATCAACACTAACATTATACTTTGTTTCTCTTGGCCCTGTATATGATTTTTGTACGAGAGTTTCCAGACCGGAGTGATAGGCACTGTGTTTCCTTTATATTTTATTCCCTTTTTCTCAGTTTTACATCCAGTTCCTTTTTTTAGTCCCTTCCCTTCCCTTTCCACAAGCACACCATTCGCTCCTCCGCCAAAAACGACGAGCGTTTTCGCCCTCGATCGTTTCTCGACAGAAAAATCGAAAAAAAAAAATAAAAAAGCATGGTTTTCGATGCGCATTAACTGGCACAGCGTTAAGACGCCTACCTTCGCGTTGAGAAAAAAAAAGAAAGGAAAGAGAAGGAAGTAGATAAACAGAATTTGCGAGTGCGATAATTCACGCGGAGCACGTTTGCTCGTCGATCAAAAATCAACTTTTTCCTCCGTTTTTTACATGAGTTTTTAAAGACCGACCGTACTCCGCACGCGTCGCGTCGGTCAAGAAGTTATTGGCCGAATCCTTTCCCTCTTTCACAATTGACAATTACAAGTAATTATGGTAATGTCCGTAAGAGTAGCGATATAGTATCGGTAATGACAATATATAATAATAAAAGTAATAATTATGACGATAATCATAATTACAATAAAAATAATAATAATAATAAAACTAATAATAGATATTTATATATATAACAATGTTAATACGAATAGTAATAATCAAGAGACACGGTCAGAATGTCCCGCACCAAGTGTACGTGTAACAGCGAGAGACAGACCGTGTATCTATATATGATAGTAACATAAGATCTGCTACGTCGCAAAGCGCAGCGACCTTTGAAGAGAACCTTACGAAGAGAAGTAGAAAAGGAAAAAAAAAACGATTGGTAGTGAACTCGCTGGTATCGGTGCGACTATCGATAATCACCGTTTATGAACAATCGTCGAAAATTAACGCTACGCAAACGTAAATGTAATATGCAGACTATGAGATCAAGTATTTGATATATCGATAACCCCCCGCGCGGGCAGCCGAGCGTGGCTCACTCCGATCTCACCCGTCCGATGCCAACGCTGGATCTTAACCGCAGGATCTAGCGTCGGTCGTGCGCGCGATCGATCGGAGAAAACAGCTCGTGCTGTTATCCTCCCCGTGTGCTCGTTCCCATTCCCGATCAAAGCGACGCGCCTTGCCTCCACTCGACAATTTTTTTTTCTCCCAATCTTACAAACGTAGCCCTTCCATCGCGAATATTACTTTTTCGTCATTTTTTTTCCTCCGAGGATGTACTTCGGAGAAAGCAATGTCTGATGAAATCTTTAAGGATATCTCTTTGGGGATACCCAGCAAATAATTATCTGAGCAAATACTCTAAAAGTACATCTTGTCGTTTCGCGTCACATCAATCAGAACTATCACATCCACTCAACATCAACTCGGCGAAACGGCAAACGACGAGATATTCATGTGCGATCGATCGTGACTGGGCGTACGGATCGTTCTTCCATTCTGTTTATCCCAAATCGGCGATAAGTTTCATTATTTTGTCGAGGGAATGCTCAATGATCAATTCCTGCCATCGCTTCGCTGTTCCTCGCGGGAGGACGCAACGACTATCGTCGACGTAGCGATATCTCGTGCATTATTCACTCTCTTCAACATCCACATCATTTTATCAATATATATATATATATATATATAT